>OY997392.1:6447411-6542411 GCA_963921505.1 Phakellia ventilabrum
CTAGGCTATTGCTGGGAGTGGGGTTATCTCACCTGTGAGCACAGGAAGGCGTCCTGATGGAAGCGGCCATCGAGAAAGTCGCAGTGCTCCCGTGTGGCGATGAAGCAGAAAGCCTGGATGCCCACACAGCACGGCCGGCCGGTAATTTCACACGTCAGGTGGGACTCTGTCGAGGCCTCATTCTCGTCACTACGGCAGATCTGAGAGTGGAAGGAGTGGACGGTAATCACACTAGCCTCGTACCCAGGCCACACCCCCCCTTCGTGGACTGGGAACGAGGCTATAATCACACATACACACAGTAATTCACAGTATATAATTCCGACCACATGCAACAGCAGTGAGAATTATAAATTTTGACTTGGTCTGACAAATCAGACAATTAAACTCGGACAGACTTTGGTCGGACATGATCTGACACATTTAGAAAGTTGGGCAGCAATGACATTAAAAATACATCACTACCCAAAATAGTTTAGCTGTCAACCCAATACCCTGTTTTCTATATCGTAATTGTTTCGGTTCTTTCATTAACTCTCAGCAGTGGGCAGCAAATGTCCGATGGCCAATTGTATACTCACTCTGTAGCAATGTATTATAACAGTCGGCCATTGGACATTTGCCACACAAACTTGTATATCGCCGTTCAATACTACTATTGATCTGACCATGCGGCCGCTCAATGCACACGTCACAGTTTGCTAATACTAAGAATATCATTTCCTAGGGAAGCCCTTTTGCAAAATCTATCCCTAGGTGCCGAACCTTACAAGTGCTAGGCTACCGGTAGCTTACAGCACATGATGAGCATGTAGCCCTACTGTCTTGCGTTGGAC
Source organism: Phakellia ventilabrum (assembly GCA_963921505.1). Lineage (NCBI taxonomy): Eukaryota > Metazoa > Porifera > Demospongiae > Axinellida > Axinellidae > Phakellia > Phakellia ventilabrum. The sequence continues at coordinate 6,448,248 of OY997392.1, forward strand.
TTCAGATGCGCCCTTTGCCAACTTTCTAAATGTGTCAGATCATGTCCGACCAACTGAGTTTAATTGTCTGATTTGTCAGACCAAGTCAAAATTTATAATTCTCACTGCTGTTGCATGTGGTCGGAATTATATACTGTGAATTACTGTGTGTATGTGTGATTATAGCCTCGTTCCCAGTCCACGAAGGGGGGGTGTGCCTGGCACAGTTTATGGTATAGAGTTCAATCATGGGTAGTGGTGTGTTTATAATTCCAGTGCCAACTGACTTTCCGGACAAAAATCCTCACCGCGTTTGAATGAATATGTCAGATCGTGTTCAATCAAAGTCGGAGTTGGCGCCTAAGGTTCTGTGTGATAGTACTGTAAAGGCTTCCCCAATAGTATTAACAAACTATGTAACGTGTGCATCGACTGGTACACAGTCAGACCAATATCGCTATTGAACGGCTATATACAATGTTAGTGTGGCAAGTGTCCGATGCCCGACTTATAATTCACTCTGCAACAGTGCACTAAACCACTTGAATTATGTGTAATTTAACAACCATAACATAACAATACATGTCCATCGTCTCAGAACTGCAGGCAGTCTGAGACGGGCTGACTCACCGGCCAGGTGAGGACGTCCAAGGGATCAAACCCGGGAAAGAAGGTGAGGTCAGGGTCAGTACAAGTCCTGGAGGGAGGGAGGGATGGAGGGAGGGAGGGAGGGAGGGAGGAAGGGAGGAGGGGGGCACAGGATGGATACAGTGCTAAGAGTACATCTTCAAAATTGGGATGTTATTACCAAATTTTGAATGCACGGAGACAACCTAAACATGCCAAAATGAATCCCAACTCTTCCTGAGTACAAAACTGGATTTAATGTTGTGACATGTAAGGTTGCAGATATATGGGTTCTAATGTTTACGTTAGTGTGAGAGAAAAACATAAAATTTCGATGAGTAATCTCTTATAACTCCAGTTGTATGTAAACATTGCATTCACACACACCAAACACAGAGCCCCTAACAAATTAGCCTATTGTTTTCTGAGATTCCCTGGGAGTAAAAAACACACCACCGCTACTACTTTCAAACCACCTTTGGATCAAACAAAAAGCCCGGGCACATCACTAGAGTCTCTCTGTACCCAAAGGCATGCAGAATGATCACATGACAGTTCCTTACTCGGGTGACATGCCACACACCGCTCGAATGGAGTCATTGTTGTAGAGGACACGAAACTCAGCAAACAGAGACTGCAAAAGAGAAAGCAGACAATAACAGTCCATCACCAAAAACAGTTCTGCAAGACCTCATTTCTGTAGGCCCTCCTTTAATTTGGGTACCCGGACACTTTAACAAGGGAAGGACCCCCTCCCCTCATTAAAAAGCCTTGATTAGCCTCGTTCCCAGTCTCCACTCTCAGTTTTTTTTTCTCATGTAGTTTTTTTTTACTACATGTGAAAAAAAGCTGGGAAGTGGAGACTGGGAACGAGGCTAGCCTTGATAAATATTTTGCTAATGCACACATGGAAATTCACTAAAATTGGGGACAGAATACAAAAATCGAGCCCCAGGGCATCACCTGCTACTCACTGCAGTCTCATTCCCAATCTCCACTCCCAGCTCTTCTTCACAAAATGGAGACTGGGAACAAGGCTACCATAGGCACTGATTAATAATGCTCCCTTGATTTTAATGACACTGGTATATAATGCCTTATTGCCAACTCAGCAATCAACATGCTATTATGACAAATATAGGTCATCAACAGAGGTCAATGATTACTTCTATGGATTTACTACACTAAAAGGCTGATAGTGCAAAATTAGCTACAAATGAACTTCAAAACAGCCAAAATAGTATAGAAGTTTGCAGTAAATCAATGCTAGGTAAACACGCGCCAAAATATTGTTGCCATGACAACTATAAGGAACACTACCTAGGTCTTCTACATGGACTCACAGGGCACTCTGAGGCCTGGTCCACGACCTGTACACAGCCGGAGTTGTCTCTTCGGACACAGCAACCCGACTCTCTCTCCAACGCCCTGTCTATGTCAATGACATCGAACAGCTGCCGGTCTTTCCGCATGCATGGCCCTACAGGAGATATACAGCCACATAATACAGTTCACAGTGGTAGTACATGGACTTGGCTGGAAAATGTTTACCATCACGGGAACCAACTGCCCACCGCTACACACACCAGCTGAAGACTTTTGGGCTGGTTTTTCAATCATATCTCTGGAGAGATGTTAATACCCCCCCCCCCCCCCTACTAGCCTCATTCCCAAGCCACGTGGTCTGAGAATACGTCCAGCCTCATGGATGTTTTACTGCAGCTGCAATAAAGTAGAATTTAACCATACAAGGAGGCACTACGTCGACAGCTCAGAGGCTTACTGGCCTGCACTGTATTCGTATACTGTGCACTTGATGCCAAATCTGCAGCTGAGGTTGTGTCCACAGGAAGGAGCAAATGGCAGTGACACGCAAGTGCTTAATTACGTTAGGTTCTCTGGAACAAAGGCCAACAGTTTGCACAACCTGCAAACCTCTGTACCTTTGCACTAGCGGAGGAAGCTACCTTTGCACAGCTAAAGACTCAACAGACAACTATACTCAAAAGTTTTGACAGGTAAGTAGCCTGGCGCAGCACAGTGCTAAACAAGCCTGGGGAGAACCCTGACATCATTGTCAACCTTGCATCTGTCAACCTTGCATCTGGCAGTCTCGGGAATCAACAGACACCTCAAGTGATAGTAAACACTGCGAGCAGTGACAATTTTAGGAGGTTTCAGAGTATATTTTCGTTCAGCACCACTGCCAACATATTACACACAACCGCCAACCCACTAGCTCTGCTGACGTTACACACTTGCCTCATCCCCAGCCCCTCCCTCCCCCAATCCCCAGCCCCTCCCTCCACCCATCCCCAGCCCCTCCCTCCTCCCACTCCCATCCCCCCAAAAGCGAGGTGGGGTTCTCATACTGCAAGCAGCAAGGAAGGCCTGGGAACGAAGCTATGCTTTATGCATTAATGTACTGGGGCTATCAGCTGTTAGTAACAAGGTAAGGTCCCTACCGTAGAGAGCTCCAAGCAGCACCAGAGCCTGCTGTGGGGGCCCTCCCCACACGCTGGGGACCACCATGCGCTCCTCGGTGTTGAAGGCAAGGTTATTCTGCTGGATGATGGCTCGCTCGGACTGTAGATCCCAGCCGTAGGGGGCAAAGCCGTAGACTGCCAGGCTGATGATCATGATGATGACGTGGACCACAATCAGCCAGTAGGTGAAGTAGGGACGTCTGAGGGTGGGGGGGGGGGAGTGAGGGGGAGGAGGTGAAGGAGGGAGGGAGGGAGGGAGGGAGGGAGGGAGGGAGGGAGGAGGGAGGAGGGAGGGAAAGGGGGAGAGGGAGGGGGAGGAGAGTTGTGTTCATCCATATATACTATTTTTTTATGTTGAATAAGCTCTTTATACACAAGGTTCCAAACAAAATTTCACAAATATTATGTTGTCCTCATGCACAGCGTATACGTGCTTGGGAGCTCATGACAGCTCCAAGAGATGAACACACAAGGACATCAGGCACTCCTGCTGAGGTTCTTGATTTAAAACCATAATTTGCAGTTGGTAGAATGCCACCAATTTTAACGCTCAGTACCTTTACAATCAGTGTACAGTGTGCACACCTCTGCAACACTTCAGTGCACTAGACTCACTTGTGCAGGAGCTCGCTGTCCAGCCTCTGCTGCACTCGGTGCGGACACTCCTTGTACTTGAATCTCAGCAGTAGAGTGGGCAGACCCAGGCCTCCATAGCCCCGGTCGTAGCCTCCAAACAGACCGTCGCGGATGATGGTCGCAAGACCGATGCGGTGATGCTTCATTTCTGTAGGAGGTGCTGGTTTTGCTACTTCAGCGATGGTGGGAAGGGATGGGGGCAGCCTGTGAGTGGGCAGGGGAGAAGGCAGGGGAGGGGGGAGGCATGAGGAGTAGTAAACTCTTCAATCAGAAAGGGTATGCCCAGGTCAGTTTCTCAAAATTGTTTTTATGTGGGTTAATTAGGTAATATAATCCTCACACAACAACATCACACATACTAAAGTTTCTTGTTGCCATGAGTTGGAACTGAGGTCATAGGATGTAACTGATTGCTACAACCACAATACAATTTCACCAGAATGTCCTCGAGTAGGCCGAGAGACTCGGCCCCGAACATGATGCTCACATGACTACGTTAGCAACAATTAATTATACCGACCCCGTCCCTAGCTGGTTAAGTAATAGTTATATCACGGGCACGAGGTCTGCATCAGATTTATTGCACTGGAGCCCAAGGGCCGAATAAATCTGATGCAGACCGAAGGCCCTTGGGCTCCAGTGCAATAAATCTGATGCAGACCGAGTGGCCGTGATATAACTATTTTATATCCTGAGGCCGTCGATACTGATTGGTCAGTTATAGCGTTACTAGGGAGCCTTGGTAACTGTCGTGAAATGCCGAGTTCAGATAATGGCACAGTATAGTGAGTCTGTGATATCTCCTGGTCTATATAAATCTGATACAAACACCATTGCTGATCACTGACTATTGTATATACTTTGAAACTGAAAGACTAACTTGTAGCTATACTGCAGCACTCTTGTGTATATTATATAATTATGTACCTTCATGCAGTCTCTCTAATATGTAGCTATTCCCGCAATTTTGCTCCAGGCTGAAATATAATGCACTAGCTGGCATGCTTGAGGCAAAAAGATATTGCACTGATATGCTTGGTAGCAGTGCATTAGCTGATTTATTGCACCTAGTAACAACATAGCAACAGGATATAAACAATGATTATTCTTGCAGCTATATACTGTAGCTAGCTTAGGCATCCTTCTTGTCAGCCTTGGCCCCGAATATCATCGCTTTTAAGTATCAAATTATGACGGCAGGCTGTGTGCATTGAAACAGATAGTTAAATAACTATTAATATAACCCACCTACTATACTTCATGCATAGGCCAGGGTGGGCTTTTACTGTCATAATTTGTCCCCTCAAGGCTACAAGGGAAATTATGGCTATAAATTTGTCCCTCATGGCCTTAGCCATAAATCCCTGGCAACCCGTGCTATAACTGTTATATGACCCACCTGATTGGTCCACCTCTGCGCATGCTCATAAATACTATAGCAACGACAAGTCACAAACAGACTCAAAAAGAAACGATGGCTTGTAGTTTCTCTCCTTACTGTCTTGGCATGTGTGAATGGACAGACTGCCTTAGTGCTGCCTTTGGTGTTCTCTGGGATCAATCCCTTAGCCAATTCAGAGAGCTGCTGTTCAGAAGCCAACTTAAAGCGGGATGACTCGTTAGAAGCCGTTGGAAAGCGGGGCTGGTCTTTGCTGGAGCTTGGGCGGAGCTGCTCTAATTGCAGAAGTGGGCGGGAAGTATCTGTCTCTAATTGGAGCCCGCTCGAGTAGCCTGGGCAGTCTGTCCATTCACACATGCCAAGACAGTAAGGAGAGAAACTGCAAGCCATCGTTTCTTTTTGAGTCTGTTTGTGACTTGTCGTTGCTATAGTATTTATGAGCATGCGTAGAGGTACGAGATAGGTGGACCAATCAGGTGGGTCATATAACAGTTATAGCACGGGTTGCCAGGGATTTATGGCAACGTAAACAAACCTTGTCCTCGGGCTCCGCCCTCGGACTCGGTTCGTTTACTGCCATAAATCCCTGGCCCCGTGCTATAACTATTACATATTTGTGCACTTTATGTTCAGATATTTTGTTGAAATTGAACACACAGACACTTCAAAGAGTGGCAGATGATGAGGTCATCAGAAAATGCAGTGAACATGGGGTTAATGGTTTATGTCCAAGGCTGCTTTGCTGGCACCAATTTCACATAAATATTAGGGAAGGTCATATGACTTTCATGTGACTTGCTAACCTAGCAATGGCAGCATCAGGGTAATCCCCTCCATCAGCTCTCACGCTGCTCACGGAGGGACCCCCCACATCTAATCCGAAGAAGTCATCATCATGCTCCTACGAGGAAGAAAAGTATTATACACGTATACATTACGAGAACACACACACACAGACACACAAACAGACAGACATACCCGTATGGTAGGCAGTGGTACGTCCAACGGTGGTGCAAAGTCCGTCTCCTCCATCGCCTCATCCTCCTCGACGTCCAGGAAGCTGCGAGGCGGTACAGTGGGTACCACGGCAGCAGTGGACAGCGTCTCACGAGACTAAAGGACATGAAAACTATAATTAACATACACACAAACATGCAGTCTGCAACAAAGTACAGGTCTGACCGCAATCCATACATATACATCATGAGCTAGTCTCATTCCCAGGTGCTTGGTCTGCGAATGAGACTACCAAAGCCATCGTCAGTCTCGTAGGCTCCTAGATATGACAGGAAACTCCCCAGGAACACGACTCATCTTTCGCAGCCCTTCGAAATACTTTATTATTACTCAGTAGAAGCTTACAGGCCATCTACTTACTGCAGGGGCTATTAATTGTTAGCCTCGTTTCCAGGCTCCCCCCACGTGGAAGAAAGAAAGGGGGTTACCTACCCCGCTTTTTGTACTGCAAGCGACAAAAGCTGGGGAGAAGGCCTGGGAATGAGACTAATCAGACATGAGAAGCAGACGACAGTAACCTCGTCCCCCGGCTCTGGGGATGAGGCTAGTATACCTAGGAGGAAAGTATGTAGAATTTGTGAAGCGCTAAAGAAGCGCATCCTGAGAGGTAAGTGAGAAAGTTCTATGGCATGCACTAACCCACAACATTGCATTCTGTCCTATGGCTTAGGACATTCCTAGTATGGTATTCCAGCTAGCCTGGGCTTCTGCTGGTGTTCCAGGGAACAGGGATTGAGCACACACCATAGGGCGTCAGTTTTGGCTGCAAAAGCAGCAGACATACCAGATGAGGCTCCATGGCACTACGCGTACCCAGTCACCTTAAGCAGTCTGGCCAGGGGCACATCGCTTCTCATGTCATTCCATGCTTCTGGTTTTGCCAAAATGTCCAAGCAAGCATTGAATGAGAAAATAAATACTGAACTTCTTTCTTGCTACCCAGTTTTGGTATCAAGCAGGCGGACAGCTATTTGAAAGACCCAGTTCCAGACAATTCCACACACAGGCTGACACTAGCTTCGTTCCGCTGGGCGGAGGCCTGGGAACGAGGCTAGTGTGACACTGAGGGATCATAATTCCATACCATGCCGCCCCACATGCACTGCAAATGATGTAATGAGTCTTACGTACGCGTGCAGCGAGTCTCTCCTTCACACTCCTGTAAGCCAGCTTCCACAGGTCTGGTTTGAGCTCGGTCCTAACGGCCTGATTCCGTCCCGTTCCCTTGTCGTAGAGAGACATCTGTCGGAGGGTGGCTGTCCCGGGCTCGCTCACCGTACGGCTCCCAATGCGACGGAGGTCAGGACGGCGTGGCTGTCCCACGGAGACTGGGGAGGGGGGGGGGGGAGAGAGGTGTGGGAGTTGGGGAGCGTGTGAGCGTGTGAGGGCAAATGCACTCCTATTTTGAGATCCCAGCAGGGTTTCATTTAGGGGGGGGGGGGGGGGGGGCCTTGAAAACTTTGTGCCCTCCCTTGGGAATTTCAACCCTTCAAAATTGAATATTGCTCACTGTACGTGCCCCCCCAAAATGACGCTTTTGCCCCCCCTTGGAGATTTTTCTAAATGAACCCCTGCAGCCAGTCATTCATACATGATATTATGAACATGCACGTTGTACAATACATGGAGGAATGCTTTCTAGTTAACTATCTGTCTTACCTTCCTCACCCTCACTGAGTACCTGCTTCTTCTCTGAGATGTCAGCCGTGGTGGAGGTTGTCGGGACACCAGTTACGCTGCCGCCGTAGGGGTAGGGGGTGATGTGGGCCACTGGAGCCTCTCGGATCGAGCCTCTTGGATCGCGAAAGGATCTTGTGCTCCTCTGCGATTGAAGAGGATGGCCAGTAGGGCCTGTGTGTGTGTGTGTGTGTGCAGAGCGTGAGCAGCTGCTAACCAGTAGCAATTTTCCAACCAATTTTTCTACAATGGCCGCCAGATTTTACTTGTGATGATAGTTACATATAGATGACGATGAGTGGCAATGTCTAGTACAGGTAAAGGCAAGGTAATGCAAAGGACAAAAGCATAAAACCAAGGCAATGCAAAGCCAAACTTGAAGCCTTACTTTGCACAATGTGCAGGTGCATATGTGTGTGTGCATGTGCGTGTGCATGTGTGTGTGTATGTGAGTATGTAGATAGCAGTTAGTGCTGAGCCATGCCTTCTACAAGGCTACTACGGACATTGTTTTTTGACAAGTCTGGCAATATTCTGTCTGACCAAAACAAACTTAAGGGCTGGTGAGCATCTAGAAGGGAGGGAGGGGACGAGGGGGGAGGATGAAGAGAGAGGGGAGAGAAAGGGAGAGGGACAGAGAAATGCAGATCTACTCACCGTAGATGCTTTGGGTGGACGGAGGCTCATCCTTGGCACGGCGGATGCTCTCCTGCATGGCACCCCAGTGGAGTTCCTCCTCTTTCGACGGCTTCAGGCCCACAAATTGCAATGCACCACTGCATATAGCAGGAGAGAGGGAGGGAGGCAGCAAATGGAATGCTGGGTCATGGGCGTATTATGAGCATGAGTGGAAACAATCTGGTAATGGGCCACCCTAATAGACTAAACCAAACACCAGTGGCTGCTACGTATGACAGTACAAATAATATTGTAGTGACTGTAGCCATCGGCATTGGTTAATTAATTAAGTACCTGTAGATAGCCAATACCTCTTGCGACAATATTTACTTAGCCTCGTTCCCAGGCGCCTGAACCGAGGCACCTCCCTGGGGCCGTGGCTGCCTAATGAGACGCACGCTGCTATACCTACCTCTTGACGGACTTCTTGATAGTCTCCCAGCCGATTGTGCGTCCAGTGCTCTGGTGGGAGCTGCCACTCCGCGTGCTGTGGGTGGAGAGACCCCTCTGCATCTGGGAGCGCTGCGAGGACTGCCTCTGCGTGGTCCTAAGTGACGGGCCTGCGTCAAACGATGGCGGTGGCGGCGGCATAATTGTTGTACTGCAACCAGAGCTGCGCAAAATTAATATCTGGCATGTAATTATATTGCGCATTCACGTGCGCATTCATTAGATACACGCCTCCTTTTATTTTACGCGCGCGCGCAGTCGTAGATCGATCGTGCACGGGATCGGGACGCGCGAGCTAGACACTGCATGAGTGTGGCTTCTTCAAACCGACATGCAGAGCGCAGAAGTGGAGACTTGTTGCAGACAAGCCGTGGAGAGGTTCCACACGGTGTTCGGGAGGAATGATAAGCCAACGATAGGAGTGTTTGCTCCCGGCCGCGTGAACCTCATCGGTGAGCACACGGACTACAATGGAGGCTGCGTGTTGCCCATGGTGAGCTCTAATTTGGACTTTAAACGAGCGTTTATAGGCTGCCTGCGCACATGTACGGCTCGCAGGTATGCACGCAGAAACTTCGCAAGTGGAATTAAAGTTAAAGGGTAGGATGGTTCGTTTCCTCAAACGCTGTTTAGCCTGGAGGTCTTGTTATGCAAACTAGGGAAAACAAACCGTAGTGTTTCCCACACCGTGCCTACACAGCTATAGGCAGTGCTTCAGTAAGAACTAGGCAGCGCTAGCTGTGTCATGAAATGCTCAGTGCATCCTTACAGCCATCCTTCCTTTTTATTTTCCCACCCAGGCTCTCCATCTAGTGACGGTCATCATCGGTCGGCCCTCCCCCTCCTCCACCCCTTCCCTCTCTTCCTCCCCCTCCCCCTCTCCTTCCTCCGCCCCCACTCCCATCCCCAAGGGGATGTGTCGACTGGCCACCTGCGCCACCTCAAGCTCCATAACCGGCCAGAACAACTACTGCGAGTTCCCTGTCCCCAAATGCCCTCCAGCCGGAGACGAATACGTCGATACAGGTGATCCGGAGTGGGCGAGATACGTCAAAGGAGTCGTAGCCCTCATGAACAGTGGCGGTAAAGTACCTCCCTTTGATGCCGTCATAGCAACCACTGTACCTCTGGGGGGCGGGGTATCGAGCTCGGCTTCTCTAGAGGTGGCCACCTGTCTGTTTGTGGAGAAGCTCCTCTTAGCCTCTCCTGAACATCCACTCTCTTTCACGGACAAAGAGAAGAAGGAGAGGGCCCTCCTGTGCCAGAAGGCCGAACACCGGTTTGCCGGGATGCCCTGCGGGATCATGGACCAGTTTGTGTCCTTCATGGCCCGAGAGAAGCACGCACTGTTCATCGACTGCAGGTATGATCTGTATGCAATAAGAATGATACAGTTGAAAAATAGCCCCGTTCCCAGGCACCTAGGCCATGCATAGTAGAATCAGGAACCCATGTAGAATAGTCCTTAAGTTCTTCCATAATTTGGTCTTTGGAGTATACTGTGAATGGAGACTGTCTAAATGAGTCTGCTGGCAGATTCTCATCTGCTAGCATGGTAGATGTATACCTCAAAGAACACTCATGACAATAGGGTTAAAAATGTTGGCAAGGAAGTATAATGCCGGGAGTTGGCACGGAATCAGAAGTTGAAGCGTACTAAAAGTCTCTAGTGATACTAAAGCCTTTCTCCACCCTGTTATAGCAATCAGGAGGCGGATCATGTTCCCCTTAGCAACCCTGACCTTGTTGTCTTGGTAACCAACTCCAATTACAAGCACAATCTTGCTGTGGATGGGGAATATGCCCAGAGGAGAACGGGCTGCTTTTCAGCCGCCCAAAAGCTTGGAAAGGAACTCCTCAAAGACGCCACTCAAGAAGAACTGGAAGGTATGTTGGACCAATAGACCATTTTCCGAGTGATGTCATCATGACATCACTGCTCACTAAGTAATATAATGAAGTTTGTTAGATTGGCCAGATTTCTTTCCCTGCATCTAATTTCTGCTGAGCTTGAACCATATCTCAAATTTGAATGCAGTAACTTATTCCATCACTGCATAGAGTTATGCATCACTGAAGTTTACCCGTTTTCCATAGAGAATGTACTGGGACTGGGAAGGGGGGGGAGCGATTTCTGCCTCCCTATATAGTACATTCAATATCGATATCTCCAAGCTATTACAATCAAATTTGAAATATCATTCTGCAGCACCTTTGTAACATTTGTTGGCCATATTTGAAAACGTTGATAAATTAGCGTGTGCTGATGACATCAGTGAAAATGGTCTATTACTACATTGATCTGTTTGCTGCTCGACTGACATAGAGCAGTTTGCTGTTGCAAACCTTCAATGCTTAAACACGTTGCTATTTCCAAAAATGTGAGGGGAGTTCTTTTACTACTACAGCCCAGAGGGACAAGTTGACAGAGGATGAATACCGCTATGCTCGTCACGTGGTGGGGGAGATTGGCCGGACGAGGGAGGCAGTGGACGTCCTGCGGACAGAGGACTACCAGAAGTTTGGAGAGCTCATGAACCAGAGCCACGACTCACTCAGGTTGGCAGCCTGGCCTGAAGGTCAAAACCACAAGCTTCGGCAGAGAGCTGGGGAAGTGTACGCACAGAGGGCCAAAGGAAGAGTACAGTAATGGACGCTTTACCGTTATGATGTAATGGGGATAAAAGTGAGCACTAAATGGAGGAAAACATGATTGTGTAAACAAGCATGTTCATATGTTTTCATACAAGGAAACTACATCAAAACACGTGTTCTCATGTATTTTCTCCAATTATTGCTCACTTTTACTCCCCATTACATCGTAATGGTAAAGGGTCCGTTATGCACTGTCTATTTTTCACATACAGAAAACAAGTAGACACCTTTAAAAAAAGTTGGGGAGTGTAGCCTGAGACCATCTTCAGTCAGAAGATACCTACACACCCTTTACCATACAGGGACGACTACAGAGTGAGCTGTGCTGAACTGGACCAGCTGGTAGACCTGGCCAGGCAGGACAGAGAAGGGGTGTATGGCTCCCGCATGACCGGCGGAGGCTTTGGCGGCTGCACCGTCACTCTGCTGCGCAGGTCTGCTGTGGAGAGAACCAAGCAGAGGATTAAGGTACGGGAAGGTCGTCTTCTCTTTTAAGTATAGCTCTTACTTGTAGTATATACTTGCAGTGAGTGATGCAAGGTAGAACTTGATTTAATGCCTAACACGTAGGTCACTGTTCCTGCCATAGTCTGGGTACGAGGCTATCAGTAGTAGAGACCCAGGCTGCTAGACACAGGGCTCCACTGGCTCTAGCTAGCCTCTCAGCCCAGAGGAGGTGTTTCGAGCTCGAATTATGTCACACATATCAGCGCATTTCTAGTTATTATAACTGCATGCAACTACGGCCTTGCTGCCTGGAGGAGCTTTGAGGGGCTCAGCTGCTAAAAAGACAAGAGTGCAGCCGACGACTGGGCTGAACCTCAAGGGGAGCCCCTCACCAAGTACCGAGCATGGTTTGCTGTTTCTTGCCTCTCGAATTAGCAATGCATGAACCATAGACCCTCTCTTTCAGGAGAATCACTCGGGGCTTTTCTTGGTGGTCATGTGACTCTTGCATGTGCCAGGATATACCTCCTCTGGCCTAACCTCCATGATGGACTTCGACTACTTGCTTGCATGTGACCTGATGTACCTCTTCTGGCCTATCTCTCATGATGGTCATGTGACTCCTTGACCCGTGCATGTGACATGATGCACCTCTGTCCTCCCATGTGTGGAGAGTTTTGGGACTATGCTGGCCTGTGTGTAAACAACAAGTCTGTGCATGTTTAGTGAGTAGGAATTCAAAGTTTATAACAACAGGTGTCTCATTCCATTGTCGCTGTTCTCCCATTAAGGATAACTACAAGAGCCGAGAACAAAAGGAAGCCACCTTCTATGTTGCCACGCCCTCCTCTGGAGCCGGGGAGATTACTACAGAGCAGCTGCAGAGTTGTCTGCAGAGGAGCAGAAGTAAGTGTAGCAATCACATGATGTCACGTGATGTCATGTGATCCTTAGCAGACAGCATGAGTTTTTAAATAATGAGTACTTTTTCTTTATCACTTTCAGAAACAGCTGGCAGTGGAATGGGAATCGGGTTCCCAGTACTGGCCCTGCTAGTTCCTGTAGTAGTTGCTATAACAGCCTACCTAATCTATGCTTATCAATTCTGAAGCCAGGTTTTGTTTCGTGCCTAGCTATTGTCCCATTCCCAATCACCAAAGTTTGGAACCACACCATAGTCTCTGACCCCATTTCTTGTAATTCTGGTTTGTACACGGTACCTTCATGTGACTAACTGTACTTGGTACGATACCACAACATTGAATGTGTGTGTAAAAACTTTTTTTTTGTCAACAAACCTCAAGTCAAGAAGAGTCACCCAAGATATCGAGAACACAACTGAGTAAAAATCAGCAAGCATAAAAAAATAATGCAGCCTGGCGTGTCATACATAGCCCATGTAACTGTAGCATACAGTCATTATAATGTATTCTTGAACGTTGTTGATAAGGAAAGGTCTAAAATATAATAAAGCGGTACTCAGTAGTCGTCGGTGTTGTCCACCGTGAGGGGCAGCACGATGCCCAGGATTATGCCCACAATGACCAGAGCTCCAAAGCCGTAGGCTAGCCGACTCACCACCCTCACAGAGTAGGAATTCCTGTAGGCTTCCGTGATGTCACCGGCACGGATGTTTTCTTGAACCTGTGAGAGAGGCCATGGGAGAGGGGGGGGGGGGGGGGTCATGCTATGTTATTTGTGTGTGTGTGTTATGGGTTCCTGACAGGACTGACCAACTAAAAACCCTTTCAAATATCACTGTTTGCCATGCAGCAATGACGATTGGCTTGTTGCATGAAAGATTGTTTAGTAGACTTTAAAGTAAAGGCCGAAAAACGATATAGCCAAAAGTGTCTCCACAATGGATTAAGACTCCACAGAATGTTGTCAGTGGAACTCTGATTAACATAACCTACCCCCCACTTCCCCGAGATAGAAACGTGTTCTAAATGAACAGGAAAAAAACTAGCGTCTTGCGCTCCCACATCAACCAACGAGAGGTCCACTGTGCGCACTAAAGAGACACACCTTCTTTGACAGCATGATGGCTATGATGCCCAGGGGGAAACAGAAGATGGTCGCACAGATGGCCAGGGCCATGTAGTCAGGAGGAGGGGGCAGGGCCACTCTCACCACCGGCTGTCGTGTCACCTGGGAAGGGAAGTAGAAGGGCTCTGCCAAACACACACTTATTTAAAAAATGCTAGCTAGGTCTATAGGTATCTGAGCAAGCACTTGCAGCTCACCAAGGTGTGGGTGCTTACACCCTTATTGTAGTGGTATTTCCTGGGAATTTCCCTGCAGCTGTACTCCCATTCACAGCCACTGTGGCCACTAATTAGTATTCAAAACAGAAACCCTAAAGGGAATCGCTACAGCTGTACCACAGTGGGCATAATGAAAATTGGGAGGGGGGGGGGGGTACTTGCCCTGTAGCTGTCTTGTTCTCAAGGATTGGGCATAAGGTAGGACCTTATCGATGTTTATCCTTTGACCTCAGTATTGCTACTGTACGAGTACAGCTACGCTAATTAGTTGCAATGTACACCTACAAATATGATTGGCACAGTTCAATAGGATTCATCACCATGACCACACCCCTACACTTGCATAACTAGCCACATGACCACAACATAGCTGTGACCATAAACCACAACATACATTATTTGAGAATAATGGGGCACTGTCAAGTTGGGACTGAGAGAACTAGAGGTAGCATTCCCATGACTATCACAATGATCATTAGAGCAATAGTGGACCTCCAGCAGGTCTTGCTCACTTTTCTATTTGGCCGCTTCTCTGCTCACCTGTACTCTTCCCACTTGGGAGTGCAGTTTGCTCGAATAATGGGGGAGTTTTTGAGCACATTGTCTCTGAGGTGCACGACTTAAGGATACTGCAAGCGTGGGGTAGACTTGGTATGCCATTACACACCAGTCTCAATTTCAAGGAAGAAGTTTGCAATGACTAAAGGACAAAGCACTTTACCAGAGGAGGTCGTGTTATAATGGTTTAATGGTTCATGAGCTACACAGACGAATCTACATAACAGCTGTATACCCAGAGATGGTGCCAATTGGTTGAATTTTGAGATTCTGATCTGCTTGCTAAATATTGGAGCAGCAGATTTACAACTACAGGGTTATTTGTTTGTTTTCTTCCCCTAATAATGTATAAAATCGTACCCTCGTTCCCAGGGAGACTAGGAAAACGAGCTGGCTTTCTTAACAAACGACCGCTGCTGTCAGATAGGCAAGCTGCTCACCACTACTGTCGTGGCTGTGCGCTGTGCTCTCTGGTTGGGATAGTAGGCGGGGGGAGGCTGGGAAGGAGAGCCCGCGTAGGAGGGGGGCTGATAGGCGGGTGGGTTGCCATAGGGAGGAGGGGGAGGGTCGCTGCCTGTGTAAATTCGACACATTAAATTTGTATGCACGAGTGATCAAGTATAATTTGCTATCTTGCTGTTATGGTACACCTTACAACATACCTCCCAATAACTTATCCCGTTCGCTCATGCTGCAATCAACAGCTTAGATAAAGACTAGACAAGGCCGCCGCTGACTCGACTCAGTTGACGTAACAAAATTCGGGATTCCCCTTCTGTATTATCAATTACGTCATCGGCTAGAATCAGGATCTCTGATCTGAACTTCCTAGCTTAGCTTTCCAGCAATCTTGCTAGGCGCTGCAGCTATGGTTCTATAGACTGTTAATTCAGCTGATTTACTTTGATTTATAGTGTGCAGAAAAGACTGAATTCGAAGCTCCGGATTACGATTTTCCGTGTCATGCTAAGTGCCCACCCGAAGCCCCGAAGGCTTTTTGTATTGACTACAGGCCCTGCCCTACAGCCATGCCAACAAGTAAGTTTGTGAGTGCGCAGAAGGGTACGACTTCATAGCTCTTGTTTAATACCTGGGTAATTTGGATATTTAATATGTAAGGATCGGCATGTTCATTATGTATTAAATTATGGACTAAATACTCATGGCTCAGTGAGTGTGTCATCTCTTATAATAAACGTAACAGTTACTGTATGCTAGTGTAAATTTGGTCCTCTCCCCACTCTGCTGACATGTCTGCATGCTAACTTCCTTGCAGAGAAGCGAGCCCTGAACCCAGATCTTCCAACCCTCCGTGTCGATGTGGAAGAGGAGGACGGACCACCTCCGGTTCCAGTCGTGTAAGGCCACGGTCCTACGAGCTAGCTAAGGCCTTCTGCAAAGAGAAAAGATGCTGAAACAAGCTCTAACTCAGGGATACTTTCCTCTTGCAGAAGGTGTCTAGCTTGCATAACTTTCCACTTTGCATCTGTCATCAATGACTATACTGTTTCTGTGGTATCACATTACCAGAATATCCTGAAACTAGTCCCTCCAATTAACCATTTCCTGTCAATTTATATTGATAACCTAGGGCTTTCCTCCACCAATAGCCCTGAAGGCATCGAGACCAAGGCAACCATCATCATTGACAAGAACGTGAGCGCTTCTACACAAGCCAATATTTCTCCAGAGTTTCCGAAAGCATCCGTCCCTTACCTTCCAACATATGAAGAGGGAAAGTGATGGTAGAGGAAAAGAAGGGCTTTGCATGCATGAGGAAAGCGAAAAGTATGAAGTGGGCTGGCAGGCTGAAATCTATGTACAGTACTTGTATAGTATTGTAGTCTCAGACCAGTTCCTGGTTCCATAGCGCCCCGGTTCCACTATCTGTGTTTCGTGTAAGTATGGTCTCATGAAAGGGTACCCCCGTCTTGGAGTGAGGCCTTGGAGTCAGGCTACTGAAGATATATCCACTCATGTAGCTTTGGCAAATATTTCTCACTCCTATATTTGTCTGCAGCTACAGTATCTTGTTGCTAACTATAGCTGCTCCCTCTCTCTCTGTAGCCATAGCTACTCTCTTTCCCTCTCCAGACATTTGAATGTTGCGCAGATGACCTGTTAGAAGAGACTGAGATTGGGAGAGGGGCGTACGGCGCTGTGTACCGAATGAGACACAAGCCAACAGACACAGTCATGGCAGTCAAGGTATAATGCTATCTTCTCTGCAAGTACAGTCTGAACCTCATTCTCAGCCACATGCTGGGGGCTGCTTTTGTAATGATATTCACAGTTTGGTGATTTCATTGCTGAGTCAGCACACTTGGCTTCTCCCCTTGGGGGAGGAAACAGCTGTCTACTAACAGCAGAGGACTGCATTTCCACTTTCTCTCCCTCTCTTCCACTCACCTCCCTCTCTCCCTCCCCCCCTCCCCAGAGAATACGTGCCACCATGAAACCAGAGGAGAGGCGACGACTACTAATAGAACACGACATTAACACACGTAGTCTGGACTGCCCACACACTGTCACGTTCTATGGAGCATTCTTCTGGGAAGTGAGTGGCAGCGTTGTTTGTCGTTGAACCCTTCCCTCTCAAATTTAAAAAAATTCTAGGCCAAAACTAAGCGCCTCCTTCCCCTCCCCTCCTTCCTCCCACCCTAGGGAGATGTGTGGATCTGCATGGAGCTGATGGACAAGTCTTTAGATCAGCTCTACAAGCTGGTGTACGAGAAACTCAAGCTGACTATACCGGAACCTGTAATCGGCAAAATGGCATTAGCGGTAAGTACCTGAAGTTGGAGTTTAACTTTCCTCTAGCTGAGTCATCTTCAAGTCTTCCTCTGTTTTTCATTCCTTCTCACAGACTGTCAGGGCCCTGCACTACCTAAAGTCCAAACTGAATGTATTACACAGAGGTAGGTAGGCTCTTTGGCTCCTCCCGCCAGTACCTAACCTCGGTACCCAGGCCTTCCACGCCCAATTTTATCTCGCAGCCATGGCTACGAGGTCACCAGTAGTACCAGTACATATGTGCAGATGCAGGAGCTAAGACAGCTATAGTAGAATACCGCATGTATTTCTGTCATAACTGCCCCTTTATTCACCATGAAATACACATCCCCCCCCTCCCCACACACACACCAGATGTAAAGCCCTCCAACATCTTGATCAACAGGAAGGGAGAGATAAAACTGTGTGACTTTGGCATAGCTGGGCAACTGGTAAACTCGCTCTGCAAAACCAACATCGGCTGCAAGCCATACCTAGCTGTAAGCATTGCACACACACTCACACACACACACACACACACACACACACACATTCTATCTCTATTTCACCAACTATGATACATAGCTACCTTTATCCACTGGGGTAGGCACTAAATGGAGAAAACACGGGAGAACATGTGCTTTAATGTATCTTCTTGTATGAAAACATGAGAAAATGCTTGTTTCATTGTAATTTCTTGTGCTAGCTTCAAGCACTGCATGCACTTTTACCCCCATTACATCATAACGGATTAAGGTCTATTGCAAATCTTTTACTCTTTTCTCTGTTGCCCCAAAGCCCGAGAGGATAGACCAGGGAGATGCAGAGTATGATCAGAGATCCGACGTATGGAGCTATGGAATCACAGTGGTGAGTCATCGACACTAGACGCTCACACAGTCTCCACTAGCAGTGTTTCCCCCAAGTACAAAAACAAAGGTGGGGGAAGATATAAATTTTCCATGAGATCAAAGCAAATTATACATTCCAGTGACCACATCAAAGGAAACCAAGTTAGGAAAGGGGGGGGGGAGCATCCTGGTACCCCCTTTGGGGGAAACACTGACTAGCCTCGTATACTTTCCACTCCAGTTTTTGTTTCAATGCTGCAGTTGAAAGAACAAAACTTTCAGCATTCTTTGATAAAGATACGTTACACAGAAAAACCTTCCAGTGTCCAATAACTAGAGCAGCTCTAATTGGGTGTATGATGTCATCACTATGACGATAAGGCCAAAGCTAAGTACACACCTATTGTCACAGCGATGACATCATAGTGACGCAACTAAGGGAACAAATAAGGCCAGGTAAAAGCTCATGCCCGTCTCCTTGGTTTCATCTATTTGTTACATGTATCCTCTGAAAGTGGTCTGTAAACATGTCCTTACCCGTCACTCCACTGCCTCCCTCTCTCCTGCAGTATGAGCTGGCAGTGGGACAGTATCCTTACCCGTTGAAGAATCTGAACGACTTTGAGCGGCTGAAGTGCGTCGTGGAGGGGGAGCCCCCCAAGGTGCCAGCAGATGCCAGTTTCTCAGAAAAATTCAAGGACTTTCTACACCTTTGGTGAGAGCAGTGGATGGTACCTATCAGGTCTAGAGACTTTGAGCTAAGGGGGAAAGAAATGTGTGTGTGTGTGTGTGTGTGTGTGTGAGAGAGAGAGAGAGAGCATACCTCTTGAAACCTAGTTGCTCTGGGATTACTAACTCTGTGCCCAGACTAGATTTTATCTTGCAGCCGTGGAAAACAAATCTCTCCCTTGCCCAGATTTGTCTCGATAAAATACAAGATAAATTCTGGGTGAGGGGGGGGCCAGAATATGAGGTTAGGGATTGCGTGATTAGCAAATTCTAACCCTAACCCCCTCCCAAAATTGTACTTGACTCTAAACAGAGCAGCAGCTGCATGTGTGCATGTGATCATATGGAGTATAGTACTGTTGTCGAATCATGCTGTGCATTGCTAGTATTTACTAATGCATACTGATCCTTTCACTTTCAGTCTCACCAAGACGGTAGACCATCGTCCCAAGTACAGCACTCTAGTGGAACATCCTTTCATCAAGGCTATCGAAGAGGTGGAGGTAGACATGGGGGCGTGGTACAGAGGCATCTTAGCGAAAGAGGCGGCCCTACCACAGCTGGCTTCTTCTCATGCAGCAGCTGCAGGCACATCTAGCTAGCCACCGTGGTTTATAGGATTTTGTTTGTGCGTTATTGTAGTATTTATTGTGTTTAATTGCTATCATCAAAGATTTTCATCCATAATAAGAGCTATCGGACAGCGTAGCCGCTAGACTACACCCACTCGAGTGGGCTGTGGCTTTGGGAATTCCCTTTACTGTTCAGTTACGTCATCGATTTGCGCGAAGCCAAAGTCATCGCCACTGGCCTAAAGTCTTTAAGGTTCTTCTACAGCACCGAACGTAGCCGGGGGTGAATCTTGTTTATTTTCAGCTGGTTGCTTCGATCGCTCTCCAGCGCGCAGCCAACAGAGATTTACTTATCAGAAAACTCCGGATTCTTTCCGAGACGTGTTTGAGGCCTGCAGTCATGCCAACAAGTAAGATGGTGTGTGTGTGTGTGTGTGTGTGTTGGAAGGAGGGTCTACGGGGGTGGCTCACTATGGCTTGGAAATCTGTGGCTGTACGGTATTTGTGAGTCTCGTCTCGCCAAAAGGGGAAAGCCCTTCTTTCCTCCCATCACTATAAATACAAGCACACACACACACACACTTTCTCAATCCCAATCCTCTATCTGTCTATCTATTTTCACACACACACACACACACACCATCACTGTCTCAGAGAAGCGAGCCCTCAAGCCAGGCCTTCACGTCAACATGGGCGAGAACAAGCCACCCCCGGTTCCAGTCATGTAAGACAAAGGTCTCATTCCCAGTCCTCCTAGACACAGGCAACGATTAAGAATAAGAAGTCGTGTCACACGTGCAGTATCTCCATGAGGGCTTCATGGTGGGATAGTGCAAGTGGTTGGTGCCTGGCTGGCTAGCTTATGGTGGATTAGCCTGGCCACTACAGTTATAGAGGTACGGTCTTCCGCTGACGTCATCTGCATCATGGATATTATAAACTCATAGCAACAGTTGCTAGGGCACCATGTTGGAAGGCAATGAGCAGCGTGCTCAAAGCCTGAAAGTTGCTGCCACTCTCACACTGTAGGTGGCAGATTCTATCTTGCGTGTTAATTACTACCTAGCAACTGTCGATATACTAAAAGCGTAAGCTCCAAGCCGCTCTAGTTTCTATTTCACTGTAGAATCTACCATTCTCTTGCCCTCAATGCTGGGGCGGATAAACATAAGATAGCGGACGTTTACGGGTGTGACATACCAGTTACCCCCTCTGTGGTATCGCACTAACGATGAAGGCTTGTTGTGTGTGTTTATTGGAGCTGACGTCTGATGGTAGCCAATAATATTTACTAATAATAACCGCCCGCCCACATGATCTGTGGCCTGGTGAGGACAGGATCAGGCATTCTGATTGTTGCCTAAGGCCAAACTAGGGCCAGTACTAGAGTCTGTGCTATTCTCTGGTCCCTCCAACCAAACTCGATGACTGTTGGCTAGCTTTTAAAATTACATTAGTACAAACTATCATCATGGAGTAACGGCTGGGTTGTGCTAAGTAGTAGCACTGGAGGGGACTCACCTGAGAGCAGACAGTTTCCTCATTCCTGCATTCATATGCTCAGATGCCACAGCTACATGTAGCAAGCATGTGCTTGTAACCATTACCATGATGTACATAATGTTAGCTGATGTTGTACATGTGTTGCTATGGGGCTGTAACCATGACAACCTGTGTAGGGTCCGGCATAGCTGACTCCTGGGCAGCTCCTGATGGTTCATTTAGTACACATGCTTGCTACAAAATGCAAGGTCATTGTTGTCCCTTGGGCTGCCAATTTGGAGATGATTGTTTTTCTGTAGCAAGAGGGCTTCCTACTGAAGTTACCATCCTCCACACTCTTTTCTCTCTGCTATAGCCCTCCAGGGATTGACTCCACGGCAACCATCACCATTGGCAAAGATGTGAGTGTTAACATACACTATGTTCTCCGGTAACACAAAGGCATTTTACTGTCACTGAAAGCTAAGACTACAGTTGAGAACATGCTATTATCTATGTCCATTCTTGTCCTGATGCAAGCTGAAGTGTACTTTTTTTAGTGAATAGATCTGAAGAGCTGTGTGTGTACACTACCCAGGCCTCCCTTCACAAGTTTGTTTTTTGCAACCATGGCGACCTTAATTTTTCACAGCTGCCATAAAAATGGCAAAGGGAGGCCTGGGCACAAGGCTACACATGGTCTGTGCAGTAACTTGTAGATCCATTTCAGTTACTTGAATAATCTGTATTCTATGTACTTATGAGGCTCCACTCCACGGCTTGCTTCTAATTAAAACCCATCTCACATACATGTAGTGCAGGTGAAACCTAAGTACAGTTTCCCTCCTTTCAAAGAGACAAGACCAGTAGTGATGGTGTGTCCAGCCATCTTCATTGTGGTCCTCCCTCCAGACGTTCAACTGCAATGCAGACGACCTTCTGGAAGAGGCAGAGCTTGGCAGAGGGGCGTACGGCAGTGTCTATCAGATGAGACATGTACAAACCAACACAGTGATGGCCGTCAAGGTACTGTCTTATAAGATGGGGGAGTACTTAGGCTATCAAGGTACTCCCTCCTGTGTAGTAAGATTGATTAGGAATTTGCCTGGTTATGTGTGATGAGTCATGTACTGCTATTCATGGCATGGCGATTTCCCCGCTGAGTCAGCACATTTTGTACACTACCCTTACATCCAGTGAGGTAATTTAGCAGCCTTCTAATCTCTCCCTCCCTCCCTCCTCCCTCAGAGAATACGTGCCACCGTGGACTCAGTTGAGAGGAGGCGGCTGCTGATGGACTTGAGTATCAACATGCGCAGTCTGGACTGCCCCTATACTGTCACATACTATGGAGCACTCTTCAGGGAGGTGGGTGGCATGATATCATTATGAGGTCATCATTATGATGTCATCTCCAAGGTAAAAATAGAACATAGTTCACTTGAGAGTAGTAATGGGTTCTCTAATGTCTTTGTTAGTGATTGCCAAAAACATCACAGAGGCCCTTTTGCCTCAGAATCGATCCTGTTGGTACGTCCATCTCTCTCCCCTCCTTCCTCCCCCCTAGGGAGATGTGTGGATCTGCATGGAGCTGATGGACAAGTCGTTACATCAGCTCTACAATCTGGTGTACGAGAAGCTCAAGCTGTCTATCCCGGAATCTGTGATCGGCAAAATGGCAGAAGCAGTAAGTCATTTTCAGACTATTTACTGTAGCTACCTCGAGTCTCTCTCTTCCTCGGTCCCCACAGACTATCAAGGCCCTCCACTTCTTAAAGTTCACTCTCAATGTACTACACAGAGGTAGGTCACCATACCACTGACCCTTGTGACTGACAGTGACAGGACACAGTGTGCTCGTGTCTACAGAACTGGTATACATGTACATGTATATATTAATGCACATACATACATGCACACACACACATGCACACACACACGCACTTACACATGCACACACACACACATGCACACACACACGCACATACACATGCACACACACACCAGACGTAAAGCCCTCTAACATCCTGATAAACAAGGCGGGAGAGGTCAAACTGTGTGACTTTGGCATTGCAGGGGAGTTGGTGAACTCATTCTGTCAGACCGACATTGGCTGCAAGCCGTACCTAGCTGTAAGCAGAACACACACAACACACCTAATGTTTAGGTGCAGTGTAAAATGTGTACTTTCATTCACTGTGTATAGCCGGAGAGGATTAACCCCGAAGAAGCCGGAGCGAAATATGATCAGAGATCAGATGTATGGAGTTATGGAATCACTGTGGTAAGCCATTAATCACCGTGGTAAGCCACTGATCACCATGGTAAGCCATTGATCCACCAACTGACACCCTTGCTATCACCTTGACTTGGGTATTGTAGAAGTCCTCCCAAAGCTTTAGCAATGAAATTACTGTCTTGGTACTTCTCTCCTCTCCTCTCCTGTGGCAGTTTGAACTGGCGTTGGGACAGTTCCCCTATCCCACATGGAAGAACGTCTTTGAGCAGCTGAAGTACGTTGTGGAGGGAGAACCTCCGCAGGTGCCGGCAGATGCAAATTTCTCAACTGAATTCAAAGAGTTCATACATCTCTGGTGGGTTGAAGTTAGTAACAAATAGACCCTTTTCTGCGGTGATGCAATGGGGGAAGTAGGCACTAAATGAAAACAATATATGTATTTTGTGACTTCTATACTTGGAAGCACTGCATATTTTCATGTATTTCCTTCATTTAATGCCTACGTTTTCATTATAGCAGAAAAGGATCCATTGTAAGTAGTTTAGAACCTCCAAATTTTACCATGTGGCCTGAGAACGAGGCTAAACAAAACATGTGTGGTAAAATTGAGTCTCCCTCTCTCCTCCTCCTTCCCTCCTAGCCTCACAAAAAAGGTGAAAGAGCGTCCCAAGTTCGATGTTCTGGTGGCACACCCCTTCATTAAAATGGCTGAAGAGTTGGACGTTGACGTGGGAGCATGGTACAGGGACATTCTAGACAAAGAGACAGCACTAACATAGCAGAATCCTCTCACACATTCATAGCTAGTCACTGTGTTATTAGTAGTTGTGGATATTCGTATTTTGACCCAACTCATTGTTCCTCCCCCACCCATGTGCGTTCTTCTTCACACGGGAGTGTGGTATCATCCTACTATGTATATATGCACGCACATGCGGTCCTAGCTCCTGTGCAACACCACAGTAACATCCAGCTACACTACACTATGATTGGCAGAATTTAGTAGCTATATGCATATAGCGTTGTGCTTAGGATAATATGCACACTGTGCAAATTGTGTTGAATTAAGTCCGCAGCTACTATATATACTCAATAATATACAGCCAATATACAGAAGAACATCAGATACAAACATGCAATGACTGGTTATATTTGTATGTACTTCTACATAATGATAGAAAATAAAAGTTTATGCTAACAACACCTGGATACGGGTGACATGCTCAACCATGGTACTGCCCCGTTATTGGACTCAAATATGCTATACTTTCACTACAGTATACATTAGAAGATTTGTACACGTTTGTTCTCATAGTCACTAACATAAACCAGTCCATCTCTGTCCACTGCTATCCCACGAAGTGATTTGAACTGTCCTGGTCCAGTTCCATGACTTCCAAACGATCTCAAGAACTGGCCTTGGCAGGTGAACATGGAAACACGATGGTTGTCCACATCAGTTACATACACTACATCATCAGAGTCTATGGCAATACTGGAGGGGGTGTTCAATTCTCCATCACCTGTGCCCCTCATCCCAAACTTCCTCAGGAACTTTCCATCTTTTGTGAAGACCTGGATTTTACCTCCATGGTCTGCTACATACACATTCCCAGTATTGTCGAATGCCACACCCCAGGGAAACATAACCCATCTATCACCACTGCCATGACTGCTGGAATAGGTCAAGTCACTGTTCAGAATCTGAATCTGGTGATTACAATCATCACATACATATATCTTTTCATTTCTCGGATTGATACTGATGTCAAGAGGATCATCGAACTGAAGTGGCTCCTTACCCTCTGTACCTACCGCTGTGATAAACTGGCCACCTGATGTAAATTTCTGAATACGACCATTCCCCCAATCCATAACCAGTATATTCCCATCACCATCCACAGCAACACCACCAAGTCTACTGAACTGGCCTGGACCTGAACCATGCGCTCCAAATGTTCTGATCTTCTCTCCACTTGCACTGAAGATGGAGACACACTTTCCACCATCATCAGCTACTATGATGTGCCCCCTCTCATCGACTGCCACACCCCAGGGTTTCTTGAGACCACCAATGGTTCTGATGGGAGTGCCTAGCTTTTGGATCGGTAGCTTGGCAAACACAGCAAACGGGCTGCCTCTGATGTGCTGGCCCTCCACTTTGATGTGCAACTGATGTCTTCCCCTGCTAGTAGGCTGGTAGCTGACTTCATACTGGTTCCCTTCTCTCTTCTTCACACTGCACTTCACACTGGTGGCATCTCTGCACGACACAAGCTCACAGGCGATATCGACAATGTGTTTTGCATACTCCTGACCTTCAGCATCGACAGCATGCACTGTTACTGTGGCCTGTTCTCCCACTGTTGCTACCTCCAGACCCTTGCCTGTGGCGTGGCACTTCTCTGGGGACACAGGATGGGTACAAACTTCACCAAACTGCCTGCATGCTGGAGCAAGCTCAGCAGTAGTTGTGAATCTCAGATCTGCCCGTTCCACAGGCACTAACATCTCTGGCTTGAACTCGGCTGTCATTTCCTCGATCTGCTGCACTACTGGCTTCTTTGCTGCTAGTATTTCTGCCTGACTGCCGGTTCTCAGGCTCTCACTCACAAAATCGAGGCAGCTGCTCAGTCGGGTTTGGACTAACTCAAATTCGTCTCTCTGGGCTGCCAGGCTCTTCATTTTCTGCTGAGTCAGCTGGTCTAGCTGCCCAATCAGCTCCGTCTTCCTCTCCTCAAGTGCTTCCTGAAGTCGTCGGATGGTCTTGTGAATATCAGCCTCAATCTCCATTCTCTGGTCAGAGATTCGTTGTCGTCGGGTGTCTACACTCTCAATTGCCTTATTCACAACCCCTAGCTGCTGCTTGACTGGCTGCAGATGGTCAACAATCACATCTTTGTGCTTGGGGTAGGCATCAGTGATGAGATCATACTGGTGGTCTCGGTGGACTCGAACGATGCAGTCACGGCATATCAGTTCCTCACACGTCTCACAGTAGAGGTCCGACTCCTTTGCGGGGTGATTGGAGCAGTACATTACCTTCTTTGCCGGGGGAACAAGCTGTGTCACATCCCCCTCGAGTCGATCAAGGCTGATTACCTCGTGGGTGGAGAGCTCAGCCCAGTCTTTGTGTATCTCAGTGCATCTACTGCAAAGGAACTGGCCACAATCACGACAGAAGCTCGATGCATCACCTTTCTGACATTTCTCACACTGTGTTTTCTGAGGCCCTTTGACCTTCTTCACTTTCACTAGTGTGTCCCGAATCTCAAATAGGTGGTGGATGAGAAACGCTGGCTGGAGGCCGGAGATGCTGTTTGGGGGTAGGAGGGTGGATCTACGGCAACTGGGACACCTCAGCGACAGCCCCTGCTGGTCTCGAAGGACTAGCCTCTCCAAACACTCCTTGCAATACACGTGAAAACACTGGAGAAGTTTTGGTTCTTTGTAGTCCTCCAGGCAGATGGCACAGGTCAGTTGGTCAGTCACTTTCTTGAGGGCTTGTTCAGCCACACTGGTAGGCTCAGCCATTCTAGGATAATTCTAGGAGGACAGGCCGGGCTTACTGGGTCAGAGTTTCAAATATCCTAGCTAGCTACTCTTTGCTTTCCAGAAAATCTTATTCATGAATACTCCAGCATTCCTTACCTTATTTGGCATATATAGGGTCATTGGTCTTCTCAGGAGCTGGTGATAGTAGCTAAGCAACAGCCTGAGTCGTCACCGATAGAGTTATTCATATTGCACATTCAGTTCTCCAAACTGTACACCACTAATGCCCGTCCCTTCACTCTGCCTGCAGTCTTCCTTTGGTTGGTGTGGCTTTACATGCAGTTTACACAGATGATAGTCTTCATTGTCACCCAGTTCCAAACTGAATCTAGCTAGTTACTGTGTATTGTACGTCTGTCAGTATACCCCACCTGCCCTTGAGCCTTCTGAGCAAGGATGGAGAACTTGTCAATGTCTCTGGCGGTCTCCCCTCATGTGAGCCCAGGCCTCATGATCGTGCTGAGAGGTATGTCCTGATTACTGGGTGTGTTCTTATTCAGGGGGAAGTAACACACATTTATGTACAAAAATTACAGCACCAACAATAAAAGTCACACATAAAAGAAACAAAAATAAAACAAATCATTATACGTTGGAGGGTGCCAGCCTCATTCCCTGGCAACTGGGCCAGCAGGAGGGCAACTATCACTGCATGTTGGTAATTCCATGATTTAATCCGGAGTCATTGTACACGTGGTGAGAGGTAAAAGATTGTGTCAGCATGTTACTTGAAGGGAGATCTGGTCTGGTGTGTGGGGCTGCTGAGGGTCGGAGAGGCGAGGTCACTCTGCACACTTCCTCCCATGGAGTCGACTATAGCCTTCAGCTCCTCCCACACGGCCGTGTACTGCATGCAGGGGAGAAGAGATTCGAGGATCACTCGTGGTGGCAGTAGGGAGGATGGAACTAGAGGTAGGGCTAGAGACCTTGTGGCTTAGTAATCCTTCGCTCAGTTATGTACTAAGCAGCAAAGGCTGAAGTGTACCCAAACTGATAGGCGTACATTGTAAGGGAAGAAATGATTTTAATCTGTAGCCACACACACACTCACACACACACACACACACAGACCTCGGAGCCTCCTCTGATCTGGCTGGCTACCAGTCCCTGGAAGATGCCAGGTAGCTGGGCGAGGTTGACATGGATGAGTTGAGCCTCCAGGTCCAGACAGATCAGGGAGAAGAAGTTACGCTTCTCAATCACCTGTAGCTCATCGTCTCTCTGCATGGGAGAGAAGGTGGACCACGGTGTGAAGTCCAGGCTGTGACCTCATGGACTGTACACTAACCAAATGTCACACAAGCAGCTACAGGAACGGCAAAGCTAAATTCCTTGAATAGTAAGGACAATGAGCCTTCGCTACTCACCCTCAGCATTCTGCTGTCTTCTCTTTCCGACTGCAAATGAGGAACAGAAAAAGTCCGTTTATTTGAGCCTCCCCTACAGCTGAAGGCTCCACCCATCACACATGTTGGCTCCGCCCACCACAGAGGGGCCCTCACCATGTGCTGCCTGTGGGACTCCATGTGCTCCTTGTAAGTGACCATGGTCTGTACTTTGGCCAGCGCCTTCTGGTGCTTGCGCTGGACAGTCCTCTCCCGTCGGTCACACAGATCCTGGGGGGGGGGGGACAAGGGCAAATAGCAATTCATCACCCATCGGGGTTCAACAACAAACTAGGGCAGTACTGCCACTGAATATTAAGTGTATGGGCCATGCTTTTGTATTCCCATTCCCATGCAGCCTAGTCTCATTCCCAGCCCCACATGTGCATTTCACTTTATGGGTCTGGTACAGTACCAAAGTGACGTGCATGAGAACCTGGGAACGGGAAACCCACACTTCACCTGGTAGGATATGACTAGGTCCAGAAAGAGATGGACACTCTCAGTGAACCACACAGACTCCCGCACTGCCTGGAAGGGAGAGACATGGTTCAGGTCCTGGTGGCAGTATGTCTTTACTTGGCTTGTATGCATGTGAGCATGCACTCTCACTGTTGAACCTAGCCGTGTGAGTGTGTCTGTCTGTCAGTGTGCCTCACTTGATCTTGGGCCTTCCGAGCGAGGATGGAGAACTTGTCAGCCAATCTCTGGCAGTCTCCCCTCATGTGAGCCCAGGCCTCATCAGAGCCTGACGTCCAGGAAGCGATGAGGGTGGAGTCTGTTGCCAGGGTACTAGGGGAAGGTAGGAAGAGAATCAAAGATACTTACATCAACAAACACACACACACACACACACACACACACACAGACACAGACACAAGAAACTACTGCTTGCAGGCCTCACCTCAGTCCAGTCGAGAGCTGCTTCATGTCGTGGCTGAGGCCAACGGAGCGGTTCTCCAGGTTGTGGGCCCCCTGCAGCAGCCAGGAGATGATGCGGTGGACGAGGGTGAGTCCCTCGTGCACCTGCTCATACTTCCTCCGGTTCACCTCTGTCGCTAATTTCTGTCGGTGGAGGGAGAGGAGAGGGGCAGAGCCGAGATCACTTTGAGACAGAGAAAGGAGTTACTTGGCTGACCTCAGCGTCCCGGGCCAGCCCACTGAACAGGAACTCATCGGCTGTGTTCTTAAACTTGTCCTTTAGGCGACCACCAACTTCCTATAGAAGACAGAAATATGATGTAATACTGATGTAATGTCCAGTGTGCAGAGGGACCTACGTGTCCAGTGGTGGTCAGGAACAATCTGACGACCTCATCCTTGGCCAGCACTGGGTGTCGGACAATCAGCAGGAGGAACCGCTTCAGAGCTCTCCGGCGCTGCTCAATGAATGCGCTAGAAGCTGAGGAGAGGGAGGAGGGGCAGGAAACTCAGTCCCGTGTTCGGAACCACACACTGGTTAGCCTCATTCCCAGTCCATTGTATGAGGCTACATACTGATGTAAATTTCGAAACAAAAAAGGGCACCTCCCACTTGATCTCTTGCACTAATACTCTAAGAACACACACATACACACAGACACACACACACACACACACACCCTTACCCGCTAACTTCTTCGGTGGCATCCTGGGGATGAGGCGGTAGGGGTACCTGGAGAGGAGGATCTCATGGAGGCTTTCAAAGTCCTTGTATCTCCTCTGCACCGTGGTTTTCATTGCCTGGAGAGCAGGGTGGCTCCAGGTCAGCTACAGTCTTATACCCAGACCCTCCACCACCAGGTCAGCTAATACCACGTCTGCCTAAGTCGGTTGATGTCATATACAGTTTTTAGGATGTCAGTTTTACTTTTTGTTGCTTAGATTTACATACTAGTAAAATTCTTACTAGTGGACGGACATGATAGAGACTGAAGCCTAGCAGACAAGGAGGTGGGTCCCTTAGACCCACCCACCTAGCAAACAAGGAGGTGAGTCCCTCAGTCCCACCCACCTAGCAGACAAGGAGGTGAGTCTCTCAGCCCCGCCCACCTAGCAGACAAGGAGGTGAGTCTCTCAGCCCCGCCCACCTAGCAAACTGAGGAGGTTGGTCCTTCAGCCCCGCCCACCTTGCTCTCCACGACATACTCCACATGCTTGAACACGACTCCCTGTTTTTCAGGTACGAGTGTGACCGAGACGTCGTCCATGCCACACAACTCCTGGTAGTTGTAGCCAAGTTCCGTGGGCACTTTCACGCGATACAGCTTTGCACATATCTCCCGTAGCTCTGCAACAGTAGCTATTTTTGGAGTGGGAAGCTCTAGAGAGGGAGAGAGGGAGGGAGGGAGGAAGGGAGGGAGGGAGGAAGGGAGGAAGATTACATCTGGTGAAAAGGTATTTATTGCTTATACTGCACACTAATGTGACATAGCATGCTGCTACAAATGAAATCCGTTTCACCAGTCCTAATGTAAAATAAATCTGACAAAAGTGTCACTAGCTGCATGTATGTAGTCTCATCCACTTCATGCAGTTATGCATCACTTACAGGAGATTTAAATGCTTGAACACTGTACATCAACATTAATGAGTGCCCACTACTGGTACTATATTTCGTGTCCTCACCAGAGTCCTGGTAGCTCTTGAGGGCTCTCTCCTCCACTGTCCTCCCCTCCTGGGCCACGGCTGCCAGTGCCAAGCTCTTGTACAGCCCGTCCCGCGTCAGGCTTCCCGAGCCAGCCGGGTCACACACACCCCAGATCTAGAAGACAGAAATAGCAAGATGTGGCATATGACCCTTGACCTTACCATAGCCCCACCCCATTCTGTCCACTGTTCGAGGGCCATCTAGCCTCATTCCCATCCTACTCCAGTGGCCTGGGAATGAGGCTAATGCCCATCCTGCACAAGGCTATGCACCCCTTGCTAACAGTATAGACTACAATGAATTCGTAAACAACTTTACTGTCAGCATAGTTGTGGCTAGTTCACAGGACCACCACTCCTCAGTTTTATTGGCACAGTGTACAGAAGTGGTAGACTCATTCCCAGTCTCCACTTCCAGCTTTTTTTGCAAAATTCTCCACTCCTAGCTTTTTTTCGCATGTAGTAAATACTACATGTGAAAAAGTGAGAAAAAGCTGGGAGTACGAGTGGAGACTGGGAACAAGTGGTACTAGTAAAAGCTGGGGAGTGGAGACTGGGAACAAGTGGTACTAGTAAAAGCTGGGGAGGGGAGCCTGGGAACAAGGCTACACATGTACCAGACCACAACTCCTGTTAGCAAGTAAACTGAGACAGCCACTGAACTCAGCTGACTTCTCACATGCACCTGCTTATGATTTGATACAGCATGTGCTATAGGTCATCTACAACTAAAATCCCTAAATGGAACATTCCAGCAGGGACAGCATGGTAGCGGAACGTTCCGTCTGCTACAGTAGGGAACGTACTGCCAGTTCCGCCTACCATAAAAATCTCATGTAAACATGTACATGTATGCTCCGTCAATGTTTTCCGCTAGGCCTATTTGCCGGACTATTTCCACAACAGTTCTAGTACTCATTAAGTGTAAACAATGTTCCATACTTTAGTGAGAAGAACTAGATGAAACGTCACCGAGTCTCAGTAAACACCTATGCTATATAATTAATATAATTATTATAGGAAGAAATATAGGAATTACATATATGAAGTAGGATGAGAGCTCTATGGGCGTTTTGACTCATATGGCCAGGCCCTGCTAAGAGCCCCCTCATTAGTATGATAGGCGCTTGAACTGATCGTGGATATTTAATATAGACTCGTAAATGAGTTTACGAGTCTATAGTATCCATGCACTGATACTGCATAGCCTTTGCTTTTCAAGCCAGGTGGTGGTGCAGTGGGCTACACACGTGCACTGCCGTACACCAGTGCAGCTAAGCCATATAAACCTCCATCAAATTCGCTAGCCCATACTATGCCATAGATTATAGAACTCTATAAGCTTACTTAATATAATATGGCTTCTACTCTGTAATCTATGGTTAGCCCATGAATCAAAATTTGCAACCAAACTTCTGCAGTAATGGCTATGTTTGCACATGCGTACCCGCTCCAGAATCTCAGCCGGCAGCGAGGTGCTCTGGAAGCAGCGCTGCCATACCGACTTCTGGACCTTGGAGCTACCGCCGGGGCACAGCACACTGTAGACGTCCCGATAGAGCGAGGGAATCGTGCCTGCAAGAAGGGCAATTGAGTAGGAAACTTACGGTCACCGTTAGATAAACATCGCACATATTGTTTTTCAACTCACTCACCGAAGCAAAGCCCCGCCATGTTACTTCTATTTTGCCAGCTCAGCAAAATAAAGCTCCGCCCCCAAGCGCGTAAGCGATCACGTGAGCGATGCAGCCAATCATGTGATAGTCATACACAATAAATGACGTGATCAGTAAATTATGCACTGCAGGTTGTACTTGCACTGATTAAAAGACTGAAAATATGGTTACAGCTCGTGAAGGTACATACCATCCTTGTAATTGCATATGTCAGATTGTTTTAAGCATGTTCTTACTGCCCTTAGGCCTAATATTTAGTACTGGATTGAGCTATTAAAGGCAGTCAGCATCCATCAGTCTGCACATGGCAGTTTTTGACTCAATCACAGCGTGGGTGCAAGAGCCCATCAACATTCTGATACTGTCCATGTGTGTAATGGTGGTAGCATGGATCGCCATGCGGCTACTGAGAAGACGCCGGAGATCCTACTCCCTCCGCATCAGAGACCCCAAACTGGCTCACCGCTGGCAGAGTGCAGAGTTCATCAACAAGCCGACCTACTGCAACGCCTGCATGGAGATGTGTATCTGCGGCAGCTGCTGTGAGTCCTGCGGCCTCTGCATCTGCATGGAGGGCCGCTGCCTCAAGATGGCCAGTAATGTCCACACCTGCAAGCCTCTGTCAGACCAGTGCGGTGACAAGCCACCGCACTTCTGGGTGAAGGGTAACCTCCCCCTGACGAGCCTGTGCTTCAAGTGTCTTGCGCCCTGCGGGAACCTACCCAAGCTGGTGGACTTCAAGTGTGTCTGGTGCCAGAAGACGGCCCACGAGGACTGCATCGAGGACGAGGACAGCGAGACCGACTACTGCTCCCTCGGCCCCCACCAGACGATGATCATTCCTCCCAGCTCCGTCACTGCCAAGCTGGAGGGGTGGAGGGGAAGGAAGAGGTGGGTCAGCAGTGGCCACTTGTCTAGCAGGCTCCACTCCCCTGGGGGGAAAAAATCAATATTGGCATTGGAGCGTAAGAATAAGGATACTTTTGCCTAGGTGTCTAATTGCTTTATGCTGGTGCTTCTGTTGCTGTGCAGTTTGTGCCTGCCTATATACTAGCAAATACAGACTTATTTGACACTGCCCTGCTACCCCTAGCAACCACTGCTCGTGACACCCTGTGGGTTCCTAGCTATGCTATTACTCAGGAATATATATATCTTCCTTCCTATGATATAGTCATTAATGCATTCCTTAGAGTCATGGAAACACCAGGGGATGTTAAGGGCTTCATTCAAGAAATCTTTTATCTGAGATGGAAGCGGAGATATGCACATTGAAAGAATGAGTTGCTTTTGTGCATGTGTAGTGACACTGTTTCTGTCTGCTCCAGGCTAGTGGTGAAGTCTATCACTCCGCCGGCCATCGACCACTGGCGACCACTGGTGGTCCTGGCTAACCCCAACAGTGGGGGCAAGGACGGGGAGATTGTGCTGGCGGCTTTTCGCAAGCTACTCAACCCCATTCAGGTTAGGCAAATGTATAGCATGTTCTGGACATCAGCCTAGTGGCTAGCCTCGTTCCCAGGCCACACCCCTGGGTATGAGGCTACCTAGTGACCAGAGTAGGCCCAGAGCATAGCTGCTACCATATTGCCCCGGGCAAGCGCCCATAGATACTTGCAAGAAAAATTGTGCATGAGCACTTAAATGTTTCTATGGGAGCTACACTGTTGGCCACTCATTTGGAAACCCTAAAATGAATTACTACAGCTGTGACCGACTGTTTACATAGCCTTCCAGCATTCTTTCACTTGCTGCGGGGAAAAAAAGAAGCTGGTACAAGACTACCGTTTGCCGGATGTAGCTGCATCAGTGCATGGTGGGTGGTTACACTGTGGAGCTGCCCAAACAATAGATCTATCGCATTTGGGGTGGACGCTTACGCAGGAGTGGGCGTTTGCCCAGACAGTATGGTAGTGATAGCCTCATTCCAAGGCTCCGCTTGCCAGGACAGTGTAAAAACACTGGGCACTGGAGTCTAAGAATGAGGTTATTCTAGCTTCATTTTGCCAGGTGTATCCACATGCATACTCTAAAGAGTTGGCCATCTTATTTATCAGTGGGATCCAGCATGCCCTATTTAATACCCACCCTACAGGTGGTGGACCTCTCAGACACTCCACCAGAGGCCGGCCTGGAGATCTGCCGTCTGCTGCCAGATCACACGTGCCGGGTGCTGGTGTGCGGGGGTGACGGCACTGTAGGCTGGGTGCTGGGGGCCATTGACCGCTGCAAGCTACCCGTGAGTCACCACCCAGACCATATGTGCTCCTTACCCAGACCAAACTATACTAGCCCACTGAGTGAATCTTGTCTTGTTTTTTACTCGAATTCAGGCCTTCCTCGCCCATATTTTATCTCACAGCTGTGGAGAAAAATCCCTGATTTTTCTCCACAGCTGCGAGATAAAATCTTGGCGAGGAAGGCCTAGGTTCGAGGTTACCTCTCCCCTGCCTCTGCCCTGCCTCAGACACCACCCCACGTGGGCATCCTTCCCCTCGGTACGGGCAACGACCTGGCTCGGGTCCTCGGCTGGGGTAAGGGCTACGACGATGAAGACATTTCCGATCTCCTCAGAGAAGTGGAGCACTCCCAGCTCTGCATGCTGGACAGGTGGGTGGGGCTGGACAGGTGGGCGGGGCTGGATAGGTGGGTGGGGCTGGACAGGTGGGTGGGGCTGCTCTCGTTGGAGGGAATGGTGCAGCTGTTCGAAAGATTGCACATGACAAGTATTGCACAGTGCTATTCACCAAATTCCAACTTAGTCTTGGTATTTACTGTTTGATGTGCAGAATGCTGTGAGCTGGTTTGTTGTGGGGGTGTACGTGATTGTGATCAAAATGTGTCATCCTTTTCCTGTGCTTGTAGATGGGAAGTGAGAATAGATCACAGAAGATATCTTGGGCTGAAGCGTGGAGCTAAGGTAATTGTATCTCCGACAAGCCATTGGGCCTGCTGTTGCCACTCAGTGAGTACTGCTAACAGATTTGCAGCCTCTCTCCTCTGAGGAGTTAGCTGTATGATGAGGAAATAACCTCGCTTCATAAAAACCTGCCCGTGTTTTTATACTGTGCAAGAACCACTGGGCAGTGGAGCCTGACTACTGGATGTGATGTATCCTACAGGTGCTGACAATGAACAACTACACGGGGGTGGGGTGCGACGCCAGCGTGGCACTCAACTTCCACAGGCAGAGGCAGAGCCGACCGGAGCTCTTTCCCAGCAGGATAATTAACAAGGTAATGAGGGGGCAATTCATGAAATTGGCAGCACGGCAAAATTATATAATTATAGCTGTGTGTAAGAAGCATCTGCGAAGTTGTCTATACTTGACTTACTTTGATGTGCGACTACTAATTTCCTACAGTTTTGGTACATTGGGTTTGGAGCAAGAGATATCATCGAGCAGTCCTGCCGAAATGTGCAAAGAAAGTTTGAGGTATACAGCTTTCAATTTTATTTCTTCCAAAAATCACCTCCGTCACACTCCCCCCTCCCCCTCCCCCTCCTTCCTCTAGCTGTACTTCGATGGAGTCCTACAGAAGCTCCCCCAACTGGAGGGAATCATCATTCTGAACATCAACAGCTGGTCTGCTGGCTGCAGCATGTGGAGCGAGAGCAGTAACGACCAGTTCCACCCCTCCAGGTCAGTCCTCTCTCTTCATGACTGCAGTGTGAGGATCGAGCCATGGCTGATTGCAATCTAGCTTTGTCTCACCCTGCTACCCACCCAGTCAGTACATGTGTAGCAGTTAAATCTTAGCCTTGTTCCCCAGCGAGGGGGCCGGGAAATGAGGCTGGCTAAAACATGTGTTCACTGTAGCTCTTCGTTAGATTTATTATGAAAATGAGGTAAGACCTCGCTACAGTGACAGGCTCACTATACAAGACTAGCTAACTGTACAGTATACTGAAAATAATGGCAGTCTCGTGGTTACCAAAAAATTCTTTTCACAGTGTTAAGTTTTTTAGAAAATTACAATTGCAAAAAGCTGCTGGTTACGGTGTGTTGGCAGTGAAATCCACAGAGAGTGCTGCTGAAAAGTATATTTCATGTGTACCAAGTGATAGTATTACCAAACTAGTACAGTGCTTGAGCTATTGCTTTACGTTGCTGTGTCTGCGACTGATCTAGCCTCATTCCCAGGCCACGCAGTCAAAGAAGCAGCCTGGGAATGGGGCTAGGACTGGTCACACACTCACTGAACAGGCCATGCATGAGTAATGACATCGTCATCTCCATTACACCGTTCCCTCCCCAGGATGAATGACGAGCAGCTGGAGGTGGTGGGGATCTACTCTTCCATCCATGTCGGCAAGATCCAGGTGCACCTAGCAGAGCCGCTGAGACTGGGCCAGGCCAGCACGATTAAGGTAAACTCAACCCAGTCTCATTCTCAGACCGCTAGCATGGTCTGATTCCATGCTTCTACAGATCCAGATAACTCTGCATTTATGGCGTCCTTCAATTCATCTGATATACACATGTACACACACACACACAGATTGTTGTCCGTGAGAGTATACCGATGCATATAGACGGGGAGCCATGGCAGCAGGGCTGTGCCACCGTCACCATCTCCCATCTCAGCCAGGCACACATGCTCAGGAAGGTGGAAGAGGAGTGACAGCTGTATAGCTCTATCGTTGGAGAAGTAGCAACTCAAATTTTATTAGTCTCTATCTCAGACCCTCAAGTCCTATTGTGAGAATTCCGTGCAAATTTAGGACCAGTGTATACACTATTTCCGTCTTAACCCTGAATATTAATATTTTTTTAACACCATGTCAAAATTGCACTTGTGGCTCAAAATAGGGATGTTAAGAAATATTAGGGGACTTGATTTAAAGGTTCAGAAGGTTATAAGAATTATGGATGATCAGTCAGGGGTGTGCGACCCACTGTTTTAGCCATCTTGCAGTTCAACATAGGCCCAGGCGTAATACTGATAGATATATAGATGACTATTTGTGGTATTTAATTAGTAGTTATAAAATTCTAAAAAAAATTTTTTAATTATTTTTGTGGCATTTCTATAAAGAGAACAACTTAACTTGGAGGAGAAAAAAAGAATCATGGAGGAAAAAAAAAAAGAAACTTGAGAAGAAAAAAAAAGCAAAAGCCTAGGGAGCCTCCCATCCCTCCTGGAGTGTCAGACACCCGGAGCGCTGGATAGGCGATGGCTGGGAATCACAGGAGGCCTTGTAACGTACCCAGTCATCCTTTTAGTTTCGGAGTCCCGAAGGAAGTTACCGACGTATTGGCTATAGGCTTAGAAAGCCAAGAATCAGATTGCACGCGTGCGCCTCGAACACGCGACCCGATTATTGGGGAGGCCACGTTCCGACCCCAGTCTGTAACCGAACGCGCCACCTTGACTTCCCGTCAGATGTGGGCAAAATTTAGGCTTATATACCTGTAACGGTGGTGTGCGTTATATGGAATTGTTCCTCGACGTCTAGCCGGGGATCTACATAATTGGTACCGCATCCAACTCGGATGCCATAATAACTAGGGTCCCACTAATACCCTCGCGCGTGTGCGTGTGTATGTGTGAGCATGGAAGAAGGCGGTCTGGAGTTTGATAGGCCCCATCAGAGACCTGCCATCGTTGTGAGTTGGACTAAAAATATTTACCTTGCATGGGGTGGAAATTATGTGAGGCTCTAGAGCAGGCCAAAGCCCACACACATATGACTAGCTATGAACAGGCTACTGGTTGTCCTTGCTCCATGCAGAGCCTACCTCAGCTGCCACCGGTACCAAGCTGTAGACTGCTCTCTACCTGGACACCGCACAATATCACTGCTTTTTTTGTAAGAGACAAGGATGAAGGTACACCTCGCTGTAAAATCGTAACTTCATTGCCCTCGGCGATTCACAAATGGCATTTACCGCCACAATTCAGTGGCCACTTACCCAGAAGTTGGTGTGGACTGCAGCCTCTACGAGGTACACTGGGAGGCCTCCAAGTGGAACACTGTCACCAGGAAGCTGGTGAATCAGTCACATGGTGAGCGACCACCCCATGATATGCTGCAGAATTATACTTCAGCGTGTGTCCCCTCTCTACCAATTAGCAGAGATTCGTATCAAATCCTTGTTGGTTCTCCGCCACCCCCTCCCCCTCCCACTACACCCCCCTCTCCGCCTCCCACTACACCCCCTCCCCCTTCCACTACACCCCCTCTCCACCTCCCACTACACCCCCTCCCCCTCCCACTACACCCCCCTCCCCCTCCCACTACACCCCCCTCCCTCTCCTCTTCCCCTTTCAGGTTACTTTCTTGACCTCCACCAGCAGAACAGGGAGGGAGGTGACGGTGTGACGGTTGAGGCGGTGGTGGGCTGCAGCCGATTCTATCGCTCCCTCCTGCACGAGTGTGTGCTCGGTTTGAAGAAGCTGAGCAGAGGTCAGCATCACCACAGCCCTTTACCACAGTAGCTAGATTCTTCCATCCCTCCTTATGTCTTCTGCATCAGCACAATCTACATGCAGGACAAGTCTAGCATCAGAGAATAAGAGTTTCATAAGATATCAATCTACAGCTACGTACATACCATAGCCATTCTGCTCACACACGTGCTCACACACACACACATGTGCACACACACACACACACACTCACACACACGCACACACACACACGCAGATACTGCTCTCCCTCTGGCCCAGCGAGAGCGCCACTCTACCGAGTGTCAGCTCTACTCCACAACAGAGCTAATCTGGCATCTCTGCGAGGCCCTCTTCCTCGAGGTCCTCCCTCCCGGCTGTCTCGTGCAGCAGCTGCTGGAGTGGGTAAGTGCGTGGACTCATTCCTAATCTCCACTCTGGAATGGAGTGAAGACCAGGAAGGAGTGTCACTAGTCACAGGTTGTTTTATTTTTTTCACGAAACGTTTAGATTCGCTGGCACTGTGGCCATGAAGACAGCCTCCTTCCTCCTCTCCTATCTCACCCCCGTCCTGAGGAGCACGGTGACTACTGGAGAGTCGTCTATGGCTTCGTCCTCAAGGGGAGGGTCCAGGAGGCCCGGGACCTGTTGCAGCACCACTCCTCTGCTCATACCTCCGCTGATGTGAGTCAGTCTGTCTGTCTGTATGTCTGTCAATTTAGCCATTGATGTTGCGGTTGCCAACTGATGAGTCCCACCATATTAGAAATAAGGGATGAAAGGTACCTCTTGGTTTGTCTGGTCCGTGGGTGAACCAATTATTGTACGATACCAGAGCCACCCGAGAACTGTGCATTATTATAGCCATTGATGGTTTTCAGGAGGCTCTTAAGAGGTACTACAATAGATTTGTTGTGTTGTATCACCCCTCCTAGCTGTTTGGCAGTGTTGACGAGCTCCTCCGCAAGGCTCCGATGTTCCGGTCAACGGTAGGCCGCACCCGAGCGGAGCTGCACCGGCAGTGGCAGGAGTGGAGGGTTGAGTGCTGCCGGAGGAGGGACTCGGGAGGGCTG
The DNA here is from genome assembly GCA_963921505.1 of Phakellia ventilabrum. Taxonomy (NCBI): domain Eukaryota; kingdom Metazoa; phylum Porifera; class Demospongiae; order Axinellida; family Axinellidae; genus Phakellia; species Phakellia ventilabrum. Next base: position 6,488,478 of record OY997392.1, read on the forward strand.
GTCGCCGTGCCAGAGCTGCTGCTACTCTGTAAGGTAAAGGAGAGTTCCCGCCATTAGTAGCTTGCGATATAGCCTCATACCATGCCACAGAATGGAATGGAATGGTGACTTGAGTAAGGGGCTAATTAGCATACGGCTTATGTGTTTATAAAATTCACGACTAGTCTCCTGCTTCTTCTGAGCATTTGCCTGTTTCAGGCCTCCATCCAAATTTCTTGCTTTATAGTACAGTGCAAAAAGCAAAAAATAAAACTAACGTTACAATAATCTGCAATAATTTCACTCTGTAAAAAAACACTTTTTTAGGTGTTGTGTGGAGAGGAGGAAGTGTTCAGACACCCCGAGTGAGTTTTGTCCCCTCAAGGTGCTGACTTGTCTCCTTGACTACCTGACGCTGCCTTCCCTCCTCCCAGTATCGTGGGCTGCTGTCTGCACTGGTACGAGCTGATGGTGGCCAAGCTCCTCTTCACCTCTCCTCTGGTTGTGAGTGGCGACTATGACCTGCTCTACACTGCAGAGGTATGAGCCACTGTCACTAGCTGCAGAGTGGTGGTACCTCGACCCCGGGTCCCTCTGTCTCTGCTTACAGCTGGGGTGGAGGCCTGTGCTACAATAAGTGTCCCTGCTTTCCTGCTCAATGGACCCTTTACCATTATGATGTAATGGGGGGGGGGGGGTAAAAGTGAGCACTAAATGGAGAAAATAATGTAAACAAGTATGTTCTTATGTTTTCATACACGAAAACTACATCGAAGCACTCGTTCTCATGTATTTTCTCCAATTAGTGCTGAATTTTACCCCCCAATACATAATAATGGTAAATTGTCTATTGTGTGTTATAATGTATGTTCGTTAAGTCATCTTGCAGGTCAAAATTCTTAGACAGGAGAGCTCACCAGAATCACCACTCCTTTCCTCCTTTTTTACCTCAAATTGTGCTCAGGGCTGCTCCAAGCTATACCCCTATGGCCGTGGCTCACTGGATGACATCATCACAGCTGCTCTCAGGAACGACATCATGGAAGTCATCAAACTCAGCAGGTGAGGGAAGAAACGGTCACCAGCTACAGTCCATCTGCTGCGGTTGTGATTAGCAGATACCCACACCCTTGACTCTTAGTATTTCATTTCTACTGTACCTAAATTGCACCATCTTAGAAGTAGTGGGGCAAATGCATGTTATGCTAGCTTTTATCCTGCAGCTATGATCTCGGCTATAGAATAAACTGGGGCAGGTAGCTACACCTTGGGTTCAGTACTAGAAGGTCCTCTTGGTGGGTGTCCAGTCAGGACACACACACACACACACACAGTCAGTACATTGCTGTTAAAGTAAAGTAACAAGAAGCAGCTCCTATTAAGAGCTCTTATTGCCATGGTTACCAAATTCCCCCCCCCCCCCCCCTTCTTTGGTCCTTCCCCTCAGCTCTGTGTTTGGGAACTGGTGGTTCGTGGCCCACCTCACTGACCTGTTCAACCTCAAGGGACTGCTGGTGGCCTCTCAGCTTGAGTGAGTAGCAGCTGTCATGGCTGAACCCTATGTTGCTGGGTGCCTAAATTTGAGGACCAGAACTATAGCAATATTGGCCAAGAGTCAGAAGACTATATGTAGACTTACTAGACCTACTAGATTACTACAGGTATCTAAATAAAACAGTGGAAATAACTATCTTAGAGTTAACCGCCAATTAAGTGAAACTAACGAGAAAATAGCCAATAGGTTGGGGAACGCTTGGTAAAAGACTAGATTGTAAAAGCTGCGTTCCTGCCTGTACTAGAGCTAATTTAATCGGTTCAAATTTAGACTGTATACGTAGGGTATTAATGCAGGTGCCGCAGTGGGCAGGCCCCATTTCCATGGGTCAGAGGGGCGGGCCGGGACCCAGAGCTATGTCTGGGGGGTGGGGCTACGGTACTGATTACTTCCTAGGGCCCAGAATTTCTGTCTTGAATTGGCAGGTGGTAGTGGAGTTACATGTATATGTTTCTAGAGCAATTGTGAACCTACACAGAGTAATAGTACATTACTACAGGTATCTAAATAAAACAGCGGAAATAACTATCTTAGAGTTAACCGCCAATTAAGTGAAACTAACAAGAAAATAGCCAATAGGTTGGGGAACGCTTGGTAAAAGACTAAATTGTAAAAGCTGCGTTCCTGCCTGTACTAGAGCTAATTTAATGGGGTTGAAACTTAGATAGGGTATTAATGCAGGTGCCGCACTGGGCAGGTCCCATTCCCATGGCGGGCCGGGACCCAGAGCTATGTCCGGGGGGTGAGGCTACGGTACTGATTACTTCCTAAGGCCCGGAATTCCTGTCTTGAATTGGCAGGTGGTAGTGGAGTTACATGTATATGTTTCTAGATAATCAAGTGTGAACCTACACAGAGTAATAGTACATTACTACAGGTATCTAAATAAAACAGTGGAAATAACTATCTTAGAGTTAACCGCCAATTAAGTGAAACTAACGAGAAAATAGCCAATAGGTTGGGGAACGCTTGGTAAAAGACTAGATTGTAAAAGCTGCGTTCCTGCCTGTACTAGAGCTAATTTAATCGGTTCAAATTTAGACTGTATACGTAGGGTATTAATGCAGGTGCCGCAGTGGGCAGGCCCCATTTCCATGGGTCAGAGGGGCGGGCCGGGACCCAGAGCTATGTCTGGGGGGTGGGGCTACGGTACTGATTACTTCCTAGGGCCCAGAATTTCTGTCTTGAATTGGCAGGTGGTAGTGGAGTTACATGTATATGTTTCTAGAGCAATTGTGAACCTACACAGAGTAATAGTACATTACTACAGGTATCTAAATAAAACAGCGGAAATAACTATCTTAGAGTTAACCGCCAATTAAGTGAAACTAACAAGAAAATAGCCAATAGGTTGGGGAACGCTTGGTAAAAGACTAAATTGTAAAAGCTGCGTTCCTGCCTGTACTAGAGCTAATTTAATGGGGTTGAAACTTAGATAGGGTATTAATGCAGGTGCCGCACTGGGCAGGTCCCATTCCCATGGCGGGCCGGGACCCAGAGCTATGTCCAGGGGGTGAGGCCACGGTACTGATTACTTCCTAAGGCCCGGAATTCCTGTCTTGAATTGGCAGGTGGTAGTGGAGTTACATGTATATGTTTCTAGATAATCAAGTGTGAACCTACACAGAGTAATAGTACATTACTACAGGTATCTAACTAAAACAGCGGAAATAACTATCTTAGAGTTAACCGCCAATTAAGTGAAACTAACGAGAAAATAGCCAATAGGTTTGGGAACGCTTGGTAAAAGACTAGATTGTAAAAGCTGCGTTCCTGCCTGTACTAGAGCTATTTTAATCGGTTCAAACTTAGACTGTATACGTAGGGTATTAATGCAGGTGCCGCAGTGGGCAGGCCCCATTCCCATGGGTCGGAGGGGCGGGCCGGGACCCAGAGCTATGTCCGGGGGATGTGGCCACGTTACTGATTACTTCCTAGGGCCTGGAATGCCTGTGGGCTGGGTATATGTTTCTAGAGCAATTGTGAACCTACATAATAGTACATTGCTACAGGTATGTGTTGTTATATTTGTGCTACCCCTCCTGGACAGCTATGGTAGCAAGCTGTCAGAGTTCTTCCTCCTGGAGTATGCAGCCAGCCTCATGGGAGACAAGAGGTAATATCACACCAACAGCTGTTCACATCTCACTGAGCTACTGTATACAGTATGGTCCCTCTGCCCACTGCAGCCTTTGGCAGGTTGCTATGGACTACTTCAGCGAGTGCCCTACCCAGGGAAGGTAAGCAAAAACACTCACAGTGTAGGGGTGCCCCACAGGGGTTCATACAGGGCCCTGAGATTCCCTCCCACCCACCCCCCCCCCCCCCCTCGATCCTCCAGAATTGTTCACTTTGATTGGAATATTCTTTCCTGCATGCAGGCACTACATGGCGCTGTACGTGGAGCGAGTGCCCCTGAGCAGTGAGAGGAAGGCCTGCAAAGTGTGGCGGCTATGTGAACAGCACCAGTTGAAGGAACAAGGTGGGCTTTATATAGGGTGACTGGTGCTCCTGAACATTGACTCCCCTGCTGCCCTCCCCCACCTCCTCCAGCTCAGAGCATCTGCAGAGTGCTGGCGATGCAGGCTTACCGTAACGGGAAGCTGGGGACGGCCCTCACCTGGTGTTTCCGGGCCAAGGTGAGTGGAGGGACATGTACTTTGTACTTTCAAGGAAGGGAGGAGTCTAGTGCAGATCTAATGTCTGCATGATGAGAAGCGGCCGGTCACAGTTTTGGTGTTGACTGTCATCCGTAACTCTACTACCATTTTTTGCTCTTCTCCACAGGAGTCAACGTTTGCTGCCTTCTTGGCAGAGAAGTGAGTCCACCTCTCTCTACATCATGTAGCTGTATTATACAAACCCCTTCCTCAACACATGCACACGCACACACATACACACACACACACACACACACCAGGTACTTTGACAGCTACCAGTGTCTGGGAGAGTTCATGGACCTTGACCTCCTGGACCACCTGGGGGCAAGCATGTTGCTTAGCAACAGACTCACTTTCATTTGTGAGTCAACAAAACGTTGCTACCAGTACACTACTTGCATATGTTTGGTATACTAATAGGAGTGTGTAACTTCTGATTCTTTAGATATTAACTTTTATTTTAACCTATTGCAGGCAAATACCGTGAGTTCCACCAGCTACATGAGAGGCGAGAGTATGTGGCAGCTGGAGACCTCTTAGTGCAGCTGTTACTGTCTAATACTGTTCCAAAAAGGTACTCTTATTCACTCCACCCAGCGTGAAATAGAACTTGTAGCGGTCTGTCTGTCTGTCGGTCTGTCATTTTGGCTTTGCACCACCCAACAAGCTACTGTCTCTCTTTGTCTCTAGGTTCTGGCTGACCATCCTCACTGATGCGCTACAGCTTCTTCAGACAAATGACCGTGTAAGCCAAACCTGTATGCAGGACACAGTACAAGTATGATAGTGTGCTATTCCATGCCCATTTTCTCTTCCACAGCTTGTTTTCAGTGCAGAGCAAACTTGTGCACTGTCCCACTTTCTACAGCAGTTGACCCTCTCCCCTCCCTGCTCCGACCAATCAGCTTACAGTTCCAAGTCACGTGACATGGAGGTCACCACAGAGAAAGACGCTAATGAAAGCACTGAGAAGACACTCTCGCTCCTGAAACTGGCTCTCTCAGACAACCTCGCCAGTGCAATACTGGAGGGCACTAGCAAACCATAACTGGACTGCAAAGCTCATTCACATTATACAAACAATTCTTGCATAGTATAATATGCAGTGATTATTGCCTTATTCCCGGGCTCTGCTCTGTGGCTTTTTTTCACATTATGGAAAAACAAGCTTATCATTTTTGCAAGGGTGTAGGCCTGGAACCGGGGCAGTACATCATTCCCAGGCCCTCCGTAAAATGCGTTATAGGGGAGGAGCCTACGGATGAGGCTACATTAATGTTACATATGAACCTTCCCTATAGCTATAGGCACTGATCTTGTTCACATGTCCGTTGGAACCATGAGTCCATGACAAATTGTGATATTATGAAACAGCTAGTACAAGAAGACATTGAAGAGACCAATAATATCGGATGGAAATAAAAAATAATTAAGGCGGCAATTAGGACTACTAAGTAGAAAAAGCCTTCAACTTTTCTATCACACCTCTCAGACTCCATTGGTCCCTCTGCCCACTTCCTTCCCTCTCGTCCTCCCTCACTATCCTCTCCAGACTGTAGCGTGGGGTCCTGGCTGGAGGCTCTTCGTAGCTGGTAGCTTTGAAGGCCTCCCATAGGTACATCGACCGAAACACCTCGATCAGGTCTTGAAGATTTGTCCTGTTTACAACATCAAAGTGCTCTTGGAGAAATTCAGCCGATGCATTCTCTCGGATGAACTCCTGCAGTTCGTTTGCCTTTACGAGGCCTTGTTGCATCTCTTCCTCGGTCCAGGGGGTGGGAGGGATCACTGTCACTTCCCAGCCTCTGTACGGATTACCGTAGTTTACAAATAGCTTCAGCATCGATGGAACAGGAAGTTCGCTGATTCGATTGTAAGTTCTCTTCCCCATCGCATCTCTGATGGCCACCCTGCAGAAACATCTCAGGTCACATGACTGAAGTTCCAGATATTTCACAATGGGGGCATGCTTTCTAATGGCTGCAAGATCCACCGGAAGCTGGTTCTGATGGTTGCGTAATCCGATATCGCCACCTTTCCTGATCACCATCTGGAGTAGCGGAAGGTCCCCATTCTGGGCACACTGGTGCAACACTGTCCAGCCAAACTTGTCTGCAATGTTGGGGTTGGCACCATTCTCCAAGAGAGTTTTGGCTTTCTGCAACCGGATGGTACTTTTTATCTCTAGTAATGAAGTGGGTGGGGCACAATAAAAATTGGGCGGAGTTCATTCTATTTTTAATACTAGACATTACATCACAAAGATATTGTACGGCGGTATTAATTTCAACATGTACTTACTTTCTTCTGTGACGTGATCGTAGCACACGCCTACCGACACGCAGTAGTCCAGCGGAGTTCTGCAACTGACATCCTGTCTGTTCACGTCGTGGCCCGCTTTTATGAGTGCGACTATTTCATCTACATCATCGTTAAGAGTAACGGCTTCGTGGAGCTTTGGCTGGTACCACGCCATGACTGCAAAACCTCTTGTTTAGCACTGTAGCGCTTGTTTGTTTTTATATATGCCATAATATTATTGCGTAAACTTTGATGCTATTTTTAGAGATCGTGACGCAGTTTTTCCTCTTGCGCATGCGTACAATACTGCGATCATGAACTTTGGACTTTCTTCTTTCGTGCTCCACGATCCAGCATGGTAAGTCAGAGGAGACGAATCCTATACAATCTACCACCTGCAACTGTTGTTGTATTTTTTAGCTGTACGAAGTGCTTAAGTAATGCTGTCTGTTGTGTTTTGTACTGACACAGGGGATAGACATCAATCATAAACAGCGGAAGGTCATCCGCAGGGAGCCGAAGTCGAACGACCCATACCTGAAACTTTTAGTGAAGGTAGGTACCCGATAAGAGTATTCAAAACAGTATCATCACTGTTATAATTTATTAATTCTAATGTGAGTTGTTGCTGTGTAGAAACCGTAAAAATTGTGGTTTAATTCTATTTATTCCCCACCAGCTGTATCGGTTCCTAGCCCGACGCACCAATGCCCCCTTCAACAAAGTTGTATTGAAAAGGCTCTACATGAGCAAGGTCAACCGGCCACCCATCTCCATCGCCAGGATTGTAAGCCAATATGAACGTTGCAGAAATATTTACCAATGAGTGTATGCACATCTGATATACACACACGCATGCACTCATAAATACACACACACGTGCACTCATGCATACACACATACACACATATGGATCATTTACAACTGTACCTACACTAGGTTCGTCAGATGAAACCCCCAGATCGCAAGGACAAATTTGTGGTTGTAGTCGGAACGGTTACCAATGACCTCCGGCTTTTGAACATACCAAAACTAAAGGTACTGCATAATTATCTTAGTGATGAGCACTATTTCGATTATGGTATGCATGACGTGAGATTGTCCCTGCAAATCTAAATGTTCTCCAGCTATGTGCCCTGAGGGTGACAGAGAGCGTCAGATCCCGTATCCTAAAGGCCGGGGGAGAGATCCTCACCTTCGATCAGCTAGCACTGCGGTCTCCCAAAGGACAGAACACCATCTTGCTACAAGGTGAGTAGGAAGGGGGAGAAGGAACCAGAATAATGAATTGGTCTTTAAAATGCTTCTATTTAATGATGGTATAATTACCACGGAAACAGCTAGGAACCCACGCCTAAATATAGATAGGCCCAAATAAGGCCAGACCATTACCTCACTGGGACTGGGTTCTCTTCTCAGGTCCCCGCAATGCTCGTGAGGCAGTCAAGCACTTTGGTTTGGCGCCAGGTGTTCCCCACAGCCATTCCAAGTGAGCCGATTTGTATTGTTATAATACTCTACTCTGTTGGGGGGGAGCATAATTATGCCAACGGGATGCTTTAAAATTTGACCTTTGATTGCCAACGCCAGGCCTATCAAAGGTGTGTGTGTTTTAAATAGGGTAAGATAGATGTTAGCTGCTTACTATATACCAGTATAATTGCAGGGGGCACCCATTGGCTGGCTTTTTTTTTGTCCAGAAGTCCTTCCACTTGATCATATCAATATTTCTGCTAAACTTCATCATGAGTAAATTTTCACCCACAATAAAAGAGTTATACCGTATTAGTTGAATTAGAAGACTTACAATTGTGTGGTCATCCTTCATGAGCACTCCTCTTCCCTCCCTTACCTGCCATCTCCTGCTCCCTCCCTCTCTCCCTCTAGGCCATATGTCCGAAGCAAGGGCCGCAAATTTGAGAGAGCGAGAGGCAAGAGGAGGAGCAAGGGCTACAAGGCCTAGCCACCCATGCTGTGGACTACTGTCTTATCACTGCACCTCTTTGTTTGTGCTTATGATGATCAATTAAACTTTTATCCAGCAAAAAATATTAACATCCAAGGAAGAGTGCTAGCGGTAACGGTAGCTTCGTTCCCAGGCTCTACGCCGTGAAAAAATTTCTATTCACCCAGCTGTTTTTTTAAATGGAGGTGGATAAGGTGTCAACATTCCTCTGGGCTATTTTTCTATGCTCCAGGCCCTGGGCTCTCGGCTTCAGGCTCTATAGGCTCTCGGCTTCAGGCTCTCCAGTTCTATAGGCTCTCGGCTTCAGGCTCTCCAGCTCTATAGGCTCTCGGCTTCAGGCTCTCCGGCTCTAGGCTTCAGGCTTCAGGCTCCAGTCTCTATGCTCCAGGCTCCAGGCTTCAGGCTCCAGATTCTAGGCTCTACGCTCCAGGATCCAGGCTCCAGGCTCCAGGCTCAAGGCTCTACGTTCCAGGCTTCAGGCTTCAGGCTTTACCCTCCAGGCTCTAGACTCTAGGCTTCAGGCTCCAGGCTCTATGCTCCACTGAGGATTCTGAGGCTCTAGGCTCTAGGCTTCAGGCTTCAGGCTTTAGGCTCTATGCTCCAGGCCCTGGGCTCTCGGCTTCAGGCTCTCCAGCTCTACGCTCCAGGCTTCAGGCTCCAGGCTTCAGGCTCCAGGCTCCAGGCTCAAGGCTCTACGCTCCAGGCTTCAGGCTCCAGGATCCAGGCTCCAAGCTCAAGGCTCTACGCTCCAGGCTCCAGGCTCCAGGCTCCAGGCTCCAGGATCAAGGCTCCAGGCTCTAGGCTCTAGGCTCTAGGCTCCAGGCTCCAGGCTCCAGGCTCTAAGCTCTAAGCTCTATGCTCCAGGCTCCAGGCTCCAGGCTCCAGGCTCCAGGCTCTAGGCTCCAGGCTCTAGGCTCTAGGCTCTAGGCTCCAGGCTCCAGGCTCCAGGCTCTAAGCTCTAAGCTCTATGCTCCAGGCTCCAGGCTCCAGGCTCCAGGCTCCAGGCTCCAGGCTTCAGGCTCTAGCTAGGCTCAAGGCTTCAGGCTCCAGGCTCCAGGCTCCAGGCTCCAGGCTCCAGGCTCTAAGCTCTAAGCTCTATGCTCCAGGCTCCAGGCTTCAGGCTCTAGCTAGGCTCAAGGCTCCAGGCTCCAGGCTCCAGGCTCTAAGCTCTAAGCTCTATGCTCCAGGCTCCAGGCTCCAGGCTCTAGGCTCTAGGCTCCAGGCTCTAGGCTCTAGGCTCTAGGCTCTAGGCTCCAGGCTCCAGGCTCCAGGCTCTAAGCTCTAAGCTCTATGCTCCAGGCTCCAGGCTCCAGGCTCCAGGCTCCAGGCTCCAGGCTCCAGGCTTCAGGCTCTAGCTAGGCTCAAGGCTTCAGGCTCCAGGCTCCAGGCTCTAAGCTCTAAGCTCTATGCTCCAGGCTCCAGGCTCCAGGCTTCAGGCTCTAGCTAGGCTCAAGGCTCCAGGCTCCAGGCTCCAGGCTCCAGGCTTCAGGCTCTAGCTAGGCTCAAGGCTCAAGGCTCCAGGCTTTAGGCATTATGTCCCTTCTCGGCTTCTGCACATTTTTCCCTCTGCTTGCTCCTCTTTCATCCATAGACTGGAGCAACTTGGACGTGAATCCAGGTGACAAAGATGTCTGGGGGTTGGTGATGACTGACGGTGAAGCTAGGTGACAAGATGTCTGGGGGTTGCTGATGACTGACGGTGAAGCTAGGTGACAAGATGTCTGGGGGTTGCTGATGACTGACGGTGAAGCTAGGTGACAAGATGTCTGGGGGTTGCTGGTGACTGACGGTGAAGCTAGGTGACGTCCAAGATGACTGATGGTGAAGCTAGGTGATGAGATGGACTCCTACTAGGAGTTTTGTTTAGCTACCTTTTGCCTTTTTATTTTTTCCGTATCCCTTAGACTACTAGTTAAGTAACTATTATTATTTGGGAGAGTAAACAAAAAGTAATAATTATGACTGGTGATGTGATTATATATGATCCGGTTGTGTTCTAGTGATTGTGGTGGTTGTAGTTTGGGGGTTGTGTTTGCTGAGTTGGTGGTGGTTTGATTTGGTGATTTGGTGGTCGGTTGTGTTCTGGCGATTGTGGTGGCTGGTATTCAGGTATTTGTCTTGGTTGTGTTCTGGTGATGTGGACGTACTAGTGAGATGTAGAGATTGCTGGAAGTAAGACGTGGTTGTGCTTTGGCAATTGGTACAAAATGTATCCACAAATTGGTGTGCCATTTGCTTTGTAGTTGTGTTTGCTATCGCGTGCACTAATCTTCCTACAGGTGTGTGATGTGTCACATGTATTGTGATCTCTTTTCTGGTATTTGTGAAAGTGTGCTTTGTTTAAAGTAGCCAGTTGTGGTGGCTCTGGTAAATGGCTGCAGTTGTAATAAATCATACCATTGTATAATTATAGAAATGTGTGAATATAGCAGCTGCTGTAGATCGGTGTGCTATTTGATTTGCAGTTGTTTTGGAAGGTGGCCAGTAAATTGTCATTTTTAATGGCTAAAGTTTTTCTTTTACAATGTCATACAGAAAAAGGTTTAAAAAGGTAAAAAGGATGGTGAAGAGGGTGGAAGAGGGTGGACCATCCTATATAATACTACAATCCTACCTATCTTTATACTGAATTTTCATGCATTGTGTTTGCAATTACTCTGTTCGATCTCCTTTTCTGCACTCAGAAAGCAGAAGTGTAGTGTAATTCAGGCTGTGGTGGCCCCCATACTAGGCTAAAGTGTTTTTCTTTTACAATGTCATACAGAAAAAAGGTACAAAGGTAATTTAAAAAAAGGTAAGCTAAGGAGGTAAAAAAAAAGGTAAAAAGGATGGTGAAGAGGGTGGAAGAGGGTGGACCATCCTATATAATTATAATCCCGCCTAATTACCCCATATAACATCAATCTGTTGTACAGCTGTCTTTGCTAAACTGTTATCCTCGTTGGTATACCATCGTGCAGCCGATACATATTGCCCATTGTGTACAGTAGTTATTATTTGACAGTTGACTGCTAGCTGGAGGAAATGATTGTATTGTGGAAGTGGATGTGAATTCGGTGATTGTGGAAGTGAGATATGGTTGTGTTTTTGGCACAAATGTTTATTGTAGATATGTATACTGTGTGAATACCCATAGCTGCAATTAAATTGGTGTACTATTTAGTTTGCAGTTGTGCTGGGAAGGTGGTAATTTCCATTGACCACTGTTAGCCTACCTGGCGTATTGCTATAGTGTGCACTACTTTTTCTGTACATAATTTGTCTCATACAGTGTGTTGGTAAATATGCTGTTCAGCACTAAACAGATGTGTAAGAGGTGCATTTATGTACATGATTTTGCATCTCTGCATTGCACTAACTCTGCATGGTCAGTCTCTTTTCAGCAGGTAAAGCACTCAGAAAACAGGTATAGCATAATTCAGGCGGTGATTCAGGCCGTCCCTTTGGCTAATTTTACAATGTCTTTCCAAAAAAAGGATGGTAAAGAGGCTACCGGTATATCCTACCGAGCTGCCCTAATAATCTGTACAGCTGTCTTTGCTAAATTATTATCCTCTTTAATTCATGCGGCCTATATACATATTGTCCACAGTGTACGCTAGTCGTTACTTGACAGCAGATTGCTAGTAAATTTGGTGATTGTGGAAGTGAGTGGATATGTGTACTGTGTGAATAGTTGTGCTATTTGGTTTACAGTTGTGTTTGGAAGGTGGTAATTTCCATTGAACGTTGATAGCTTAGCTGGTGTATTTGCTATTGTGCACTGATCTTCCTACAGGTGTGTACATAATCTGTGTGTACTCTGTTCAAACTCCTTTCCTACAGGTGAAGCACTCAGAAAATAGAGGTGTAGTATAATTAGGCGGTGGTAGCCGTCTATTTCTTTCCCTTAGGCTATTTTTTCTTTTACAATGTCATACATGCATTCCAAAAAGGAATAAATAGATGATAGCTAACTGTCCTAATTTTTTTCTTTACAGAGGCTGGAAGAGGGTGGACCATCCTACATATTTATAATCCTACCTAGCTGCCCTGTATAACATTGGTCTGTATAGCTGTCATTTGATATTATTTCCTTGCAGCAGTTGCTGCATGAGAGCTGATCAGTAGCTGGTGATGGTCTACTACAGAGCTAGTCGATGCTACCACTAGCTGGAGGTCCAAGTTCCTGAGTTGACAAGATCAGAAAAGGATGGAGAGAGGATGGCTGGCGGGGGACATGACTGCAAGCAGAACTGAATGAAGACCATATATTATGTGTGAATTATGTGTTAGAATTGCTGGGCTATGAGTTTTTGAGGGTTTTTTTCCCCAGTGCTGCAACACCACTGGGTTGTTTTTCCCTGGCATGGGATTGGGCCTGCTCATGCCTAAATTCTTATTTTGATTATGGCTATATTTCTGTTTGGCCCCAGTCCAGCAAAACATTTGTATTTATTTAAGAAGTGATGTACAGGTAGCTACCAGTCAACAAACTTTTCTCTAATCCAAGTGCTGGCAACATCCTGAGAAAAACAATTAATGGGGTCTGAATGTTTACTGGAAAAGATGGACTACTAACAAGCAATAAGATTTCTTCTATCAGCTATAGCTAACTGTGCTGGAAATAAATGAAGCTTCTAGAACCAGTTGCTAACTTAAATTACCCCATCTGAGATCAATGAGCATGGAATTCAATTTTGACGGACTATACTTCATTGTATTAAAGTGGAGGTGCAAATAAGTGATTGCTGTAAACCTCCCTCACGTTGCATACCAGTACTGCAACAGCTAGGCAACACCACTGCTTGGTACAACTCCATCCCTGTGATTATTTTATGAAATGTACAGATTTTATCAATGCCAGAAAATAGTGACTGCAGGAACAGGAATGGTTTCTTGTGAGGTGATACAACAAAAATGAAACATCATCTTGGTGGCTTTCCTGGGAGCCGAAGTTCAGGGACTCTGTCGATGGCCTGTACATGTAGGGAGACAACAAGCAGTCATACAATACAGCAGCCAGTGAGTTGGAATGAGACTGATCCAGACTGGGAATGAGACTACACTAGGGATTATGTACCTGGGAGGGCCTGGCCCAGCAGAGTAAGAGGTAGAGGAGGTACATCATAGTAAGCAGGAAGACGTAGATCTTGCCGGCCACAGGATCCCGCCTGTGGTACCTGGAGAGAGAGAGAGAGAGAGAGAGTGTACGTCAACAGGGCTCTAAGGCTAAAACCAGCCAGATTTAAAAGACATCCATTTCACCTATCTGTCCATTTGCTCACCTGCCCACTCTCCCTCCCTCGACCCATCCAGTTGGTGGACTGCACCAAGGCCAACTGCTCACCCACCCATTCAGTCGGGGGGACCACCCATTCATAAATTTGAGTCCCATTCCCATGGCAGCCTGCGGACGTGATCTACCCCTCACTTGTGGATCCTCTCCAGGAAGCTTCTGTTGGGTGCCTCAATGATGGAGTCGTACACCTGTGGAAAGACAGAGCCATTGTCCGTCACTGAAGCTGCCTTTTCCTTTAGTACCACATCACAAAAGCAGTGAGTCACTCAAAAAGAAGGACTGCCCCCTCAAACATAAGCCCGAGTTCTAGTTTTGGGTGGGTATGAGACTAAAGTCGTATGTGTACACACATAGAGAGGGGTCTTAGTAATCACCTTCTCTGTCCTCTCTGCCACGTTTTTCCAGGTGTACATGTCCATTACTCTCTTGTGCATGTCATCGGGTGGGACTCTGTTGCCATGGTAATGGGCTTGTATAGCATCCTCTAGAGCTTCCACAAGTGCTATGGTGTGCGTGGAGAAGTTGATTCACATACTACATGTCTATTATCGATGACTCATCAGACACTCACCTGACAAATTTGGCTCTGCTAATCTGATGAGGTCATCCGGTAAGACTTCGGGCACGCCCCCAACTCGAGTGCTCACCACCTGCAGACTTTAGAAATTGGGTACTTAATGTTTCCACTCCATTCCAGTCCGGGAATGAGGCTTACCCACAACTGGCTGCCTCCACGATGGCGATGCAGAAGGCCTCAGTCAGTGAAGTGTTCAGGAAGATGTCTCCCTGCACCAGCACCTGTGCAATACCAAATCTGATCTCCGTCTGCTTCTCAGCACCTTATGCAGTCACTCCTTTATGTCAACTCACATTTCTGACTTGTGAGTGTTCAAGACCACCCAGTAGCTCCACCCGGTCATGCAACTGGTACCTCTCTCTTACCTCTTCCAGGAGAACCCGCTTTGGACCATCCCCTCCTAAAAAAAGAACCCATCACTGATAAGAGTCCCCCTCCTAGGTAAGAGCCCACCCTGAGTAAAAGCCCACCCCTGAGTAAGAGCCCACCCTTGAAAAGAGTTCCCCTGGGTAAGAGCCCACCCTTGATAATCGCCCCCTGGATGAGCCCACCACCGACTAAAAAAGAGCCCATTCTATCCCTGTAACACGGAGGTACAGCAAGCCACACACCCAGTGGGTACTGACCAATGAGGAAACACACATCAGGGTGTTTGCTGCACAGAATGGGGATGATACCCGCCAGCAGGTCCATCCCTTTTCGGTAGACCAAGCGGCTCACAACCACCACCGTCACTGGAGAGACAAGAGTAAGCGACTCACAACCACCACCGTCACTGGAGAGACAAGAGTATTTCTTGTGTGGTTTGAGGTGACGTTACACCATTAAATTATAGCATACACCTAGACTCTTGCACTCGGCATGCGGGTCTGGTATGAAGGTATCTACACTTGCAGTTATCTTCTCTATAAGTAATTAACAATAGTATGGCTGGACAAAATACAATACCACCTCTACTCACCCTCCTGGGGAGGGTGGGGAGTGTGTGTGTGTGTGGGGGGGGGGCAGGGTCTGGATATAAGACTGCCAGACCTCCATACAGACTGTACCAGAGTAGACAATGAATCTCTGAGTCAGCTAGTACTGTGTAGGCATTTTTTGTGGTGGGTAAAGCTAATTCTGGGAGTGGAAGTCTTACGTCCTAGACCCTGCTCCCCAGGGAGTGGAGTAGAGGTCTGGGGGCAAGGCTAGAAATCTAGCAGTCTCGTGTCCAGACCCTGCCCCCCAGGGGGCCAAGCAGTGGTCTGGTGGGCACACTTCCTCCACCTTGGCCAGCCCTTCTTCTGGTTGGGTCAGGCGTGAAGCAGAGAGAGTCCACTGCATTGGGGATGACGGAGACTATGGATGGCTGCAGGGAGGCACGAAGGACTGTGTTCTCCTTACTGCAGTGGAATGAAAAATGGGAACCGGACCAGTCAATCACACACACATAAACTGGAATGGCCCCGCACTTCAGACTGCGCGCTACTACAACCTATGGGTGTTCAGTCAACCATCAAAAGTTGTGCTTCCTAACTTCCACTACTGGAAGGCAACTATGCGATGCAGTAACAGAGTGGGGCCTTCTGATCTTGGTGGAGTCAAACATCAAATGATGCTAGTTATGATTCCACAATAGACCTTTATCCGCTATGATGTAATGGGGGGGTAATAGTGCTGCATATCCCATTGGATCGGAATTGGGGCGGGGGAAGCATACAAATTACAAGGAAACAAGCATGTTCTTGTGTTTTCATGTGAAACAAGCGTGTTCGTATGTTTTTATGTACACATGTACATATATAACACGCATTTTCTTGTATTTTCTCCATTAATTTTGGTGCCCACTTTACCCCCCCAATGGCCACTTTACCCCCCCAATGGCCACTTTACCCCCCCAATGGCCACTTTACCCCCCCAATGGCCACTTTACCCCCCCAATGGCCACTTTACCCCCCAATGGCCACTTTACCCCCCCAATGGTTATATAAAGCTCTATTAGATGCAAGACAGAACTTGAACCTTGTGTAGGAGACACAAATGACGTGGTCGATGTCGGTGAGCACCACCTCCAGTAACTTGTTTGTGATGATGGAGCTGCCATCTGCAAACCCAAAAAGGGAGTGGTCAGTGAACACCGCTCTGATGCCCATGGTGCGGCTATGGAGGATCCCCTCGTGACATAGCGCACTAAAGGCCTGCGTTGGGTAGGAAGTGAGGCAGAGATGAGCACTCGAACATGATTCTTCTCCTTCGAAGTCTCCTTACTCCCCTCCCTCCCTTCTCCCTCTCTCCCTCCCTCTCTCCCTTCCTCTCTCCCATGCACCCCTTCCCTCCCTCCTCACCCCGTGGCCATGCAGGATGGTGATACCCTCTCTGATGATGATCTCCCTGATGAGAGGCATGGCCGTCAACATGGTGGGAAAGGTCACCTGGTTGTAGATTGGCTGCAGAGGGAGGTAGTACACCTGGGAGGAGGTAAAGTAATGACAGGTAAACCCTAGAAAGCATATTAAGCTGCAAAAAGTGTAAAAAAAACTGTCAACTAAATTTTATAACTTGGTATCATGTCGAATTTGTCAACCTTTCTTGTGTCAAAGAAGGGTTACAGACAGATCTCCCTTGCCTCATACCCAGGTCTCATACCCAAGCCTCATACCCACACCTGAGGTTAGAGCTAAGGGTCAAAGGATGTGTTGGCTATGTCAAATCACTGCTACTACATTCCAGGTGGTGTTGGCATAGTCAAAGTCGGTGACAGGCTGTTCAAACTGCAGTACAAACTGGAAGCTAATTCAGGCCCACCCACTGGTAAGCAGCTGGAGCCTGAGCTGTATGGGAGCCGCATGCAAGAGGCCGCAGAGGAAGTTACCTTGAGAAAGTTGGAGAGGTAGCGTACTCCTGTCCGGTCGCCATAGGCATGGGTCACAACAACCACCTAGTGAGGAGTGCAGTGGCAGAACAAGCTCAGTACCTTAAAATCTTGAGTAGCTACCCTTGACCCTTGAGTATGAGCCATCCCTATGTCCCTACCCTCTGTAGCATCAGCAAAGGGGGTCTGTCAGTATCTGCGTGAAGTCACAGGACCCTGACCTGATCTTAATTAGGCATTGCCTTCCTTCCAGTGACCTCCCCCTGTTACTTCCTTGATTACAAGAAGTTTGTCAGAGCAGGGGGCACATAATTAATGACATTATGCACTCCTTGTCAGAGCTAGAGGAAGTGACACCTAGTCTGCGGTCATAGCGACATGACATACAGAGATACTGGCCATGAGTTCAAATTCTACTAGTGTGAGCCACACCGAATCAGAAGTCTAAAGGTTGATCACATGACAGCACTTTAAATCGCATAATGCACACTTTAATGTGAATAATTAATACACACTGACTAAAGGATGACTACAAGACCTATGGCTGTTTTGGGTTAGTGAGAGCATTAAAATCTTTAGATACCAGTTGGCAGTGCATTACGGAGCTATTTAGTGCACAA
Source organism: Phakellia ventilabrum (assembly GCA_963921505.1). NCBI lineage: Eukaryota > Metazoa > Porifera > Demospongiae > Axinellida > Axinellidae > Phakellia > Phakellia ventilabrum. Next base: position 6,506,268 of record OY997392.1, read on the forward strand.
GGGCAATATATATGAACAGTCTCAGGCAGATAATATTAACCTGCCCTCGACCATTACTATATAGCCCTCGTGCACTAACTAAACCCCGTAAAGCACTGCCAACTGGTGTCTAAATAGTACATGACGTTGGGGTGCAAGTTTCAATGTTAAAATAAAACTCCAGGCAATGGTCGTCTTGGAGGGCCTCCTACAATTAAAAAATTGGCGCATACCTTATGCCCTTGGGCTATGAGACACTGGGACAGTTGGTAAATGTGGTTCTCCACTCCACCCATATTGGGGTAGAAGAAGTCAGATATCATACTGTAGGGAGAGGAGGGTAGGAGGGAGGGAGTAAACATTGCAGCTGCAAAATGTAGAGTTATGTACTCACCATATTCTGTGCTTCATTTTCTATTTCCCTGCGTGTACTTCTGCGCATGCGCAATCACGCAATTTGCATTATAAAAGCATCGCGATAGTCGCGGAAAGTGCAATTATTAGTTCCATTCCAGTGCAGTAGTATTGTATTATTGTTATTATAGCTACTCTCTGAATCGCTGAGGATCACAATGACTTCAGGTTCGCCACAGCACCGCAGGGGGATGGTTTTCGTGGACGACAACGGCGAATACGATGCACTCCGCCAGATTGCAGATAGCATACCCGTCGACAGCGAGGATTCTGATTACGATACACCCGACAGCGTGAGCGATAGTTCATCCTATCGCAGTAACAGCAGCGATGATCTGGCAGAAATCGCGGATTACTGGGATCCATACTGTGAGTCAAAATTATAGTAGCTGCTCTGTGGGAGGAGGGGGGGGCGGCGGGGCTGTGGGCTGCTTGAAGCATTCCGCGGTAGTATGGTCCACCCACAGAGCAGTAGCTACCATGTGTGCAGCACTAGGCGACTGACATTGTAGCCACGGCTACTAAAATCCACCGTGTTTTCGACATGACTTTCATAGACAGTCGTCTGTGCTATAGCGCTACTGCAGCAGCTTCAAAGTGAAGTGTGCAGTTGTGAAAACAGGCAATTTACAGTTATGACTCTGTAATTTGTCTATCAGCACACACCTGAATACTTTGTTTTTTTCCTCATGCTGTGAATAATTGCACGCTCCCAAAACAACCAGCATTGTAATGGTATTATGGAATGTTTTATCGCCCACTTTGCTTTTGGCTAGCTGGGGAAACAGGTAGATTGTAGGTAGGCGTGGTGAATGATGTAATTCTACTTTTGGAGGGGAGTTTGCAGGTGCACAAGTATATAGCTGCAACTGTAAAAGAGTCAGATGTCAGTGAATCTTGATAGGTCATGTCCTATATAGTCCTCGCTGTTTCGGCTCCAATGCAAAAGCACTCTCGCTGTGCTCACTTGCTCTTGAGTGACATTACATAATTGGACACGCCCCTTGCAATCCAATAGTAGCCTTATTCCCGGGTTCTCCACAAGTTCGCGGGCTTTCCCCATGCACAAAAAAAAGCGCATGGGAAGAGACCCAGGGGCGGTCTAAGCCAAGGCCCTAAGTCATTTATCGTTCGCTCGTTAAAAGACTTCTAGTACCTACAGTAAGAGTAGATTTCGGACAAAATTACTTTATTAGTACATGTATAGACTATACTACGCCATAATAATCAGAATGTGTTAATATTGTCTCAAAAATGAAAGTATTAGCAACCCTTTCATCAGTCAGTAACTGCATTCTCAGAACCCATAGGTATAATAATAAAAATTTTATGACATGCAGGGATAATGACATGATATGCATGGAGCAATAGGGTGATAATGAGAAACTAATGGCTTTAATTAGGTGATCATCTACATGTATGTCTCTTCTCCAACTGCTAGTGTATCAGCTACAACTGAAAGCTCCCAAGCCAAACCCTGTTCCATGCATGAAGCAGGTTAGTTGAGTTATGTCTCTGTGATTTTGTAGGCCATGACTCCAAAATCTCAAGTGTTTGTTGTTGTGTTTGTTGGCTTCTTTCCACCCACACTTATCTCTGTCTTTCACCAGCTTCCTGACAGACCTGCCTTTTATGGAGAAGAGTGAGTTTGCGTGTTTTGCTGCTCCCCTTTCAGCAACTATACCCTCCCTAGAGTCCTTCCTGTGTGATCTAGGATATTGCGATACTTGACCTACATTCAGCGGTGGTTCCATTTTCAAGCTATTGCCTAGCTACATTGCTATAGGGACCCTGCATGACCTCAAGTGTTGGCATTAGGTTGTACTGAAGCCAGCTAGTTGGTATGTTGATTGTCCAGTGAAATGAGACTGCTGCCATAAATGGTCCATAACCAAAACTTGAGAGGCTCATGTGTCATGTGCATGTGGCATGTCTTCCGAGAGCCGACACATGAAGAGCTTTTTGCCATTTGCAGGTATCATGGCATGATCACTAGAGAGCAGACGGGAAGATTGCTGGGATCCAAGGACGGTAACTACCTGGTTCGCAGCGGATTGAGCCACGCCGGCTCCTACAGCTTGTCATTCGTGTAAGTCTCCACTCCTTGAAGGAATTTCCGCTATACAGCTTCACTGGTTCCCTGCAAGAGCATAAGAGATACTCAAAAGCTCTCGGGAAAAACTACCATACATGTATGCATACAGCTGTTTTCTCTTCTTGTTTAGGTTTGGAGGCCAGGTGCGACACTACCGTCTCTACCACGATGGCCAGGACCATTACGTTGGTGAGTGTGTAGTGGCTTGTGCTCTAGCTCTATACCCAAACATACAGGCCCAGCCCTCCACTGATGAATGCCTTATTTGGAGGTTGGCAGCTCCTACAGTAAGTAGCCACTCCTGTGGCTGTACCCTTGACAGTTTGAGACCTGATGGCACCGTTTACTCCATACCAGCTGTGTGTACTGTCTCCTGTTCCACTACTGGTGTGTAGCTTCAAAGTGGTATGTCTCATTCCCAGTCACATGCCATGTAAGCTAGTGGAGACTGGGAATGGGGCAGCACGTCTCAGCAGTGTCTCTTGCATGGTTGGAGGTTTCACCAGCTGGTACTCTCTGAGCAAGAGTCAGAAACATGACAAATGAAAAATATCAATAAAAGCTACATGTGAATAAAAGACAGCGGCTGTACATGTAAGATTTACAAGCTGGAGCCATTGAAAGACTATCGCTTGTAGCCAAACACTCCTTTGTGTCGTTTGTAGTGTCCATTAACACCCTTCTTAAAGAATTAGAGACCTTTCTCCTCCGACACACACACACACCACACACACACACACATCCTCAGGTGAGAAGCCCTTTGAGACCATCGAGGACCTTGTACAGGATGGACTCATTACGCTTTACATGGAGGCCAACAACGTGGAAGACTATCTCCAGTCGGCCAGAGAAACTGTGCGACGACCCCATCACATCAAGGTATCCACGACAACCCCAAACCAGACGACCGCTCAACTTGAACAAATCCCTGAGTTGAGTGACGAGGCCGTGTTTACTGACGAGAGCAACGAGGGGTTGTCTCCTCCACCCATGCCCAGCGACGGCTCTAAAGTAAAATCTCACCCTCAAAGACCGCCCTACCACCCCTGCACTATCCCACAGAAGAGAGACAGTATACGGGGGGCATCAGAGCCACATGGTAGCGTGATGAATAGGCGGAGTCACGTGGAACGGGTGTATGAGGAGGTGAAAGAGGACCAAATATGGACTGCCCTGCCCAACGGGGAAAACAGACTGCTGTCCGTCGAGGTATGACGAAGTCCCTCCGTAGTTTTTTCCGTATATAGCCTTGTTCCAAGACTACCCACAGGCAGCTGCTTCTGTTAGTGGAGTAACTGACACTTCTGGTCACCTCATTCCCTGGCGTGTGGCTGTGTGTTTGCGTAAATGCACCACCCCTTTCAAAATAAAACCACACCATCCGTTTGGGTTGCTTTTCAGGTTACTTATCAATCAGTGGAGCTTTATTTCCCTTGTGGTGTGGTACTTTTCCCTGGAGGAATGGCTGGAGGAAATAATCTGGGCTTTGTCCCTGAGGCTCACTAAGAAACTCTGGGAATGGGGGTGTCTCTCTGCTGTCCATCATTGCTGTAGCTACTCAGATCAAAGCATTTCTTTCTGTTAACAGTTACTTGGCAGGCTTTGTGCAGGCCATTATCCAAGCCCAGGAGTCTCCTTGTCTCTCTGTGAAGGCCTTGATCTCCCAGCAGCCTTTATCTGGCAGGCTATACAAAGTCATTAGCACCTGTAATTTGACTGAGGCTCTATTGTTGTGCAAACTGTCTAGCAAAATAGCTTAAATAGTATGGTTATGTATATAGCACAGGTCCATTTTTGGACATTATTTTCACTTGCATGACGTAGTATATCTTTTCCCTTCTGGTTGTCACAGGGTGATGAGACCCCATCCTCCTTCTGGTTGTCACAGGGTGATGAGACCCCATCCTCCAAGAGGAAGGATAGCTCCCTGTACTTCCACTACGATAAGCCCCACAACTTCAAGGTAATTTGATCAGTAATTTGGTCTCTAATTTGGTCAGTAAGGTGGCATCATCAGAAGCCAAACTCCAGTATTGTAGTTTCAGTTAGATTCCTTTCTGGTTACTCTTGTGGTGTGTAGTTTTTCATATGTGTAGCGTTGAGGCTTCATTTCGAATTGCAGCTGTTTCTGCTGAAGCATTTTCAAGATGTGAGCATGACATGATGTCAAGAACTGCATCTGCATGGGTTTTAAAATCACCTACAATTGGGTGTTTATTTTTGGGGGGAAATTCTATATACCAAATTTCTTACATCCAGCAAGTGTCTAGTAGTAGGAATGCCTGTGACCAATATTCATAGTTGCTCGTTAGAACAACTGTCACATTTCTAAGTGACAAACAAGTGTGAGGGAGAATGTCCTAAACAAACTTTTGTAGTGCATGTACATGTACAATGTAGCTGACATGAGTGCTACATGTACTAATACTAGCGCGTTTAGTAGCTACATAAAGCTTGCCTACTGCTCTACTGCTCTTCTGCTCAGTAGCTGAGTGGGTAAGAGTATCTGACCAGTATTCAGAAGGTCCTCGGTTCAGGATTTCTTTCCTTTTCTCAAAAATCTTTCCATCTGTGCTGAGTTTACAATACAGTGTGTGTTGGGTAATATGATCTCCTTGGAAAATAAGAAATGCATGTAATTCTGCACCCTAGCAACCGATCCGAGCACTGAAGGAATTTCAAGTAACCGCCTAAATTACAAAAGTGTTGGATCTTGTACCATCCCTGCATTTGAGACTGTGTCCTTATTAGCCTCCATCCACCCTCGAGCTTAGCAACACACTTCACTTATGGCACTTCCATCCTCCCTATCACATGCAGCTACACACCTACGGCATGGCGTGGTGTGACTTCTGCAGGAACTTCATGTGGGGGCTGAGAAACCAAGGCTACAGATGCAAAGGTACATGGCACAGCTGCAGGTGTTTGACGTGCATGTACATGTATATGCATGTCAGGTCTCCATGCATCACCAGGGACAGCATGCACGTTTTGATGAGTTCCCACAGAAAGTTTATTAACTAGATTAAACTACATTGCCGTAGCTGGCTGCCAGCAGTGCCCAGATTAGAATAATGTTGTAATCACATACTTTTGCCACTATAGACAGGTGTGCGCACATTTTTTGTAATCACACACTCTTTTATTTCAGCGATGGCTGCAGCGATAGGAATCGTGATAAGTAATTAACATGGCTGTGCAAATAATTGAACTTGCAGTAGGCGAGATTTCCTTATAGTTCATGCAATTATTCCCAAATCACACTCGAATACCCCTACTGATTGCAGTTATGTCTGTAGGAGGGATTCTTATAAAATTCTCATTAAAGGAAGATATTTGTAGAACATTAACCTATCAACAGCCGTTATGTAGAAGGACACTATACACTAGCCAGTAGGGCACTAACGAGGGGGCAGGGCACTAACGAGGGGGTCTAGGCACTAATGAGGGGGCCTAGGTGCTGTAGCTGCTAATGAGTGTCTTGCTGTTCACAATGCCGAGAATGCTTGAATTGGTGCACTGCCCACTACGTGTGTTTGCTGTCCTCCCCCACAGATAAAATTGATAATGCTATCATGCTTCATGTCCTATTTCCCTGTACACACCCACACACACACACTCGCTCACACACACACACACTCGCACACACAGACTGCGGCTACAATGCTCATAAACAATGTAAAGACGAAACAGCACCCGACTGTCAACCCTCGAGACAACTTGTCAAGAGAGGTCAGTTTCAGATTATGTCGCAGCGAAGCAGCATTTGGTCTGACAAAAGTTAATGATATGAATTAAGTAATCTTTAGTGTGCTCAGGCAATGCAGTGCCGCAGGATAATGCATGAGCTGAAGGTGAGTGCATTATCTGCCCGAGACTGTTACTATATTGCTCGAGCACACTAACTAGCCCCGTAATGCACTGCCAACTGGTATGTAAAGTATTTAGTGCTCTCACTGACCTGAGACAGCCATTGCATTAGTGGGCATCATTTAGAAAGTGTGCACTATATATTTCATTATGTGGATTTAAAGTGATGTCATGTGATGTCATGTGATCGAAGTTGAGACGTCTGATTCGTCGAAAGTCACACGAGTAGCACTAATATCTGCATATACACTTGTATCCTGCCTTTACTATAGATACCCCCTAATGTAGAGTGCTTATAACTGCTTGTGATGACCACTGGTGGGAGTGAGTCGGCCCTCAGCATACTATTAGTTTCTCCTTTGAAATGCACTGCTAGATTGTTGACAGGGTAGGTAGAGGTGTGTATGGCTTCTGTTGTGAGCCTGCCTGTGATATGAGAGAACTACAGCCTCCTAAATAGGCACAACTGTTGTGGCATTTTTACAGCTGTTATTCTTAACAAACAGGACCTTTGTATAAGACGTGCGCCAGAAAGGGAGTGGTTTACGAAACACATTAGCATTCCGTGGTGATTGCCTTCCCAGTGTCAAATTCCAAACGTTGTTGACTTGCATGCTTTGTGCTGGACGGTAAACAGGAGATGAATGGACCACTTCTTTGTTAGCTGGCAAAGGCTTTACTTGGGCATCTGAGCAGGTGAAACCAATTAACCAGCTGTTTGGCGCCCACTGCAAAAATAGCCGGCAAAACAGCACGCAATGCCCGGAATCTGATTGCCTGCCAAAGCATGACACTGTCACATCACCAGGGCAGTGATGAATGGCCACAATCCAGGCCATTTTCTAGAAAGGTCTGCAGTGGTCTCATTCCAGAATTTATTCCACAGCTGTTTCATGAGGCTGTGGATTGGAGTCTGGGAATTATAAACTTAATCTCCATCTGAAATTACAGTTACATGATATGTATGCCTTGGCAAATTTGTAGCTACCTTTTCAAAAAGTGGCTCTATATGTATTTCTTCTCTGAATGCAGCTGGACTATGTTTGGTACACGAATATGCAAGGTGCAACATTAGAGCAGTAATGGGTTACCAGTGGCTTACTTTGTCACCTAATTTACTACATGTGCAGCCAATCAACCCCCCATTGGGAAACACAGACCAGTGTTGCCATCACTCTTCCTTTTTAGGATGGCTTGGCTCCCACTGTTGACTAACCCACCTTGTCTCTTAGGAAATGCACTTTTAAAAAAATTATTTTTAGGGAAATTTCTCTTGAGGAACAGCTGCAGGTAGTGACTAGACACTGGCCATTAAGCCATTCTCTGGTCCAGTGGGTTTTTAGGAAAAGATAAGGAAGTTCCAGGTGTTCATTTACTGGTATGAGCACTGGAATTTTTACTACTCCTCTCTCATGAGAACTCAAACATGGTACACCACTTAGTTACCCTGTATGCTAGCAATTTACATCCCTCACCCTCACACACATACACACACACACACACACAGTGTATGGGGTAGAACTGACCACATTAGTGAAGATGCATGGCACCAAAGTACCAGTGATAGTGAAGGACAGCATCGAGGAAGTTGAGAGAAGAGGTGAGAAAGACCCAGCAACCTAAATTCCCCCTGGCTCCCCCTGAGGGCGGAAGCTTTGCCTACTGCAGACAGGATTTTCGAAACAGAAGTGAAGCTTTGCAGTGTCAACACACAAAGCTAATGGTGGGGTGAATGCATTAATTAGACTTCGAAGTCACTTAAGCAATCACCTCCATTATACGTAGGAGTTCTGTCTGCAGCAAGCAAAGATTCTGCAAACCAGAGTCCACTGGTAGAACTCATGATCCAAATCAGAATAAAACCAGAAATTAATGTCTGCGTACCACTAATGTGCGTAGATATGATGTACATTGTTATAAGCATGTGTATACAAGGTTGGAGCTACATTGCCATGGTATCCATGGGAAAAGTATGCTTCCTAACGTCATGTTACATACACCTTCTTTCTTTCATTAAACTGATTGAGTCAGTGAAAAGCAATTAAGCCCACATGCCTGTGGTCCCATGGATGGATAGTTACCTCATTTTCACAAAGGCAGCTTCACTGTCTCCACTTTGCTCATCCCTAGCCTCTTGCCTGTCAACTGTTGAGGGCAGCCAACGCCTAATGGCTTTATGTCCTGTGCTAACAAAGTTGCTATAGAGACTTGGGATGCAGCTAAGTATGGAGAATGATGGGTTATGGGAAGTGACTCTAGTTTGTTTGTTTCTAATTATTAAGGTTGTGGTTCTTTTGACTTTTGGGAGGTGAACATTCCAAACTTCTTAAATCATTTTTTTAAAATTTGCAGTAGTGAGCATATTAATATCTGATATGCTTCAGGGCTTATGTTATGTGGAGTAATTAAGCAATGGGCTTGTCCCTGCTGTGTGGGTGGTTGGTATAGCTGGTCGCTAAGCCCACTGGTGAGCAGGGACAATGAACACCTGCTGTGTCTTCCCTCTCTTTGAGTTGCTGTTGCCCACACTTCATCTCTACCTCTGTACCGTCTTCACGAGACAAAAACCTCTTTTTAAGTGGGTCTATCTCATTCTGCTGCCTTGAATGGCTGCGAGCCTGCCATTGTAAGGCATAGCAAGGTGTTTATTGGGACCCACGTTATTGGTCTGCCTCCCTTGGCTAAATAAGGTCGTATTTGATTGGCGTGTCTTTTGAATTTAATTTACAGTTCCAGTTTTTACCAGAGGTGTTTCATCATATGTTATGGGTTTTTAATTTACGCCCCCCAGGCATAACAACAGAGGGACTCTACAGAGTTTCAGGCAAAACTAATGACGTGCTGAGAATAAAGAAGCAGTTTGACAACGGTAAGTGTGTGGTGCCTTTTGGGAGGGTTGTCTATGCCCATGCCTAAGGAAAATGTTGTGGCTGCTTAGTGCGTGTGCCACTCACTAAAAAGCAAGCATCGTTACAAAGAAATTTCAGCCTAGTGTATAGGTAGAAATATGGAAAAAAGACGTACTAGTCATAAATTGGGTGAAGTCCAAGGGCACGAGAATCAAAATAAGCCCCCCCCCCCCCCCGGCTACAAGTATAACCATGTACTTTGTACACCTGATGGGGCCTACATATATAGCAGTTAGAAAGATGTACTGTACATGCACATGCATTCTATGTGATGTGTATGTTCTGGTATGACAGTAGGGGTTCATTGGAGTGTGTCTGTGGTGGTCGCTTTGTATGCTTCATCAAAGCCAATGCACATCCTCAATTAGTAAGCATGCATGTGTCCCTGTACAGGGGGGCATTTAGAAGAGAAGCCTGCAGCTGGGCCAGGAACTGCTGTATAAGGACATATTGTGGTTCCTGTGTGTTTGATCTTACTTGGCATCTGACCACATCTCCACACTTTTATTTGGATTCCAATTAAATTTGCCTCCATTAACTGCATAGCTTGTAACGAGATATCAGATTTGCATCAGGCTCTACTGCCATAATTGGGAGCATTGCCTCAACAGTTCAAGTTACCTATACCTATGTAGTAGTAGTAGTGATAATTACATCATAATGACATTAACTTAAAAAATACCCTGGGGCTAATATGGAGACTGCCCTGAGGGGCTCTTCTACAGCCTCAATTCGATCATGCATGTTTGCTCTAATGGAATCACCCGTCCCTCTCTCCTGCTTGACATTCCACCCTCTTCCCTGCAGACATGTGCTCAGACCTGGCTTTGATTGAGGACATCCATGCGATCACCGGTGCCCTAAAGCTCTACCTCAGGGAGCTCCCCATTCCTCTCATGACGTTCGACTCCTACGATCTCTGCCTCATTGCTGCCAGTGAGTGTGTGTGCGTGTGTTCGTTGTTTCGGCGTGGTAACTTGAGAAATTGGGCTTAATCTCGTGTCTAGACATTTCATTTTTCCTGTTCTTTTTTGCTGTTTTGTTGTCTCGAGTGGTGCTATACAGGGTATGTCTGTGGTAACAGCTACATACATGGCTGTGACCTGTCTCCCGTCATGATGCCTAGCCATAACACCTTGTCATCGTTCTGTAGTCCAAAAATAGCTTACTATAATTATGTCGTATATTTTCATTGGGTACATATATGTGAGGGATTAGAAACATTGGAGAATCTGTTAATGCAAGCGCAGACAAACTCTATTAGGCCTATTTGGGTCTCAATGGACCCTTTACCATTATGATGTAATGGGGGGGGGGGGGGTAAAAGTGAGCACTAAATGGAAAAATGGAGAAACATGTGTAAACAAGCATGTTCTTATGTTTTTGTACATCAAAGCACATGTTTGCTTGTATTTTCTACATTTACTGCTCACTTTACCTCCCATTACATCATAAAGGTAAAGAGTCCATAGTGTAGCACCCAGCCTCGTCTCCAGGCTCTCCTAATATGGAGGAGAGCCTGGTATCTTTACTCATGTGAGTGACGTTCAGGGTAGAAAGAATGCAATCATACATGGGCAAGCACAGTTAGTTCTCAGACACTGAGTAAAGACAGTGAATCTACCTTTCTTGTAGCTGACCTTTAGGGCCTGTTGGTGCCACAGACCAGAGTGCTGAAGCAATGTCTCTGGTGAAAGGTACAGAAATTCAGCTGTCTTTCGATAAGTCTTGGCCCACTAAATCACTTGAGAAAAGATAGCAGATTTTTCAAGGGGAGAGTCTGCTTCACCAGTAGTTCCCACTGCACTGAGACTAGGGCTATGATAACTGGGTTGTAGCTCATGCACACAGACTGGCCCCTTTTGGTTTGTTTGCCAAGCAGGTCAGCTTACTGGTTGTAACACTCCATGTAGCTGGGACAAGCTCCATGGAGCGTGTAATTATAACTAGGAAAGGATGGGCGACTCTGACATAACACTTGGTCGGGCATGTAGAAACAGTGAGTAGCAGAGAATGTGATTGCATGGACAGCTAGCAACTACACCAGTTGGATTTGCTCATGTAGTATGTACACCTACAGCAGGGATTGCCCATGATTGCTGTCTGTGGTTTGCATTAGTAGGCTCTCTATTGTTTGATCTGATGTCCTGTCTCTCACACAAGGTCATGTGATTCCCTCTGTCTCTCACACAATGTCATGTGATACCCTCTGTATTTCATACAATGTCATGTGATGCCCTCTGTGGCTCATGTGATACCCTCTGTGTTTCATACGATGTCATGTGATGCCCTCCGTGTCTCACTCATGTGATACCCTCTGTCTCTCATCCAATATATCATGTGATACCCTCCCTCTGTCTCTCCAGGAACAAAGTCAGTCTCAGAGAGTCTGGATATGCTGAAGGTAGCCCTCCAGCGACTGCCCCCTGCCCACTACAACACCCTCAGACATCTTCTCAGACACCTGCACAGGTGACCCCTTAAGCTTGCAATTAATTATTCTGATTTGAAAGTTACAAATTTAGTTTTCCATATGTAACTTTCCAGCCCCTCTGTTGCCGCTCTCTGCTAGCCACTGTCTTTTAGCAGCCCCGCTTGCCGCTGTCTTCCAACCCCTCTGCCTTTCAGCCCAGCTGTCTGCTTGCTGTTTACCAACCTTCTGCTGCTGCTGCCCTAGCAGTCATTTAGTAAAGATTCTCTCTCTGATAAAGTTAAAAAAATAATCACTCGATTTGTCTCCTTGCCAAGTGGAAGGATTCTCAGACCAGCACCTGGCACTAAGGTTCAATTAGCTGTGGTCACCAGAGCAGTGGGCATTTGGGTCAGTAAGCCACAGGGTCACGTATGAAAGCCTAGAGTGAACTAGTAATGATTTGTAGCAAATTCCTGATTCTACTGTCAAGGTATACAAGTAGTTGTGCTCGCTTTAACTACCTGTTTGCTTCACTCACAACCCTCAGAGGCATCTCTCGGGCTATAAGTCGAGGTCAGATGATGTAATGGACTTCTTATGCATTCTCGCACAATCGATTAAATGACGTATCTGTGACAGATACACAGATCTAAGATTAAAGTATTAATACTACATACACAAATTAAAGTATGGAATGCTAAAATTAATCAAGGACAATAACAGGCTGTATAAAGTGTGGTAATTCCTTGAATAGTAAGGACAATGACAGCCGCTATTGCACACCTATTTGCCTTATGTATCAATCTGTTAATTAACTATCTCTTTCCTTCCCCTAACAGAGTGCAGAGACAGAAGGACTCCAACAGAATGGACTCCAAGAACCTAGCAGTCATCTTCACCCCGACCGTCATGCGCTCCCCTTACAATAGCACGGGCATAATGGCTGTACAGAAACTGCCTGAACAAAAGAAAGCCATGGACCTTTTAATCCAGCACTATCACACACTATTCCAATAAGAGAGCACTTCAAAACATTTTTATCACAATTTTTGTACGAAGCACTGTTATTCTCTTCTGTACTCACTGACTTACAGATACCGTTAACGTTCAGTCTATTACCATGACAACATCCATACCCTACCCCCCAGTTATAATACACCACGTGTATAACCCTCTTTGTGCATGCCTTTACCATTATGATGTAATGGGGGGGTGAAAGTGAGCACTAAATGGAGAAATTACAGGAGAACATGTAAACAAGCATGTTCGTATGTTTTCGTACAAGAAAACTACATCAAAGCACACGTTTGCTTGTATTTTCTCCATTTAGTGCTCACTTTTACCCCCCCCCATTACATCATAATGGTAAAGGGTCTATAGATCTATTGGTTGCATGCGCATGACAGATCATGTGACCTACTAGTATTATAACGGCCAATTAGTTTTTAAAATGAGCATTGTTGCAATGCACTGAAATAGAGTTTTAGCAACACACAGCAATGAACAGAAACATTAGGAGGAGAAATAGATTGAACTCTCAGTAAAATAAATACAGCAGATGCTATACAGAGGGAGGTCTTGTTCTGTCGCCATAGAAATGAGATGCCAAAGCTCGTACCACTCTTCTCTTGCATTGAACCAGCTGTAATTTAAGGTAGGAAGAAAAGAACATGAGAGGGCACATTATGTGACAGTCCCACCCTCAACAGAAGTTCAAAGACACTGTATTTTGAGTGATGTGATCAAAGGATGTCGTTTTCTACCCATGTATGAGCCCACCCTTAACGGAAGTTCAGAGATACAGCACTTTGAACCTGAGGCAAGCGAAATACGTGACGAAATAAAGTTTGTCCTGTGACTGTTAGACTTGAGTCCACTAAAATTCCTTTTTTGCCCCTTAAACACCCGTCTATTTTCATGCAAACATGCTTGCATACAGAAATCACCACAGCTGCTATTTTATGTAAATATAGTTAATAGCCAAGGGGACATTCCATACATATTTGTGGTCCAGTTCCCACATTCCATTCCGCTCACCTTTCCATAAAACAGTGACACGACACACAGAACCAGCAGCACAACACAGGCCAAGTGCAGTACAAACTGGATCCGATTTCTGAACACAAGCCTACAATGCAGGAGAAAGTACAGATGAATCAGTCTCATTCTGAAACCATATTATAGGAACCGGGCCTGGGAATGAAACTTGAGAATAGCTACTGGGTGGGTAAAGCAGTGGTATGCAGTGGTTACGACCCTGGGGGGCTTCAGTTACCCATATGGGGACCCCTGATTGCCGAGTTTGTTGGGATTCACAAAGCCAAGCAGGAAATACTTTTTAGTTCCATAACCCTACTTGAGCAAATGGCACTTCAACACTTGCGATTTCACGGAAGTGTTGTTCCTCCACCAGCCAAGGCAGATAAATACCATTTCAGTGGCTTGTAAATAGAACTGACCATTCATTGAGGTCTCTAATGTGTAAAAACCGGTTCCGATACTGATGACCCAGTTCAAACTGGGATAGAGTCGGGTACAGTGACTCATAGAAGTCAAGCAGAATTAGCTTGGCCTAGAGGAGTGTGTGTGTGTGTGTGTGTGTGTGTGTATTTGTATAAGGAAAAAAGAATCACTGAATAGATTGCCATGCAATTGCAAACAGTATGGTATCCTGTCACACAACTACAGGGATAGAGTGTAAATGAGGTCATATGACATCATCCCTTGACTCTCAAAGTCATGCGACATAATCTCAAGTTATCATTTTGCAACTGTCTCTTCAAACGCAACTAACCAGTTCTGCTCCCTCTTTCCTGTGGTCGATGTTGTCGTTGAGGCAGATAAACTTCCTGTGAGGCAATAGGTGACATGCCCAGTCATACACACACACACATACATGTTTAGGCGATCTATTTTGATTTGTTTTATTTTGTAATGTGACTCGTAAGCTGAACAGGCTGGGCATCTCTGTGTGTGTGTCACATTAAATAAATATTCTATATTCATACACACACACACATACACACACACACACACACACACACACACACACACACACACACACACACACACACATACACACACACACACACACACACACAATGACAGTACAGCTGTACCAACTTACTTCTTCTCTTTTCTGATTTCATCCAAACTTTGCATTATCTGCAAGTACAGGCAATCAGTAAAGAAACGTTATAGCCCATCCGATCTCATTTCTAGACCGGAGGCTAGGAGTCTCTTTCCTAGACCATGTACCTCCACTGGTCTGAAAATGAGACTGGCTTGTTATGTACCCACTCTCACGAATACTAAATACTGTAGCATACATATGCAGGTATAGTATGTCCTTAATTCAATCCAGCTGGATTGTCATTTACCTTGGAGGCATTCTCATTGATCATCTTGAAGGCCACCACGTGATCGTCCAGCTCTTCAAACCTGCACCAAGATACAACACACTCTAAACTTTGAACCCCAGTGCCATTCAAACAGACTGCCACAGAGAACTTCTATATAGTACAGTTCATACTCCAAAACATCTGATACTGGTACCAGCCCTTCTTCACAAAATCAAAAAAAAAACAGCTGCAAACACTCACTTATATTTGGGCTGGGCCTTGAAGGAGGCATTCAATTTCTCCACCAGTGGTTTGCACGCGTGAGTGAACTCCACTGTTACCAGGGGCTGCAGGAAGGAAGAGGAAGGATCAGAAAAGGGTGTGGTTACTCCACCCACTTCCTGTGGGGGATACCATACCATTACATCATATCTCACCAAGTCAGGGTCGTAGTGGGTCTCAAACTCAACCGGGTCAACAGAGGGGCGTGTACCATTAAAGTTCTGGTCACACTCCCGAAGCAATGCCTCGAATTGATGCACGGTCTGCAGGTCAAGGGGCAAGGTGCTAACCATCGCGAGGAGAGTGCGCAGCTCACGAACAGAGAGGATTCTAAAAATGAAGAGAGAAAGGAACAGGTAGACAGAAGGGAGAACTACGACTGCACAAGACGATGAGAGCAGTAGCGCCACCATACCACTCAGTAAGGCAAGCCAATCAGCCCCTCACCCCGATCCATCAGTGTCAAGCTCGGAAAAGGCTTCCTCGACGACCATCTGCTTGCGCTGACCCATCATGAAGTAAAAGTAGGAGAAGCCAAACTGCATGTCGTAGATGGTCCGCAGCTTGTGGGAGGAGGTGCGGTCAAACTCCTCAGGAAATGTGTTCTGCAACTCAATCATGATGTCCCTGAGGGTCGGATGAAATATGCTGTTTGCAATCTTTCATTCAAACATCCATGAAACTCTGCTCTCTATCCTGCTGTGAAATTGTGCTGACATGATTCATTATGCGCTCCTAACTCTGGTAGCTATTCATAAAACATATACATCCGGTCATGTACTCCCACAGTACATGTACCTAGTAAATTTTTTTGCCTGGTACTCACAATCGCCCTCAGTAGCTCTAAGAGCACATCAGAACTGGTAGCAATACAGTTTCACCAAAATATTCTCACATGACAACATCTTGCTGCCAGGGTGCTTGAGACTTTGTTTTGGTGAAACTGAATGCAGCAGTTGGTTGCCAAGTACCATATCTCCATTTAGAGCCCACACCTGTTGATCATGTGAGGCATGTGGGCGGGGACCTTCCTGGCATGGTAGCCGAAGAGCTTGTTGTACAGCTGATTCACGTGACGCAGGGAGTCTGCGAAGGTGTCCATGAGCCGCCGCCCCCTGCGGGAGGCAGTTGTGTAGGGGTCACTTTCCTCGGGGGGTCCTGGGTTCAAGCTCAGGCTCTCTGAAAACACACGAGTCTTCTCCCATGGTAGTCGGCGTCTCGACTCCCAGTGGGAGTGGGCGGGGTCCTGCAGAGATTACATCAGCATGACATAATGTAGAATTACATAAATAAATTAACAAGCTTACTTACCCAATGGCCAAATTTTTTCTCCCACTTTTCAATAGCCCTGTATATCACGAAGAGACACGAATAAAATCTCAATTCTGGAGTACGTCTTGAAATTGGTTCACCTCCTGAGGTCCTCTTCTCGGCTAAGCTCCTTCCTCTTGTCGTTAGCCACCCAATTGGCCAGCTTGAGATCCTCCTCCAGCACCCTCCGGCCATTAACCTCCCATCCCTCCATCCCCTCACCTCCCACAGTCATCAGCCTTCGGCCCACATGCCTACCACCTCCGTCTGCAAAAAACTCCACGTGGGGGGCGTGGTTCCCTGCAGAAAGGCAGCTGTGTCACCTCAACTGTACGGTGCGTTTACTAAAGGCATTTCTCACCATCTGCTGCTCCAAGATTTCCATTAGCTCCACCCCCACCGTTCTTGTTGGCCACACCTACAACCACACCCACCTCAGCATCCCCGGTAGTGTTAGTTCTAAAATGCACACTTCCATTGGCCACTACAGCCACGAGGTGTCTAAACGGCTCCAGCAGCTTTGCCCGTCTCTTGAGGTAGCCCTTCACGGTGAGCTCTCCCTCCCGGTAGTCTTGCTCCACCTCCTTCAGCGCTGAGGTGACGTTCTCTGGCAGGGCCGAGGTGTTGGCTATGGTGTAGTTCACGAGGCTCGTGGGGGGAGGAGGGGTAAAGGAATGGAGGGGTCTGCAGGGGAGAGAGGAAGAGAAGAGGAAGCTGTATCAGATAACAGCTAATAGGCAGCCTTGTTCCCAGGCGCTCGGAGAAATTGGAAGGAGGATAAACTTTTACCATGTGGCCTGGAAACGAGGCTAGGTGGAGGTACGTCTGCAAAATGATATCATTGCCTGTTGAGAGAGATACACACACTTCAGGCGGGCTATCACTACACACTCATGATGGCGCAAGAGCTAGATGAGCGTAGTCTTCGAGGCTCATGGTGCTGCGGTCACAGCAGATTCAAGAAGCTGGACATGAGTTTACACAGTAGTCAGCCGTATTTGACTAACACTGCTGAAGTGATTAGTAAACTACTGTGTCTGTGATGATAGTGAACAACAGAAGAGCCTTTCAATAGACCCTTGACCATTATGATGTAATGGGGGGTAAAATTGAGCACTAAATAGAATATATGAAAACATGTAAACAAGTACGTTCTTATGTTTCGTACATGAAAACTACATCAAAGCACACGTTTGCTTATATTTTCTCCATTTAGTGCTCACTTTTACCCCCCCCCCCATTACATCATAATGGTAAGGAGCCGGCCCATTCCATGGTAAGTACAACTGAAAGAGATTTGGTCAAAAAACAGTTACCGTTCTGTGACCCAGTAGTTGATGGATCTGTTGGCATTCTGGATTCTCATTGACACTGCCCTCAGGAACTGCAGAAACGAAGAGTGTCGGTATCATGTGAGAGTCATGTGCTAATCACATGAGGTCACATGGGATGGCCCCACCTCCTGGGAGTGAGTGTTACTGAAGTCTGGAAAGTTCCAGTGAGTGTAATTGACGTGTTTGATTAGTGAAGTGTTCTTAGTAACTGTGTCTCCAGTGACACTGAAGGTTACCTAATGTGTGTGTGTGTGTGTATGTACGTGTGCATGTATGTGAACAGAAATCAAAGAGTCTAAAACTGTAAGGCTAACACAGCACCCAGCTTTACCATTCCATGCACCTACACAAGACCTATACCTATGCATACCCAAAATGTGTAAGTATTTTGCTGCATACTCATTGGGTTGACGCATGTGTACACTACAGTACTTGGTATTTAATGACATTGTAGTTGGTCGTTCATGAAATTCTCTGTATTTGTACCAACTTGACAATAACAACGAGCTTCATTAGCCCACGATTGTATGCCCCACACGGTGGTCGAAACGGAGGCAAATGAAGTCAGTTTGCTTGTCGTTACCAGCTGCAGGCCTACCCTAATAGGCACATGGCAGGAGGCCAGAGAGGGGAACCCAATACTGGCAACAGTTTTCACCCAACCCACTCTATGATGAGATTTGGTTTCAGTGTTAACAACTAAAGAATGCAGACTTTAATTAATTAATTAACCCTCTTTAAGCTAGCACAGGGCTAAGGGAGCTATCAGTGAACTTTGCCCTCAGTGTCATGCTAGTGAGGCAATATACAAAAACGTATTTTAGGAAAACGAAAATATTTGCCCATTCACCACTCAAAAAGGAATGGTCTAATAGTGAAGCCCTAAATAACAACAGAAGAGGAATGGCGAGGTCATTAGTAAATATCAAATGTTTAGTTGTTACTGAAATGTATAGGAATCTTCTTACAGAACCTGATATCTGATATTCTTTGCTGGAGGAGTAGGTGGGGCCTAATATGAGGAGTAGTAGTGGTGGGTGTAACCAGAAGGAGGGGCCTAAATTGCAAAAACCTAACCCTTACAATAATGTGAATATCACAACATGCCATAATGCAAACAGAAAGTCAGTAGGACACGCTCACCACCAGTTTTGTTCCATTCCCTACAGTTCCAACAACTGTGAAGTTTGTTGAAGAGCGATTAGCACTTCTTGCAAAGGTGAGACTGAGAGTCTTATACTTCTGAGCAACGACAGCTGTTCGAATTAGCTTGCAAGGAACCAGCTTCGCAGATGTGATGGTGCCATTGAAGAACAGCTCCGTGAGGTTGAAAAACATGGCTGTAGTGCCGAGAGGAATGGTGTGGTTTCCCCCGCCTTCCTTCAGGTGAACACTGTAGAGCTCATCCCAGTTGTCTGTACCACAGTCACCTGCGTCGTAGCCGCAGCTTGGCACTCGGCAAGCCTTGAGTGTGTGTGTGTGTGTTTTAACATGTTACTGATACCAGAGAGCTGGTCAGGGGTCGGGTGAAAATTTTCCCTGGGGAAACTTACAGTATCACAGTAGCGGTCCCCCAACCAGGAGTTGAGGCATCCAGAATTGCAATAGTCATGATCTGTAATGGAAATACATTAACAAGATGGACAGCTGCAGATAGTCACTATTAGTACCCTGTCCCTTTCCTCCCTCCATCCTCCCCCCTCCCTCTCCCTCCCTCCTCCCCCTCCCTTTCCTCTCTCCTTCCCTCCCTCCTCCCTCCTCTCTGTTGGTCCCTTATTCCATAGTCAAAGCTGAGCAACCTTGGCCTGTCTGTCCATGCCATCCCTGGTGGCCCTGCTGCCAGCCGGGACGGGAGGCATTCACACAGTCCCCTCCGTCCCAGTCGCAGGCAGAGTTATTGCAGGACTGGTCACAGTAGTGGTCCGTGATCCAGTTGGGGGGACAGCCGTCTGCACAATGGGGCACCGCCCACGCCAAATAGACCTGAGGCAAGGAGGGTACGGGCTGAGGTAACCAAAAGAACTCGGGAACAGCTACAGAGGCACTAAAGGAAGGCTCTGAATAGAACACTACCCCATAAGGCAGTAAAGGAAGGCTCTGAATAGAACACTACCCCATAAGGCAGTAAAGGAAGGCTCTGAATAGAACACTACCCCGTAAGCACAAGCATTCCCGAGTATGTGAAGTATACTGATGGCCCTCATGAGCAGTAGGTCGTGCTAGAAAAAGTTCATTGCTAGCAACCACAAGTGGCTTTACTGTCAAGGACATGTTAGAGTAGAGGAATAGCACCATAAACACGTCACTATAGCCAACGAGAGAGAGCCCAACCTTTAGATTATTGCCAATATTACGAAATAGGAAAAAGTGCTGAATCCCCATAGGTTACAGTTTCGGTTACCATACGCTACACTGCCTCACCTTCTGCCCCCTCTGGGGGGTGTAGAAATCCTCCGGCCACACGGAGTCCCCGAACATGACGTCGTCATTGAGGTAGATGAATAACTGAGAGAGGCCGGGGATGCGATGGAGATGGGACTCGATGGCGGGAGAGCTATAGGTCGGCAGGTGGGACGTGTTGGGGAAAATGTCCTGGGAGGGAGGAAATGCAAGGAGATTGAGTCAATTTCCTATTTTTATTCTTTGCTATTACTCTCACAAAATTATGTAATGTCTAAGAGAATCAAGTACTTGCCTCGTACCCAGGCCTCCCCTCACAGCTTTTTTCGTAGCCATGGAAAAGAATATTTTTTCCGTGGCTGTGAAAAAGCGAGGCCTGGGTACAAGGCTACTCTAATACATAGTCTGATAATGCATGCATTTTAATGAGGTCACATGAGAGTCACATGACCAGGCTGTACCTCATGTGAGATGAGGGTGAGCCTGGGGTTGTCCAGGTTGAGCCAGGAGGGGATCTGGCCATTGGTGACAATGAAAATACGCCTCACCCAGGGGGCGTGGCGTTCCACTGAACGTAGGGAGTAGCGCAGCTCCTAGAGGACGGAAAACTACAGTTAACGTGATCGAGAGCTACAAAATTAGACAGCTATTCAATATACAAAGATACGGCTATTACTTTCTGTACTGACCAATGTCCAACACTTGAATACATTGTACCTCATTATCTTGAAATCTACTTGCTGAAATGACATCATTCTCGTTTCCCATTACTCCATCACCATTGGACTGCAGAGCCAGAACAAAGCAATGTATGAGTCACATGACAATCACATGACATATCCACCCCACCCACCTCTGAGACATTAGTAGGCAGTGAGAAGGGCATCCACACCAAGTAGGCCTGTCGAATGGAGAGAGACTCCCCAGAGAAATGGTAGCTGGAATTCAACTGAGGAAAAACCGCCATGATAGTATACACTAGTACAGATTTCCATAACTTTCTACCTTCAGTATGTGTTCCAAGACTCCAGGCTTGAATCTGGCCACTGCCGTAGCATTGCCTACAGTGTCAACCTACAGATATACAATATTACAGTCTCAAGCATGAGGTCCAAGAGCCAGGTTCATCTCCAGACCATTAGACCAACTGCAATGCAGTCTGGGAATGAGACTGAATGAGCGTTACCTCTGTGACGTTTCTGCCGAACTGGAGGTCCATCCATTTTCGTATCAACTTGCTACTGTTCAGTGGTCTGATACCAGCTGACAGTACTAAAGCAAAACCGCTCATCCGAACCACCCCAGCCAGACTGCCATCAGAAGTCTGTGTGTGTGTGTGTGTGCGTGTGTGTGTGTAGAGTAATCAACCCAGCGAAGTTGAGAGAAACGTCAGAGAAATGGCAGCTGACCAGAAATCCCCTGGTAGCACGAATGGTCCTTCCTTCCTTGTCTGCGATGACACCCTTCAAACAAGAAGTAACTGAGAAAACAAAAAGCATTTGTCACTCTACAGGCCATCCTCGTGTGACCAGACTTCCTTCCATGTTCATAACTATAAACAGATTCACAAAAACCATTTAGATGCTGAAATAAATAGCCACACCCACTTCTATTTATAATCTGGTTGGTAATAAACTGCTATCAAACGGGAATAGTGAATAGAGAGCTGGTTGCAGTGGGTGTGGCTCTCACCTCACCATAGCCATACATCCACCGCACAAGATATGATTTCGCCTCATGGACCCTTTTAACTGGAGTGCAGAACTTCCATCACACTCACAATCAGAGCTAGCAGAACAAAAGCTAACTCCTTTGTATAGTTCTCCTATATCTTTTCCCAAACACATTGTAAATATGTGTGACATAGCTATCTGATTTAGTGTCTAAACAGTTTTTGCGAATCTATATATTTCAGCGCACGAGTCACAAATTCGCATACCATCCTCCTCTCTTGGCAATCTAACGGCATATACGGGAGTCACATGACCTGTGCTGTTGATGTACCGGCATTCAAGGCTGCTACTCAGGGAGGGAGAGAAGGCTCGCACAGTTTCTACAGTGACAGGGTGGGACAAGTTCCTAGCGTCCAAGATGAGAGAGTGCCAGGGGACACAGGACTGGAAGGGACAGACACTGGTGACGCTAGGAGTGAGGGAGGGAGGAAGGAAAAGAGGAAGAATTGATGAGGGCAGTGTAGTGCAAGAACTGCATCATTCGTGGAATAATTAGGGCACTGAACTACGGTGGAATCTCTATTTAACAGACACTGAAAATTTAAATAAAGAACACCTCTACTTGTACTGTCATATAATTATCTCTAAATAAAGGACACCCTCTGTATAAACAAGAGATCATGACCTCTTGGCATAAAGGACAAATTTTCATGTCTCAACGTGACCATTTAATAGAAGTTTCAGTGCAGATACTTGAAATGAAAGGGACATTGTCCAATGAATGCCTCACAATTAATGTTAAAAGCAGTGTACGTGCATGCCACAATACAGTACTTACTTTGATTGATCGGTATGAGAGGAGTTCGTAGGAGCCGTGGCATTGCCAGCTGTAACATCCTTTTGCCTAATTTGAAATAATAGACGCAGAGCTGCGTCAATTTGTATGGCTCTCACGGCAGAGACAGCCGACACTCACCTATCCATCTGCTTCTTCAGAGCTCTGAGCTCCCTCAGCAGCTTTGGGTCAGACCCATTCACCCACGTGTACACGATATCAATGGGTAACTGAGGACACATGCTATGGGAGGGCGGGGCAGGGATGGGGGCGGGGCAGGGGGTGGGGGTGGGGCAGGGGACAGAGAATGAGGAGGAAGGCAAGGCTCAAAAGTGTGTTGTAGCCTCATTCCGACACCACATGGCCTGGGAATGAGGCTAAGTTTGTTGCAAACCCACTATTTCTCGTAGGATCTCCCCGCTATGTTGTCACCGTACACAGTGAACCGTGCAGCATATCTCTCCTTGCTCCATTCCAGAAACACCTGGAGTGGAATGCGCAACAGGGTGCAAGCAAAATAGCCCTTTGACTTCAGACAGCAGTGCTGTGCACTCTGTATAGTCAGGCCCTTGCTTGCAAATTATCGAGGGTCTGGCTACGCGAGACTACACTCTAAAGGCTCACCTCTCCGAATTGGAAAGCCGAAATAATCGCTACTAGAAATCCAACGATGCAGATGGGTAGGCCACATCTCGATGAGAGCCAGGAGTAGATCCGGCGCTGGCAGAGCTTCGCTACTCCCTCGAACATCCTCTGTCCTCCCAACAGGCAACCTTTGCTACATCGAGGCACGTGCTTGGTGTGCTTCTATAGGAAAACGGTCTGGGTATCGGACGGGATACATGGTTTTAGACTCCTACAGCTGACCTTGTATATGGGGAGTGGTCGCTCAACGCAGCACTATTTTTAGGGGCCATGATTAATGTTAACAGTTTATGGCTTCTTCGATCGTTGGAGGATGGGCTAAGAAGTCATGACAGAGCAGAAAGCAGCTGAGAAGAGACCCAGGAGGGTCAGGTAAGGCCAGTCATGATTTTTATCGGTCGCGGGTCACCGGTACTGCTGCAGGATGTTGTAGTTCAGAGTTATTGTTTCCGTAGAGCCGCAGAAATAGTTAATTAAATTATATTTGAACTTTTGCTGACAACCTTACTGCAGCTGCAGAACAGCTGCATTTTATTAAGGGCTGATACCAGCCTGTGGAGGGGCTCACCAAGACATTCAATCAATCCTTCCCTCCTCCCCCTCCACCACTCCCTCCCTCAGCCTGGCCAATGAGTCTCGCAACGACCCCGGCATGCTGTGGCAGTCGTACAAGGCTGCTCGGCTGCGGAAAGAAACAGAAGTGGCTAATGAGAGACTCTCTTCCTACATCCGAGTCTGGGTGGGCGGAGCGCAGGACAGGAGTAGCCACACCCCCATGATCTCAGTCGAAAGTGATCCCTTCGGGCTCCTCCAGCCGAGCATCGCGTATGTTTGCTTGCATGTATCAGTCATTGCCTCAATGCCTGTATGTACTTAAATTTCCTTTACCCTTAATTTCAAACCCCCATACCCGGTACCTGGCCAACTGCACCAGCCAAAATAAATACTACAAACTCTTAGCTTATCAGGTAGTGTGCCCTTCCAGTTTTAGTATCGGTAAACTTGACCGCAGATTTTGCCAAATGTGTGTGAGGGAGCAGTGGCTACAAATGGGGTGTTGCAGCTGTGTGAGTCTTGTGGCTTTCACGTTCAACCAATTCAAGTAGGAAATGTTGCAGTTGATGTAATATAGGCACTGGTGCACACTGGCCTGGTAGGTGATGCTCTATGCACTACACTTTGATGAGTGAGTGCGCACAGGGTCCCGCCATGGATAATCCGATCTATGGTCCTACCTGTCATTACAAGAGCCGCGTTCTTGTCATGCCTCACAAGTTGTGAACTAGGCCTTATATGTACTGCCGCTACGGACTCCTGCACGAACCCGCTATGTGAGGTAGTCAGCGGAGACCTGGTTATAATGTTCCTTTGTAAATTGGATTATGAGCGGTAGTATCCTAAAGACACTAGTGGGAAGTGAAACCCACAGGGAGAGGAAGACAGTAGTCAGTGAATTGTTGCTGCAGTTAGGTACTGAAAATAATGGCAATCTCGTGGTTACCAAGAAGAATTTTGTAACCATGAGACTGCAATTATTTTCAGTATACTGTACAGTTAGCTAGTCTTGTATAGTGAGCCTGACCCATTTTCATAAAATAGGGTAGGTACTAGTAATGATGCAATGATAGATTGAATGTCTAGTCGAAACATCGGCAGAGTTTCTTTTTTAATTAAACAGAGCCTTTCTTTGTTATGCAAGAGCCAACTGAGAACCCCCCTCTGCACTTTAATAATGGCTTGAATAGTAGAGAATTCAAGAATTGCTTACGGGGAGGAGGTGGTAGTAGCTCCACCTGCACTGTGGGGGTGTGGTCAAAGGTGTAAGTACTATGCCGCCGGCGACATGATAATCTTCCTTTGTACCTCATCTTTTGCCTTAGCTTTTCAGTCTCCAGTGATGGCTGGTCGTTGGTGCAAAGGCCAAGCGGCATTCTAGCCGCTATGGAGGAGTATTTGAGCACCCTCACCCGGCAACTCACCTCCAACAAGGTGGTCGCCCAGCTCAGCTCACAGGCGAAGGATTCGTCCTCCAGCTGTAGCGAGGTCCTACAGCAGTCGCTGGACCTGGCAAAGAGCCTCGCCAGGGTGGCCGGGTGAGGAATACTCGTGTCTGACCTGTAATTAATTCCCGCCACGAATGCAAACCCACCCCTGAGTATAAACCTCTGGGTTGAGAAACACTTAGCCTCGTTCCCAGTCTTCACTCCCAGCTTTTTTTCGCATGTTTTAAAAAAAAGTAACATGCGAAAATATAAAAAGCTGGGAGTGGAGACTGGGAACGAGGCTAAGAAACACATAGAAGTGAAGGTTTATAGTAACCTCGTTTCGAATTCAAAGCTGCAGAGTGGAGATTGGGAATGAGACTAGGTTTATTGATGGAGACAAAGTCATGAGACTGAGCTGTACATGCTAGTGCCATGCAGTGTTCTGCAGTAGCTGTAGAGATGCACTGCTGCTAGCAGTTAGTGGGACTGTACCATTAACAGTCCCTTTACACTGCCTCCTCCCACTCTCATGTGCAGCTGTGTGGAGAACTACGCCGAAGTCCGAG
Organism: Phakellia ventilabrum; assembly: GCA_963921505.1. NCBI lineage: Eukaryota > Metazoa > Porifera > Demospongiae > Axinellida > Axinellidae > Phakellia > Phakellia ventilabrum. Next base: position 6,532,320 of record OY997392.1, read on the forward strand.
CGTCTAGCCTCGTGACGCTGGTGATGGAGTTCATCCAGGGCCTCTGGAAGCTGGTACGTCCCACACACACACACACACACACACACAGCCTCTCTCGATTTCTGATACATATCGAATGTGTTCGTAACTCTTCTGTCTTTTTTCTTTTCAGGTAAAGGCACGACTGCCAGCAAAGAACATTAGGTGGGTATCGTAACTAGTGCATGCGTACTAAGCAGGGGAGAAAAAAGTGAGCAGAATGAAAGAAAAGCTTTGCTGGGAATTAAACTTGAGCCTTCTGTGTGACATGCAAAGGTGTCAGGCAATGAGCATAAATTACACCTGTGTATAGCCATCAGCAGTGCTGCATCAGTTAAATTTTACTGATACCAATATTGTAGGAAATTAGCCAATAAGCCAATTTTCCGATAGCCGATTTGATTATCAGTGCACCACTATTATACGACCTGACTGAAGCATGTGCTACATGTGCTACATGTGCTACATGTAGCTTTATATTTCTGTTCTTGTTTCCTCTGTACAACTATAGCTTAGTTCTAGAGTCTCTGAGCCATTCCGTGGCCTTCCTCCATTCCATCCTGGACCCCAAAAGATACTGGCGAAAAGGATTCACCAGGTAAGCTATGGGGTTTCCCCCTAGCCTCGGTCCCAGGCCTTCCCCACACTGGGAGAAGCTGTGGGGTTTCCCCCTAGCCTCGGTCCCAGGCCTTCCCCGCACTGGGAGAAGAGACCATGGCCAACGATGGGATGGGAAGCTGTCAAATATGCATTTAGACTTTTGTGTGCACATCAGTTCTGTTCCCAGTCCTCATATCTACATGGAGGGTTTATCTCACCTCATTCCCAGTCTCCACTCCCAGCTCTTTTTTTTTGTGCATGTAGTAAACAAGGTGGGGGGGGGGGAAGCTAGCCTGGGACCCAGGCTCACTCCTCAGAGGACCTGGGACCTGGGACCGAGGCTAGGGGGAAGCTAGCCTGGGACCCAGGCTCACTCCTCAGAGGACCTGGGACCTGGGACTGAGGCTAGGGGGAAGCTGGGAGTGGAGCCTTGGAACAAGACTAGTGTTCATCCACAAAGTGCTATTTACATGCATCTAGTCTCATGCCTATACTCCATGTACCTTAGCTCATACCCATATTCCAAAACAGCTGAGGTTGTATAGTTGTGGCAACAAAGCCCTTGGGTGAACTGTATTAAAAGCTAAACAGGTGCATCTCGTTGTTTGGCCGGCAGACACCAGTTTCCCTTGGACTCCGGTCGGGTCTCTGCCCTGGCTCTCCCTACTGGCCTGGAGAAGATTTTCCTGGACGTTTTCACCCATCAGTGGGAGGGGCAGGAGGCGGAGCTTGAGGAGTGGCACTTCCTGCAGCTGGAAGTGCTGCACATGCTGGGGGCAGTTCTGTGTGGGTCAGAGGTGAGCTCTAATTAGATTTCTGTTACAGCTGTTCCGGAATGACAGATGCATAGTCGTGCACCATTAGTGTACAAGTAGTATACAATAGTATGCAAATAATATACAAATAGTATGCATATAGTATGCAAATAGTAGGCATGCATTTAAAAGTATGTACAGAGTCTCTGGTTTGGAGACTTCAGTATTCCTGTATAAATAGCCTTTTTTAAATGACTGATGCAACAATGACAATAATGTATATGCAAATAGCGAATTGTGCATGTAATAATTCTGCCAGCAGTATAAACACACTAGAGTATCCTGTACAGGTGAGATTTCAGACTCAATGGCAAGCGTCTCTCCCTCGCAGGAGAACGCGAGCCACATGGTGACGTCAGAGGTCTGCCTCCTCCTGCTGGCGATGCTGGACCCTCGGGAGCACTGCACGCCCCTGCAGGCCATGGTCAGCAAGGTCATCATCAAGGTCGTCCACACCCTGCACAACTTCATCCCTGCTGAGGTATGGAGTAAAAGTACAGAGGTACTGTATCATGAGGGAAGGGGTGGGGCTGGAATGAGAGTTGGACACTGCATAATGAGAGAAGGGGTGGGGCTGGAATGAGAGTTGGACACTGCATCTCAAGAGAAGGGGAGAGCCTGCCAACAATTCTAGTGTTTTATGGTGTAGACATTACATGAAAACATGGAATGGTGTCTGGTGAGCATGAGAACGTTGTACACTTACTTCCCAGTGCATAGTGACAGGCTGATTTGAAACAGGTGTTGCCATAAGCTTATTACTGTGCACAAAGGTGTCTGGAATTTTATTTTGTACACACCACAGACTTGACAGCAGCAGCAACCAGGCATGTAGTAACATTATATACAGGCATGTTATAGGTTATCTTACAAGACATACATGCAGACATGTAGACATGGCTTTATGTTCATGGAGCCAGGTTTCCCTTTTCTATCATGGCCTGGCTTACATGTTTTTTCCTGCTCCCAGTGGCCACTGCACTGACTGTTCTGTGTACATGTATGTGTTCCCTACAGCAACAAATGAGTACTGATAGCCTCCTGGTGCTGTCTGGGTTTCTCAACGTTCTGTCACCGAGGTCAGGTCATCTGCCATTTTCTGAAATTGGATGCAGTTACTGAGACAGTTTTCACAACTTCCAGGTACCACGAGGGGGAGCTCATTCCACCGTGCATCAGACTGGTGACCCTCATGTTAGGTGGGTAGTGGTCTCATTCTCAGATCACATATTCCAGGACTGAAGCATGGGTCCTAAACGTTGCTTTCCTCCTCTCGCCACTGCAGACACAGTCCCTGCCCTGATGCGTCCACCTGGGAATGCTGTTGGACTGAAAGTAAGCTATTAGGCTGAAGTGAGTATGGCCTGGCTGCTCAAGTGCATAGGTTTATGTGTCCATGTTAAGAGTCATGTGAGTATCATGTGACTGTCACGTGACTACCTCCACAGCAAATCTTTGTAGATGTTGGTTGCTTTGAGAAGTTCTCAGAAGTCCTGAAACTCATCGGGGACGAGGCAAAGGAAGTACGTTACATACCTTCGTCTCAAATTTATCACACGGGACAAATCTGTTGCTGCCTTTCTGCAATCTGTTTATTATTTATTCACTCTCTCTCTCTCCCTCTCACCCTCCCCTCTCCCTCCCTCCCCCTCCCTCCCTCTCCCTCTCCCCCTCCCTCTCCCTCCCCCTCTCCCTCCCCCTCCCTTTTTGACAGAATCAGTCAGAAGCTTGCCAAATGGTGTGCAGTGTGTTCAGAGCCTTCATGGCAGTAATGGAGGGCTGCCAGCCTCTGAGGGAGACCTTTGAGACCCGAGTCGGCTACTCCAAGCTGTGTAATCTGGCAGCCACCATTGTCACCCCCAACACAAGCATACTGCAGGAGGCCCTGAACATGGTAACTAGCTCAATACATAATCATGCATTGTCTTTTCAAGTAATTTAGCTGCTAAGAGGTATATACTTTATGGCGTTACCCTACCTCCCTCCCCTTCTGGTGCTTCTAATTAGTCCCGTAGGACAAACCACTTCCAATTTCCTGTCCTTGTTTGTTGACAGGCACCTTTCGAAGAATCACTCATCAGGGGTTCATAGAAGATTTTGTGAGGGGAGTGGAAGAAATGATACATGTGGAGCTATCCCCCATGACAAGGGCATGGGGGTAGGCTCCCCCAGGAAATTTCTGAAATTTGCATGCTCTGAGGTTGTTTCTGGGCCCGCAAAATGCTGGAATATAGCTACTAATAAATATTAGCAACTTCAATATTCTGGGGAATCCCCCATCCCGTATACGACACCCTGTTCATCTGCTGAAAGATTTTTCCTGGCGGAGTAATGCCTGTCATTTACATCATGTCAATACCTCACTAGAGGTCAGTCATTTGTCACTCTTTTCTTCAGGTTGTGGAGGGAACTTACAAGTACATGGAAGATTCCCACTCCATCTATAACACCTCTGCCGTGGCCATGCTTGTTCGATGGCTGCTCTCCATTCCTCCAAAGCTGCAGCACTGGCTGGCAGCACGGATCTATGACCTCTGTTCCTATGGCGCCCACAACTGGCAGCGCTGCTGCAGTGCTGGGCTGGTGAAGGTGGTCGTGGAGGTGCTGGCGGCCTCGCAGGAAGAGGAACGGGGATTAAGCGAGGAGGTGGAGGGTGAGTGGGCAGGGGTTGGAGAATCCCGATTCTTGTCATGTGGGATATGAGCTGACACTTGATTTGTCTCCCTAGGTGCTTCTGCCCCATGTGTGTTACATGCCTGGGGTAGGGAGATGGCCAATTGCTTGTTTTGTTAATAAAACCCGCTGTTCTCCCTCCCGCCCTCCCTCCCTCCCTCCCTCCCTCCCTCTCTCCCTCCCTCCTCTCTCCTCCCTCCCTCCCTCCCTCCCTCCCTCCCTCCCTCCCTCCCTCCCTCCCTCCCTCCCACTCTCCCTCCCTCCCTCCCTCCCTCCCTCCCTCCCTCCCTCCCTCCCTCCCTCCCTCCCTCTCTCCCTCCCTCCCTCCCTCCCTCCCTTCCTCCCTCCCTCCCTCCCTCCCTCCCACCCTCAGAGTATATGATCTTGTTGCTGGAGGTGCTGGGCTCGCACTCCATTAGAGCAGCTGAGCTGAAGCAGGTCATTGGGGCACTGAGGCCCCTGGAGGACAGACACTTGGTAGGGATGGCTCCAAAGTAACATTGACCAGTGTCCAATGCATGCATGCGTTGGACAGTAAACGCATGCCCACACATGGACTCCTCAAACAGTGTATACCTTAGACAGTGCATGATCAATTCCTTGAATAATAAGGACATTTCTTGTTTTGCACTACCCCTCTGAGTTCCTCCCCCTCCCCTTCTCCCCTCAGCCCACCTACTACTACCGTCTGCAGAAGGCGTTGAGCATGATGGCCCACAGGGTGGGCTTGGAGGGACTACAGCCACTCTACTACTTTGACCTCAGGCAGAGTGGCTCTGTGAGTGAAGTGTACTCTCAGAATCCACTGATGGCTGCTAGTCTCTCTGCAGTACAGTCACTCATAATACACCATACACACACACACACACACACACACACACATGCACACCACACACACACACACACACACACACACATGCATCACACATGCACACCACACACACACACATACACACACACACACACACACACACACACATGCATCACACACCCTTAACAGTCCATCACAATTCCCACGTTGCGATTTCCCACGGCTGCCTCCTTTGCCTTCCATTCCTGGGTCTCCCTCGACCACGCACAAATGAAGAGGAAGGAAACGTATTCAGAGGTCTTTTCTAACCCCAATATTAAGAAGAGGAGAATGCTGTACAGGTGAGTATGTCATCATTACATCGGTTACGTCATCATTACATCACAGTACTCTGTATTGTTACATCACCACATTGAAAGACAAAAACTCCAACGTTAAGTTTAGGCCCAACCAGAAGCACTCATATCTTCTGTAATTTCTTTCACAGTTTCTACACACCTTCTGGGGCTGGGTTTGAGGCCTTCTTCACTGATACAGGTATCCTTGTTGTTGCCACGGCAACAAGGAGAGAATTCGTCACTGTGGCTCTCAGAGAACATCCAATTAGCTCATTGGAATGGGTGAGCTCCTGTGATCAAGGCTAATTAATTGAATGAAAAAGAGTTTTATGTCACTGAGAACTACCACATAAATAGCTAATAATTTGGCTCTAAAGTTTTCTCATGTTATTAAGCAGCATGATTGATAAGAAATGCTAAGGTGCTCGGTTTAGGGGCTTCTGAATTAGCAGGTGCAATGCAAAGCTAGTTAGTCGCTATAGTAACCAATAGCATCCATCCCAAGCCACACCCTTTCTCTCCGCCCTACAGCACAGTGTGTGCATTGTGCACAGTCTTGCCAAGAAGCCATGGGGCAAGAGCGAAGTCTCTATCTACATCGATGGGGACCTGAAGAGAACCACTGCCTTGAAGGCCCATGGACTCTCAGACGTGAGCCTAGCTTTATTATTTCTCTTCTTGACGGTAGTGATAGGTCACTGCTGTGTTGGCAGCTACATATATTTGTATGGGTTGTCTGTATTTGTGTACACAGAACATATCTGTAGCATGATCTAGTTTCACTGCCACCCATATTGCAATTTTCCTCTCGCCCCCCTCACCCCCTTTGCCCCCCTCGCCCCCCTCTCCTCCAGCCCTTCACCACGTGTTATGTGGGCTACGCCCCCTCCCGTGATTCTCCGAACCTCTCCGAGCTCCGTGCCAGTATCACTCGCAGCGCCTCCACAGATTATGGAGAGGGAGACATGGAGGTATCAACGGAAGCAACAGTGCAGACCATCCCTTTCAGCAGCAACATGAGAGAGTGGGGCCGTGCAGTCAGCCTCCATGGGCGCATCAGCTCAGTGTGCCTCTTCTTCGAAGCTCCTTCTTCCAGCAACGTGCGAGTACTGTACAAGAGAGGTGAGTGCATCGGACGGTTTGTACTATTCTCTTTCAAGTGGCGTAGAGTCTTTCCGTGTGTGCTTTATATCGCCACTTTTCCTTGTCCCCTGTTACAGGCCCAAATGACCTGTCTCTATTCCAGCCCAAGTGTCCGGAAACCCGTGATCTTGGTGGAAAGCTTTTGCTGTATTACCATGCCAAGGTGAACCCCCATCTAGTAAACTTCCAGGCATAGAGCCAAAGAAAGCGTATGAGACTTGAAAGCCATATCACCTCTCATGTCCCTCCAAGCTTTGGTTGGCAATGAGAGTGAACTATGTCCTTGTTATCCAAACCTAGCGTACTCCCTTCGGCATAGTATGGCCACACATGAATCTGGTTTTACAAACTGGTATGCTCACTATCGGAGCACACTTGGTTGGTAAAAAAAGTGAAGATATAGCCTTACCCTCCAGACCTGCCGGGCATTCTACTGCTAATGTTGGGTCCCTTGGTTTTCTTGCAGCTGTCTGGTTTAGTTGGAGTGTAGCCTCGTTCCCAGGCCACGCCGGGAGGGGGGAGGGGGGAGGGGGGGAGTGGCCTGGGGATGAGGCTAGTTGGAGTGCTGCTGCTGCCGCTGCAGTGTCCTTTTTATTCAAGGACAGTTACACCTCATGGCAGAATATAGCTTACACTGTACCACACACAAAGTTGCTTTCTGAATGCTCTAGGCATAGCCACTGCCATGGCCACACCCTTTTTGGTCTGACTCTGCCATCTGCAGGCCTGCAAGGACGGTGTCTGTAAGGATCTCTCTCCCCTGCACGTGGCAGACGACTCTCGACATGGCCGCTTCAAGGGCCAGCACTACATTACCTGGGATATCAAGGTGCAGTGCCTGGTCTGGTTCTCAGACCATAGCCTCTGTGGTCTGGTTCTCAGACCTTAGCCTACATGGTCTCAGACCATAGCCTGTCTGGAATGGAGACTGTAGACCTTAGAATGAGACTACAATGATATCTATACTCTCAAAGCAGCGTAACTGTAGTTTGTATTATATGACTTTAGGTGGTGCCTAGTTGTAGAAATTTCAGAGTTGCCAGTGTATGTATAGCATTCACTACCAGAGGCTGTTAGTGTATATGGTGGCTTATTTACCGTCCCCCACTCCAGGCTGTGCTGAGCTCACTCGGAGGAGTGGAGCTGCTGTTTCCAATTCTGGAGCAGGTGGACCTTCCTGTGAAGAAACGGCAGTGCAAGGAGCCAGGGAAGAGGAAGGTCTCGGGAGCAGAGGGAGGGGACAGAAATGGGGGAGGGGGAGGAGAAGAGACAAGGGGAACATCCAAGCCCCGGTCCCCTTCCCCTGTTAGAGAACTCCCAGCTGTGTGGTGGTTTGATGGTAAGGACACCTGCAATGTCTATATAGTATATGTAGTACTCACCCCTCCCCTCCCCTCCCCTCCCCTCCCTTCCCCTCCCCTCCCCTCCCTCCCCTCCCCTCCCCTCCCCTCCCCTCCCCTCCCCTCCCCTCCCCTCCCTCTCCCCTTCCCTCAGAAAAAGAGGGGATAGCCTCCTTCCTGCGGTTGCTGCTCTCCATGCTCAGCAACAGTCCCACCAACCAGCAGGTGTTCTTCCTCAGAGAGGGGCCTGCCACCATTGGAGCTCTACTGCAGAAGGTGAGAGCACTTAATGCAGGATGTTTTGCCAATCTTTGTATCCAATGAAGTGCCATTTCTGGGCTGAGTTGTGTGTACCAGTGCTCAGGCTGTTGCCCGCCATGTGTCAAGCAGGGTGTGGCCTGCCATGTGTCAAGTAGGGTGTGGCCTGCCATGTGTCAACTAGGGTGTAGCCAGCCATGTGTGGGAGCCCTTAGCCTGTGGTAGCAGCCTCAGATTGTTAGAGAGTAGTTTTTCTGTGGCTAGTTAGGATTAGAGCCTAGAAACTGTGTCTGAAGAGCAAGTGGCCAGAATCTAATACAGCAGTTAAACAGTTTGTCCCTCTTCCTCTCCTCTCTCACCTGTCACTGCCTCTACGTAGGTCTCCCCATCACAACTGACAGTGCAGGCTCTGCAGGCGGTGCAGGAACTGGTGGAGGAGCTCAACCACTGCCCGGAGTGGAAGAACGAGGTGTATCGCCATCTGCTCTTCAACTTCCACATCTGGAGCCGCCCGGCCTACTCGGTCAAGATTGGCCACACCCAGTACATCTCTACCATCGTCAAGAACAACATGACTGACTGCCGGAGGGACTTTGGAGTGCAGTTCATGCTTGATGTCATCCGGGTCTTCTACAGGTAAACCACACCCACAGCCACACCCACCCACTGCTGCATACTAGCCCCTCCCTTCTCTGTAGCTCCATGGGTAGCACAGTGCCACAGCCAACAGTGGAAGGAGCCCAATTGACAGAGGAGCAGATGAGCATTCGCTCAGCAATCATCTCAAGTTAGATAGCACTGTGATTCTTTGGTACTATTACATCATCATTATGTCACTCTCTTTCATGTTACATCATGATGATGTCATTCACAGTTCTCGTTATTATGAGGTCATTTTTAGTATTACATAGTAATACTAAAATGTATTCAATTCAGATATAAAGCTGTATGTGATGATTGACATACGTTTGGAGGAGCTGGAGGCCATTTTGTCTTTCTTGGCTGGTGCCAGTGACTCAAACCTGGTAGGTGTGGCTCATCTGATGGAAATTAGCATTCAGGTTGTGTTCTCTCAAAAAGTTAAGGCTGACCTCTCCCGTCATCACTTTGCTAAGGCTGTCATCACTTTGCTGAATGCCGATACTCAGCAAAGTAACGACAGGTAACCTTTTTGAGAGAAAACAAACCAACAAAAATGCAGATTTTACCATTACGTGCTACCAGGATTAGTGAGTGCTTTGAAGTATGTTTGTTTTATACACACACACACATACACACACACACACACACACACTCACACACACGCACACACTCACACACACTCACACACACACAGCAAGAGGAGCTACTTCGCCTTCTCCTCAACCTACTCACCAACGCTCCCTGCCGACTGATTCTGAGGGACCTGCTCTGGGCAAAGGGGTACTCCCTTCTCGTGCTCATCCAGGCCGAGAGCATGGCCGTTAGGCTGCTGGCCATCAAGGTAGGAGAAGGGGCGGAGCTTAGAGTGTGAGGGCGGAGCTTAGAGTGGAACTTAGGGCCTGAACATAGGCATTCGTGGGCTTATGTAAGGGGATCCGCCTTCCCTTTTCTCAGCTAATCTCCAAACTGAGTGCGCAACCACCATCTGAAGTTGGGCCGATCTATACCGCACTGCACAAAGGAGGCCTTGCGGCGGCCATTGGCCAGATGATGCAGCACGAGCTATCCTCCTCCATTATTCTAGCTCTTCTGGAACTCTGTATGGCCAAGAGACCAGACAACTACACCGGTGGGCAATATACTGTAGTAGCACCCTTTCCCCATTTCAATTCTCATACTCCATATTTCATTTCCTATTCTCCATGCTCATGCTCCATATTCCATTTCCTATTCTCCATTCTCATACCTGATATTCCATTTCCTATTCTCCATTGCCATACTTTATACTCTTTTCTCTGTTCCCCTTCATACTCGTTCCCCAGTTTCAGCTCTCATACTCTATTCTTCATTTCCTATTCTCCATTCACATACTTTATACTCCATTCCTCCATCACTCCATCTTTCTCCCCTAGACTACATCTCCAACCTCCAAGTGTACCTGGCAGTGCTGCAGC
>OY997392.1:6547411-6918791 GCA_963921505.1 Phakellia ventilabrum
GTTAACTCACATACCAGGAGAGTTCCTAAAGAGTTAACTCACATACCAGGAGAGTTCCTAAAGAGTTAACTCGCTAATATTATGGCAAAGTCCTAATAAGAGCCCACTCCTAGCAAGACCCTCCCCCTTTCCCACGAATGTGACTATTAAAGAATGGTTTGTCTGTTAAAGATTGCGGGGACATATGCTAAACTATGAAATTGTTTAGCAAGGTTTAGCAATAGCTTGTGCTAGCCCCTGGCTGTGCCTCCTTCCCTCCTGTCTGTCACAGGGTACAGCACCGACTTCAAGGTTCCTCTCTCCCAGCTCCGAGAGATCCATCCCCGCAGGTACAACATGTCCCGCACTGCCCTGGAGATCTTCCTGGTTGACGGCACCAACTACTTCCTCAACTTCCCTGACAAGAAGGTACCCAGGAGAAGTCTATTTTATGCCTTGTGTTTGTACACACACAGGTATAATACATGTATATGGATTCGAGATAGATTAATACCTGTTCATCTTTGGTTTTCTCTTTCCTTCCCTCCCTCCCTCCCTCCCTCCTTCCCTCCCTCCCTCCCTCCCTCCCTACCTCCTTCCCCCCCCTCAGACGGTACACAAAGTGCACGGTACTATAGCCTCGCTCAACACCCCAAGCCTGAATCGGGTGGGCATTCGCAAGCCCACTCGTCTACTACAAGACTCAGGCCTGACCCAAAAGTGGGTCCGTCATGAGATTAGCAACTTCGACTACCTCATGCAGCTTAACACTATCGCTGGGAGGACATACAATGATCTCAACCAGTACCCCATTGTGAGTTCAAGGTTCAGAGTGCAGGGTTCAGAGTATAAAATACAAAGTACAAAAGGCATTCAGATTGTGGTAAACAAAGTGATGCAGCTTGCCCCTACCCCCTGCCCTGCCCCCCCCCCCCAGTTCCCCTGGGTGCTGCGAGACTATTCCTCCTCTGAGCTGGACCTGGAAAATCCAGAGATCTACCGAGACTTCTCCCGGCCCATGGGGATCCAGAACGAGGCCCTCATCGCAAATGTCGTCACCAGGTGAGCAAAACTTCAACTCAGTGCTTTGTAGCACACAATCACTCCTCTCCTTCTCACTGCTCATTCTCTGCCCTCCGTCCCTCCCTCCCTCCCTCCCTTTCTCTCTCCCTTTCTCCCTCCCTCCCTCCCTCCCTCCCTTTCTCCCTCCCTCCCTCTGTCTCTCCCTTTCTCTCTCCCTCTCTCCGTCCCTCCCTCCCTCCCTCCGTCCCTCCCTTTCTCTCTCCCTCTCTCCGTCCCTCCCTTTCTCTCTCCCTCCCTCCCTTTCTCCCTCCCTCCCTCCCTCCCTCCCTCCCTTTCTCCCTCCCTCCCTCCGTCCCTCCCTTTCTCTCTCCCTCTCTCCGTCCCTCCCTCCCTCCCTCCCTCCCTCCCTCCAAGATATGAAGAATTCGATGATCCCACCATTGGAAAATTTCACTTCGGCTCGCACTACAGCAACGCAGCAGGAGTGATGCACTTCCTCATTCGATTGGAGCCCTTCACGTCCCTACACATCGATCTCCAGAGTGGCAAATTTGACTACGCCGACCGCCAGTTTTTCTCCATCCCCAGTGCCTACGAGACCATCTACAAGACAGGCACAGATGTCAAGGAGCTCATTCCGGAGTTCTTCTACCTCCCAGAGTTCCTCAAAAACCTCAACGGTATGGTACCTGTACAACCCCATTTTTTCCGACCCTTGCACAGTTTGGGGCTGCGGAATGTGGCTACGTCCTTCAGATAGTGATGCAAATATGACAGTAATTACATTTTATTGATTAGTGCATGCGTAGCCTCGTCCCAGGCTACACACCCTTTTCGGAAGGAGGTGTGGCTTGGGGACAAGAGTAGTGTATGCGCAACCGGCATTTTTTTATGTAATACCAAAATTACAAGTGTCTGCCTAGCAATAGTGGTAGGGAACTTTGTGTTGGCAGAGCAGTAGCTTCTTCTATATGTGTAATCTGTATTATGTTCCGTTGGTCATTCGTTGATCCAGTCCCCTGTTTGTTCCCTAATGGCCCCAGACTATGACTTTGGTAAGCTGCAGACGGGAGAACAATTGGATGGGGTCATTCTTCCGAAGTGGGCAAGCTCTCCGGAGGACTTCATCCACAAACACAAAGAGGCTCTGGTGAGCCACGTAACCACTTCGCCTCCTTCCCAGACCACTGTGCTGTTCAACAGCAGTTTGGTCGGGAAACCAGGATGTATTAGCCTCGTTCCCAGGCCCACGTGCACGTTTCGCTTTAGCACAGCTGTCGCGCAGAGAGCCTGGGGACGAGGCTAAGGATGTATATATAGCAAGTGAGCTTTACGCAGTAGAACGGTTCAACCTTACCTCTAAATCCACATAGCTTCGAGTTATGTTCTGGAGCCCTTTATGGCGACTTTTAAACAGCCTAAAATTTCCCAAAAGACCTCGAGCATCATTTCATCTGGAGACCTGGAGATCATAGTCTGACTAGATGTTTTCCTCTTCTACTCAATGCAGGAGTCGAAGTATGTGTCGGAGCACCTCCATGAGTGGATCGACCTAATCTTTGGCTACAAACAGATCGGACCAGACGCAGTCGAGGCCTGCAACATCTTCAACTACTACTCATATGAACGTGTGTTAATGGTCATCACCGTATGTATGGTTCATTGTGTTCACATACTTCCATGCACACTTACACAGAGAACGTAGACCTAGACAGCATCACGGACGCAAAGGAACGACGACAGGTTGAGTCCATCATCAACAACTTTGGTCAGACGCCCACCCAGCTGTTCACAGAGCCCCACCCCCTACGGCAATCGATTGAGCTGGCCCGCAAGAACCAGGCCAAGGGCTACTCCTCTGCCTTCACTGGGAGAAGGGCCCTCACCAACCTCTTCGAGCACCTCCATGACCTGAAAGCCCACTGCGTTGACGTGAGTGCCTCATTCCACGTAGGCATGAGACTGGGACAGGGAGCTGCAGTGACTGCTTATAATTCTTTACTCTAGAAAAAAAGTATGATTTACTACCAAATAACCTCATTTTCCATGTACTCTATTCTGCCTCCCCAGGTCTCCACTGCTGGTAAGGCAGTGGTGTTCGTAGGCACACCCTCCATCCAGACCAGGGCACTCATAGTCAGTGGGAACCCAGAGCAAATGGTGAGTGGCACTGTACCACATCTGGTGCAGTCGTTATTCATAGTAATTATACCAATTGCTGATCATGTGATTCTCATGTGACTTTCCAACCTGTTACCTAGGTGACACTGACTGAGTGCGGACTGCTGAATGTTCATGGGTGGCTGCCGTTCTCTAACAGCAAGCACCGTCCTTTCACCTTCCAGTTCGATCCCAATGCTTCTTTTGACAAATCCCGGCAATACGTGGGTGGGCCTTTCACTCAAGACCTCACAATCTATCCCCACCTGTTCGTGCTGTCCGCCAACAATAAGCTCCTGGCAACTGGCGGTCACTGGGACAACAGCTTCAGAGTGTACTCCATTGAGAGAAACAAACTGGCTTCCAGGATCACTCACCACAATGGTGAGTGTGTATGTGTATGGAGGGGTGTGTGTGTGTGTGTGTGCCTGTGTGTGTATGTGTGCCTGTCTGTATGTGTGTGTATGTGTGTGTATGTGTGTGTGTGTGTGTGTGTGTGTGTGTGTGTTCATCACGACTGTAGTGATGGACCCAGACTACTCACACGCTAATCACTGGGTAATGTTACTATCAAGGTCTTATTGAAGAATCAGGTGTGTGTATGGTATGTGTACTGCACTACCCTCCTACCAGATATCGTGACGTGCATGACCCTTGACAAGGCCGGCACTGGCGACCACCTCATCACTGGCTCCAGAGACACCACCTGTGCCATCTGGAAGTTTGGAACCAACGTGAGCTCGTTTGTGTTGAAGCTAGCTTCATTCCATGTGGCCTGGGAATGGGACCGTTTTCTGCACCATGCATGGTTGGGCAAAATTTGTGCTGAGTAACTAATGTGGGTCCATTAAACTTCTGTCCTCACAGGAAACATTTGACCATCCTCTGCAGACGCTCTATGGCCATGACAGTGAGGTGAGGGCATCCCGTAGAATGCTTTTTCTATATATTTACATTTCAGTGTCAAACCTCAAGCCTTGTGAAGCAAGCTTCATTGTTTGATAGTCTACGTTCACATTCCATGATTATTGCTGTCCACATTCCATGTTTAGGTTCTCTGTGTGGATATCAACACAGAGCTGGACATGGCAATCAGTGGAGCCAAGGTACTGTAAACACTTCTATAGGCTAATAAGTAGTATACATATTCTCATTCCCAGACTGCAGTCTCATTCCCAGATCGTTGAAGTTTGGTGGGTTTTTTATTCTTTTCTTGCACAGGATGGCACCTGCATTATCCACACTGTTCGTCATGGGAGATACATGTACACCCTCCCACGCAAGAGTATTCGTAGCAAGTGTGAGATCCACGAAGTAGCCATCTCGGGGCTTGGAAGAATTGTGGTGTATTCTGAAGACCCCCTCGGAAGGTCCAAGGTATGGAACGGCAGAACCAATGTTGAGATTATGGAATCATGGGTCTGGAATTTTGCTAACAGTTGTCCTATTATTGTTCAGCCCTTAGCTCTAGGTCTAAGCACTTTGAGCATTTTGAGTGTGACTGCTGTCAATTTTTATGTCTGCAGACTGTTTTAACTCCACCATGTCTGCACATATACAACATCAATGGACAACTCCTGCAAGAAAAAGAGCTGTCTGAGAGCTTGAATGACCTCATTGTTGTGGATAGGTACCTAATTACTGGTAATGCCAGGGGCTTCCTCTCCTTCAGGGACCTGTACAGGTGAGCCACTGGTGGTGTTGGTTCCAGCCTGTCCTCCACCACACAAAACAGCCTGACACTGAGTCACTGAAACTATGGTCTATAGTTTTTATGGTTTTTGTATGGTGTACACTATGGAAGAATAATATTGTGTACCCAAGACCCTACTTCTATTAACTAGCTTTGTAGTAGTAACTAGCTAGCTTCGTATCCAGGCCTCCCCTCGCAGCTTTTTTCGCAGCCGTGGAATTTTTTTTCCATGGCTGCGTGGAAAAAAAATGCAGTTTCTTTCCACGGCTGTGAAAAAAGCTGTGAGGGGAGGCCTGGATATGAGGCTAGTAACTAGAAATTTCTGTAGAAAGCAGTTTCTCTTCTCCCTCCTCTCTCCTTTGGGTCCTCACTTTCCCCCTCTCTGTCCCCCCCTATCTCTCTCTCTTCCCTCTCTCCTCTCCCCCCCCCTCCCCCCGTTCTCCTCAGCCTGAAGCAGCTGAGTGTCCTAAACCTGCTAGAACCAATCCGCTGTATCTCGGTGGTCCTGGACCACCACACCAAGGTCGACCACACCAAGGTCTGCACGCATCTGCTGGTGGGGCTGGAGAACGGCAAGCTCATCATCGTTTCTGTGAAGGACCTGCCCCCACCTCCCAAGTGATGTCACAGTGATGTCACAAGTGCTCACAGGAGTTTAAACTCTCATCGTTAACGATTCTCGTTATTCAAGCAGGTCTTTGTGTATCACTGGAAGACTGTGTTGTGCTCTCTCGCCCTGTGTTTGTTTTTTAGTACGAATAATGTTGTTTCTTCAGAGTGTGTTCTGTGTATGACATTACCAGGTAAAGATAGGACAGAGGAGCGGCGTGGCTGGGGCAAACTACCGCAGAAGAACGTATGGATGAATAACATCTCAAGGGAGTAATTACAGTTGGAATTGGCTGGGTCCACATGGCAAGTGCTACTAGCAGGTTTAGTAGCTACATAAAGCTTGCCTACTGTTCCTCTGCAGAAGCACCAGTAGCTCATTGGGTGGTTCAATCCCCATGCAGCTACTGTGAGGTTTCTGATCTGTGACATCCTCAAAGAAATAGGAAGAAATAGCATGTCCGTCTGGACACCGTGGGAAATATGCTGTTTCCCAAGAATCCTGATGCAGGAAATCTCAGTGCTTCTGTTGACCTTCAAACATCAGTGGCTATTATGGAAAAGGAACCTATAATGTGTAGCGCTAATTCAGCAATTTTAGTAATCGGAAGTCAAAATTCAGTAATATTCCGTACACTATCAGTTTTGCATACAAGCCACCTCCTGCAAGCTGCAACATCAAAAAATGATTACTGAACTTTGACCTCCAATTACTGAAATTGCTTACTTAGCACCTCATATGTGCCTCTTCACAGCTTGGTAGTTTAAGATCACTGATCTTTGACCTCCAAACTAGCATCTTTTATTTCCTATGCCTCCTCAGGTCTAATACATGCCTGTACACCTTTGAAATGTGCTAATTACTTTTCAGGGGTCAAAAAATACACTAGCTACCTTCAAGAACTTCATTAGGTCAGCCACTGTGTATACCACAATCATGACATTGTACAATAAACAATAGCTGATACAGAGAACACACAGAAGCACAGTCACATGACTATTGCCACGCCTGCAGCTGCTCTGCAGGTCTCCATGGAAGCCACCATCTCCCAGGTGTTATTGACAGGGTCGTAGACTTCGGCTGATTTGAGGTACGAGGGTCCGTTGATGCCACCCACGGCTATCAGGTGGGAGCCAATGGTACAGAGACAGACGCCGTCCCGGGCCGAGGTCATCTTGGCAGCCGAGTGCCATTTTCCGCTGCAGATATCAAGGAATTCCACCGAGTCGAGCCTCGACGTACCGTCATTTCCTCCTGCTACAAAAATCTGCTGTCCCAGTACAGCCACACCTATTCCAGCCCTAGGCTTCCCAAGTGGGGGGAGGGTGCACCATCGATTAATGTGCGGGTCGTAGCACTCAACGACGTTCAGAAACGAGGTCCCATCGTTACCCCCAAAGATGTAGAGCTTGCCATTAAAGACCGCCACACCGGGGAAGCTTCTCCGGGTGCTCATCTGCGCCACAGGGCTCCAGAGATTCTTGTCCAAGTCAAATCTCTCCACCGTGTTCAGGCAGGACCGCCCATCGTACCCCCCAGCGGCATACATTGCCCCGCCCAACACCCCTACCCCGACACCAGACCGACAGGTACTCATGGGAGCAACAAACGACCAGAAGTTGGTGGCAGGGTCGAAACACTCCACACTGCTTAGCCTGAGCGAGCCATCAGATCCTCCAACTGCATACACTTTCCCATCCAACACCCCAACACCCAGCTGCTGCCTTCGCACGATCATTCCAGTCGCCTCCTTCCACTGATCTTGCAAGTGACAGTACGTCTCCACTGATCGTGTGATGCTCTCTGAAGACTCTTTCCCTCCTACAGCATAAAGAGTGCCTAGGGTTGACTTTCGAGGGGTGAACCCGGAGTTAGCCGACCGCAAGTCCCTCCGGTCCGGCAGGAGATGATATCGCTTTGCCTCATCAAGGAGGTCTCGGCATTCGATATTCTGTTTTATCAGAGGCTCGCAGTCGACTTCGTTCATCAAGACGGGAACAGAGAGCATCGGCAGGCGGACCTCAGCCAGGAGGTTGGGGAGATGCTGAGCCCTATCGGTAGGGTCCTGTTTGACCCACTGCATCACGGCCGAGTAGACTTCTTCCTCGCTCTTGACATTCAGATTGCTGCTGGAGATCAGTTTGGCGATGTTCTCCCAGCTGTTGTTGAGGAACTCGCTTCCGGCTGCCACCTCTTGGAAGTGCCGTCTTGCATACTCATCGATGACATCTGAGAGCTGCGAGCAACCGTTTGCCTCTGCAAAGTTCTTTATACCGAGGCAGTTGTTTGCATCAAGCTGCTTCTTCAGAAACTCGCAGCAGATGTCCTGGACTTGGGTGATTTGAAGCAGCGAAGCGGCTGACAAGACCTCCTGGACGTTCTCAACTGTGACCTCAACTTCGCCGGTGTATGCAAAATCAACAAGACACGAGAGAATCTCAGGGTCCATGTCCTTGATCTCCACGACATCCTGCTCGCTTTCTCGGAGTTCGTGCGTGAACATGGCTAGAAAGTAAGAGCTGCAAGCGGCCAGAATTGCCCGGTGCGTGCGAATCTCGGTCCCCCCTGCTCTCAGTACCACATCACACAGTTTCTTGTGGCAACGCAGCGAGTGTACTTTACAGAGAACGTCTTTAGCAAACGGTGGGGTGGTGTTGCCAGCGGCGGGAGAGCCGTCCTGACCTTGGCTCTGGGAGTCTGCTTGTGTGGGACTAGAACCTGGGTCTCCTGGACTGGGCTCACTTGTGGCGAGTTCTCTCTCTGCCATGAGTTGTTGTAAAATAATGTCTTAATTTTTGACAGGAGAACTAGTGTCTCTTCGGCCTGTGGGTGGCCACCAGGGAGTCCTGTGTACACAAAAGTTTTATGCAAACACACGTTGAAATTAGCAGAAGCTATCCCTGTGCGGTCATGCGATATAGCTATCTAGCTATTTATCTATGTAATGAAAAATCCCTAAACTTACAGGGTAAGTTTCAACATAGGTTTCAGTCGGACATCTTTAATAGCATCTACAGAATGTAATTTAGACCGACCGGAAGGGTGTCGCATATTCTATCCGTATTCTCTTGGAAACTCTAACTGGGTGGGCCTTTGTACGCTCGAGAAGTTTTTGTCGAGCCCTGTAGACGGTGTCGAGTGTTGGCTAACTAACATCCTTCGTACTTGTTACGAAGCTAAACCTGAACCAGGTGGGTGGTTGATCCGGTTGCAAAAAGATCTCCTGTAAAAATACCTATAGTTAGCGGGGCTGACCTCCCATCCGCCATTTGCCTGCACTGGAGGTGTTTAACTACACGCCTGAATAGGCAAGAGCAGTCGTCACTAGCGGCGTAGCAGAAATTGATTGATCTTACTAGCTAAGTAGGGTTGATTTATTAGCCGTTTAGCTAGCTAAAAGCCGAGTTGGTTATCTAGCCAGCGTCAATTTTGCCGTGTTCTGTAGGTGATCCTAACTAGCTGGGAGACCGTTGAAAAGGCTGGTGAGCCAAGATGGGAGGATGTGTGAGTGTCCCTCCTGAGGAAAGGGAGGCAAAGGCCAGGAGTTCTGCCATTGAAAGACAGCTGAGAGTTGACCAGAGGGAGTATGAAAACACAATCAAGATTTTGCTACTGGGTGAGTTGACATTTGGGGTACTGCTATTTGAACCCTCCTTGAAGCCCTGCTTTCCCAATCTGGAAATGTAAAACTCCAGTCTAATACAAGTAGAAAAAGCCCCTGTGTTGTTACCCAGCTTCCAAAGGCTGCAAGAACTTTGGCCTGGCCTGAGGGACTAAAAAACTTCCTGATACAGCCTGAAATCTCTGGAGTCTGGGAATGAACTAATTTGGTGTGTATGCTTCCAATTACTGTGTTTTGCCTGGAGGCTGCTCAAATCTCAAGTACATACTTGTGCTGGCAGCTTTGACTGGTGTAGTATCATTTTTGCTACTTTCCAACAGAAGCGTTACATAGACCAACCGATATTCAGACTATTTTCCTACACGCTGTATACATCCCGGTATTATCGTCAAGACTACATACGAGAGCTGGCTTTATATTCTCAAGTATTTATCCTGGTGTATCCAAGAGACCACTTGCCTGAGGCGGTCTGCATCACTTCCTGTGCCAATAAGTAGTACAGGAAGCAATGCTGTTGCTTCTTCAAGGTGTGTGTGTATTGTGTGCAATTGGCTATAAAAGATAGCTGTGATTGGCGAACTGTGCCACTAGCGGTTTGTATAAGTAATAGTAACGGTTACTCAGCTATACGTAAGTTTAATTTGTTTTCTTACGAAATTATAATTAAGCTGTAGCTTGTGTATACAGGCACAGGTCTGCAGGCAGCCTCACTAGAGGTCTGCTACTCCTCAAGTTCCCTACACATGGGACGCACGGACATTCTATTTTGACACACGCTTCACTCACTATGCATCTTGTGTGTTTAGCTACGTGAGGCATCATTTGCATTCAGCAAAGCAACCATTTTATTGCCCACCTTCATTTCAATGTCAACAGTCATCGTAAACAGGGAACTCAAAATATCCTGGATTGTATCTACGTAAGTTTAGCCTACCAGGTCTAGCTTTGTGAGTATTTTTTTGCTTGAAGATGTGAAGGAATTTCAAAGTAATTACAGGATGCAATTACCGGAAGCCAGTTGGGCCCCTTTTTTGCATGCACTGATGTGCTGGTGGCCATCTCAGGAAATCTTCTCAGACAGCTAGCCTACTGTACCTTAGCGTGCTGTCATAAGCAGGTTCATAAACTTTCGTAGAGCACAGTACATTTATACCACTGCGGGCGATTTTCTGTAAATGCACTTTTTACACCAAACCTGCCCCTTAGAATTATTGTCCAGTGATGTGTTGATTTATTGATGATGTACTGTGATGTTGTTTCCTTCGCCCTTATTTGGTCACCAGGTGCCGGTGAGTCTGGTAAAAGCACTGTTGTAAAGCAGATGAAGATCATCCATGGAGATGGCTACTCCCAACAGGAGCTGGAAAGCTTCACTGTGAGTCCGCCTGGGATGCCCTCCCCTCCCAGCTGGAAAACTTCACCATGTCTCCACCTGGCATGCAGTATTTAAATAATTATGGTGGTTGCTAGCGGCTACCAAAAGATGACCTCGGAGTCAATAAACTGCCGCATACCCGTCGTTCTTGGCTAAACCACCACATAGTGTGAATACAACTGTATCATCCTTGTATTTCAATACCGTATAATTGGTTACTTTTGGGATCAAAGCCCCAGGCCCATTATACTCCTATAGTGCATCACCCTACCCCCAACACTGCCCCGAAAAGAAAAATGTATACATACCTGTATTCTCAAAGGGAAAGGTATTCTCAGTGATATAATTCTAAATAATGCATGCACTGTTGTGAGGGAATTCCATCTCTACTAAGATCCATACCGTATTACTGGCAGCCAGTAGTGTATGTGTCCCTAAATGGTGTGTGATGCTTGTGGGATGGGTGGAGCGAAAGGGAACTTTGTATTGAGGATGCAAATAATGGCTGAAAGACCATCTTGAGGTCTATCAGGCACTCCACAAACATTAATTTTTGCACCATTTACGAACTTCTAAACTCTTTAAGTGTCGTATTTGAGCAGGACAAACAGACGAAAAGACAGAACTTAACTTTGCCTTGTCATGTATGCATGGGTAAAAAAGTTGAGACTGTTTTATATTGTCAAGGTGGTGATTAACACTTTGATGTGTTGATTTTGCTGTGGTGGCACTAATTAGAGACATCTGTCATATCTTATTGTGTGTGTGTGTGCTTCTATTTTGAAACAAATAAGAGGAAGTGTCTTGGTCACAAAACTGAGGGTTGTAATGGTGGCCAAGTGTTGACAAATCTGTGAAGGAGTGACTCTTTCAAAACACAACAGTCCACCTAGGCTAGCTACAGTCCACCCTCATAATGTCATACTGGACTAAGTTAGTCAACCCATAATCACATTTACTCCACCTCATAATGTCGCCTTATCTTGAGGACTTAGTTTGTCAACCCATAATCACATTTACCCCACCTCATAATGTCGCCTTATCTCGAGGACTTAGTTTGTTAACCCATAATCACATTTACCATTTCTCCCCTTAGCCTGTGATTTTTGGTAACCTAGCCGCATCGATGCGAGTCGTCGTGAAAGCCATGGAGAAGCTCGGGATTCCCTTTGCTAATCCTGTAAATCAGGTCAGTACTGGATAGCAAACTTGTGTTCTGTTTCGTGCAATGTTGTGCTGTGATTCTATTTAGTGCCCATTAACCTGCCCCTGTACTTGCCCCACGGCAGTCTGCTTGACACTTCACACCCCATTAATCCCTAGGCAATACACCCACCACACTGTCCGGCTGCTATTGGATGTAAATAGGTCTTTGGTAAACAAAGACCCGTGTAACTGTCCTGTACACTGTGGATAGTTCAGCATTAGCACGTACAGGTATTCGGCCTAGGTTAAAGGTGGCTACATGATATTGCCTATGCCTACGCATTTGATTTACTTCTGCATTTTGACAATGATGACCTAATACGTGCGTGCTTTCAGGTAGGATATGTTGGAAGGGGGGAATGGTGACCCAGATTACTGGGGGGATCTGGAGGCATGCCCCCCCAAGAAAATTTTTGCTTTGTGCTTTCTCTGAGGTGAATTCTGAAGCCTTTTTTTTTTGACAGCTAGAGCCCGCAGCACTTGGTCCTAGTGCAGGCACAACTGGTGCACTGTGCCAGTGAGCTTTGGCTTCTAGAACTAAGCAGTGATGGTACACTATATAGTTAGTTTGGGGGAAATTGGGGGGGGGGGGGGGATTTTCCAGGGTCCCCCCCCCCTGTATGAAACTTTGGCACTCATGGTATCATGTGCATGACATGTGCAACTATTGGATATGCAGAGGGAAAAGAGCGGATAATAGAAACATGCGAAAAGATGTAGGGATGGCAACCTGTCATTCCAACTTTGTTTGGATCCTTTTCATCCCTATGTTCCTACATTATTCCAAAAATGTTGTTATATTTGTTTTTAGTTGTGGTATGTCACTGATTGTCTTGGCAATGCATAAATCTTTCTGCTTACCATATATGGCAATAACTATTTATATTCTCTTGGTTCCCCTCCCCCTCCCCCTCTCAGGACCACGCCACAACCATGCAGACCCTCTCTACTAGCATGGCCAGTTGTACCGCCCTCCCTCCAGAGGCGGTGGACGCCTTCAAGTCGTTATGGTCGGATGTGGGGACACAGGAGTGCTTCAAGCGGGCGTACGAGTACCAGCTAAATGATTCTGCACCCTAGTAAGTGGAGCGTCATTAAAGGAGTCATTTTGAGGCCTCTTAGCCTTGGCAGCTCACTTTCCTTCCCTCTTAGCCTTGGCAGCTCACTTTCCTGCCCTCTTAGCCTTGGCAAGCTCACTAGCAGAGGGTGTGAAGGGTTTTCTACCCTCTTAGCCTTGACAAGCTCACTTGCACAGTGTGTCAAGGGTCTCTTAGCCTTGGCAAGCTCACTAGCACAGGGTGTGAAGGGTCTCTTAGCCTTGGCAAGCTCACTAGCACAGGGTGTGAAGGGTTTTCTACCCTCTTAGCCTTGGCAAGCTCACTATCACAGGGTGTCGAGGGTTTTCTACCCTCTTAGCCTTGGCAAGCTCACTAGCAGAGGGTGTCAAGGGTTTCCTGTAATGCTTCTGCTTTCTCAGAGGAGGTGTGTCACTATCACATGCAAGAGGCAAATAGTCACATGACTGATAATTCTTTCTCCTAGGATCATGCAGCCCCATTTCGCATGCCTTAGCTACCAACTGGTGACTATCATGAATTAGCAAGCAATGCTCTCAGCGGTTGTTTAAGGTATCCACACTGCCTTTGCTGAGTTCACTGAGATACCAGTGAAGTTTAGATCCGTCTTCAATTCCATGTTATTTGTCATCTAACAGTAAACCCTTTGAGCAGATGAGCCCCTCCACAAGTAGTGACCCTTTGAGCAGATGAGCCCCTCCACAAGTAGTGACCCTTTGAGCAGATGAGCCCCTCCACAAGTAGTGAAAAACTTCAGTTTTCCTCTCTAACTGCAGTTGTACGCATGCGTCGTCACTAAAAGTACACAATCAACAATGCATGATGTAATCTGCTATTCGAGCATTGACACACCTCCTCTGAATTTCTCAACCTCTTTTTGTTATTTCTTTTTTTGCTGCCGACACTTTATTCTCCTATTCCATTTGCAGCTACTTTGAGAACCTGGATCGCCTCTTGGTAAATGGCTATGTCCCCAATGAGCAGGATGTGCTCCGGTCTCGAGTCCAGACCACTGGGATTATCGAGACTGCATTCCGTGTCAACAAGCTAATCTACAGGTGAGTGTGTTGTAGATCTTGCTCCAATGTTTCCTTCCACCGACGGTCCGTGAGGTAGACCTTTGGCTGCCAGACACACTTGTTGATGGGCAAGCACACTGTTCCAGTAGCTGTGACCACTGGGCTTCCGTTTACTGCTGTAATGTAGCTATGCTATAGACAAATTTCAGATGTAGTCAATTTGTATGGTGCCTAAGCTATTTATTTTTTTTGCACATCGAGACCATATTTCCTGTTCATGTTATAGCAAATTTCAGTGATCTTGCAACATCTGGTTCACCAGCATGAACTGTGTGAGCCAATCAGCAAACAGAATTCAAACAGTTCTGCAGTTTGATTAATTGGTAATCAGATATTGCAAGAACGTTGTAAAAACTGTTGTTGTAAAAACTGTTGTATGATTGCGGTGTGAGACAATGTACAAGCTGAGTCAGGGGCTGACCCACTAACTAGTGATGCTTGTCTGGTTATTTCTTATCTTAGTGTGTGTAGTTTGTACAGGCATTGTAGTGGTGTTGATGTCAGGGAGTATGTTTGGGTGCTAGCTAGAGACAGCATGGTGAGCGTTTAATAGAGTGATAGATTTGGGTGGGGTAAAGAATGCAAGGAATATGTTTTGGACAGCAATTCATTGAGTGTGTATGTGTTTTGGACAGCAATTCATTGAGTGTGTATGTGTCGGAGTGAATGTGGTGAATATACTCCCAAATGGAATGGGTGATGGACAGAACCCTTGAGGTGTGTAGGTACAGAGTAGATCATTTTGATGCTTGTAGATCAGGTATCTTTGGATTTTTGGTTTCAGTGACAAGATAGAGCCAAAACAAAGTTGATATTTCATTTCTAAAAAAGTTGAAGGTAAGTCCTAGCTGAGTGCAGGCGTGGAATGGATCAGGTTGTTGCAGCACTAGTGAAAGTGTTGACTCAGCACTTTTGTAGTGTAGCGCCTGGCTGGTGAATATGTCTGAACACCACCAGCAGTCTGACGTGATGCTGCCTTTGAATACACAGTGTAGACATATGAACTCTGTTATGTTTTACCTGCTTGTCCTTTAGCCTCAAACCCAGGCCTTTCTCACCCAGATTTTATCTCGCAGCTGTCGGGGAAGGCTTGGGTTTGAGGCTACTTACCCTTTGCCCTTGGGAGTGTAGCTGTTTACCATTAATGATTGTCCAAGTACAGCCACTACGTTGTGTAGTGATGTCGTTACTACACTTGTGGTGCATTCAATTTGCCAGAAATTTGTACTTTCAAATCCGGTATGCATACCCAAAGCATTATGATAATTTAACGGGTCGGTGACATTTTCTGCTTCGTGTTCCCTTCTCATGTCTCTGTGCACTAGGCCTGAGGTATTTGTGCTTAATGGCTTGGGAACAGTTACTGGCTCAAATTACAGAGTGGTGTAGCGATTAGTCACTGTTACCTTATACAGTACAGCTTTGCTCGCTTTAGCTACCTGCGTCTGTTAGGCTGTATGTCAGAGTGCTTGTTTCAGCTGCTTGCTTCGCTCGCAAGCCTCGGAGGGCGTCTATCAATAACCTCGTACCCAGTCCTTCCGCACCCAGATTTTATCTCACAGCCGTGGAGCTGGGCGTGGATGGCCTGGGTACGAGGTTAGTCTATCAAGCCGTGGGTTGAAGTCGAGATCAGAAGTAGAGGTTGAGACAACGTAATGGACTTCTTGCGTGATTAGGGGATGATCATGTCCGTGACAGACACACGGATGGACAGAAAGATTTGTGTATTTGCTAGCAATAAAATTTTGCCATATCAATTTGTTGTGAATTGTTCCCCAAGTACCTATGAATACAATTATTATGCCAGACCAGGAGCACATGAGCCGCCCTCGGAAGGAGCCTCATGCACCGATGCGTTCAAAGACGCATCATGTGCTCCTCTGGCTTGGCATAATTTCTTGCCTAACTTGCACCCCTTGTCTCCTCCCTCCCCTCAGGGTGGTCGACGTGGGTGGCCAGCGCTCGGAGCGAAGGAAGTGGATCCAGTGCTTTGATGACGTCAGAGCGGTGCTGTTTGTCTGTGCCCTCAGCGGCTACGACATGACCCTCTTCGAGGACGGAAAGACGGTGAGGCAGCTCCCTCTCTCTCTCCCTCTCTCTCTCTCCCTCTCTCTCTCTCTCTCTCTCTCTCACTCTCTCGCTAAAGTGGAGCCATAAAAGGAGTTATGAATAATCTTTGGCTTATAAATCCCCGGGAGGCTGCAGCACAGTGATTGAGATTGCTACGTAATTTGAGAGTCATGGACATACGAAGTCGAACAGTAATAATTAGAACTTGGATCGTATTTCATACAGTATGCATTTCTTATAATTGCAAGGGGGGGTTTACTACACTGGCAAGGGTAAAGGCAGCCATACCTGGGATAACCCTCAGTGATAACGTCAAGTTTTGTGCCAAGTAGACAGCACTAGTACTGGCACATTGCACTTCTAATGTCTTCTTTTCAGCTTAATAGTCTGCAGTACAATTCGGATTAAGTGGTAGTGGACCCTGATTGATGTAACTACAAACGCTATGAGTATTAATGGTAATGTTATGTCTGTACAGTAATTGTTCCATGGAACTCGCAGCCTCATGTGCTTGTATATCTATAGCCTCATCCCCAGGCTCATTGAGAAAATGAATGGGTAGGCCAATAGACTGAGATGCCGACGTCGCGTATTAAATTGTCCGAAGTGCGCATGCTAGGGGGGTCTGGGGTTGTTGTATAACTTTATGATGCTTCTCTTTCTCTCTCTCTCTGTCCACCTTTAGAATCGCCTCGAGGAGTCTCTTAACCTATTCCAGGCAATCTGCAATAACAAGTTCTTTGTGAAGACCTCCATGGTTAGTGGCTTCCTAACTGCTGCGCTGGCAGGCTATTTCTAGGCTCTGTGTATTTATAGTGACACTATTCCTGTGGGGAATGGCACAAAGCGGCAGTATACCCAGTTATGTACACTTTAGTGTAGTGCACAACTGTCACATGGCCTCTCAGTTCTTTGAAGTGGGGCATGGGCAGCCACTGCTCCTTAGGAGTAAATTAGGTGCGCCCTCCTCAATTGCTGCAGGGTTTCATGGGGTGGGAAAGAGGCGGGCGCGTGTGGAGAGCCATGTGCCCAGCCAGAGGTTGGGTGTAGCAGCAACACAATATGATTATAACATTGTTCTAGCCTCGTCCCCAGGCTCTCTGCGCGTTGCTGGAGAGCCTGGTACATTTTCTCACGTTGTTTGACTTACTTAATTGTGCGTGGTTAGGGACCGCTCGAAGGACGGTTGGACTTCTCTATCTTCTGCTGGTGACATTGTTTCAGCGCTTGGTCTGTGGCACAAACGAACTCCGAAGAGTAGCTGCAAGAAGTATAGATTTGATGCCTTCCTTCATTGTCTGAGAACTGCAGCTGAGGTGAGGCGCTTATAGCTGGCTCAGGCGAGAGATGTGAGGCTAACTTTACTGCAAACTTCCTCTCACTCGCTCTCAGAAGTGCTTGACTTGCAAACATACGCTGCAACAGAGAACGCTAAGCCCGCTACTTGCCACCAAAGTCTCCGCCATTTTGGTATTATTCACATTAAATTACCTGAATATTATTGTGCCTGATTCTTTTTGTGGCATAATAGACACATGCCTAGAGGAAATGGCTTAGTAGCCACTCGTATGCTGTAAGATTTATATCCCTCCCCTGGCCCCTCCCCCTGGCCCCACCCCCTGACCCCTCCTCTCCTGCCCTCAGATCCTCTTCCTGAATAAGGTGGACCTGTTCCGAGACAAAGTCCAGAACTCAGACCGCCACTTGCGGCTCTTTTTCCCCCAGTACACTGGTGAGTGGTCCAGAGAAGCTTGTGGTATCTACCGTGTAATTGACATGGATTCACTGTAGCCATTGTGGGCAAATACCAAGTACCGGGTTTTGGAAAGAGAATTTGGTGCATGTATACCTCCATTTGGACTGTTTTTTGCTAGTGTTCATTGATTGTTGCAAGCATTTGGGGTCATAGGCTTTAAATAGAACTAGTGGGCATTAAGTAGAATTGATCACAGTACCTGTACATGTGTATAATATAATTTCACCAAGACTTTCTGATCTTTTGGTCACTAAGATTATTTTGAACATACCTGTATCTTAAATACATCAGTCACTGTTACACACAGTCTATCATTCAATTTTTATGTTTACTTTTTTTTTTTTGAAGGCCTAGCTTTGTGTACTAAAATTGGCTGGCAGTGAGGAAGCCCTGAATTAGGGGGAGGATTGATTAATTATCAACTAAATAATCATTCTCCTATCAACACTCAACATTTTGGCGAAACTGTACATGCAGGGTACAGACTACAAGAGCACAGTCTGTGTGACCTAGCTCTCCCTCTGCTTCCTCCCAGGTCCCGACCGCGATGTTGACTCCGCGGCGCGCTTCATCCAAAACGAGTTCATGGAGCGCAACCTGAACAAAACCAAGATCATCTACCCGCACTTTACCACGGCAACGGACACCTCCAATATCAAGGTCGTCTTCAAAGTAGTCCTGGACACCATTATCCGGGAAAACCTCGAGGCTGCCAACTTGCTATAAACTCCTTTGCTAGGTGATTGGGAATTTATTTTTGAGGGGAACTCTTTGCGTCTTGTTACTGTTCCTTGTCCGGGAAACCGTGTACTTACTAGCTTTTTGCATAGTCTCTATATGGTGTTTGTAAGTGTACGTATGGCATTGTGTAGTAGAGTGGAAAGGGGCATCTTTTTATTGGTCTTTCTCTGTCGCTTTCTCTTTTTTTTTGCCTTGTACTGTATACGTTCTAATTCACTAGCTATGTACACTCTGTGTGCCTTCATTAAGAAGCCCACCCTGCACATAGCAGACTCATGCACTAATAATTATTATGACAGTGTGTCAATTATGTAATAATGATTGCGTGTGTACAGCTTAGACTGAAGTACATGATTGTATGACTAATGATTTTTGTATAATAATATAGACTGTACAGTACTATATATTTGACCTGCGTTGTATGGGGACTGACTCTCAGGCTGCACTGTTTTCCAGTGTTCAAACATGGCCAGGTGAAGCC
This sequence comes from Phakellia ventilabrum, assembly GCA_963921505.1. Classification (NCBI taxonomy): domain Eukaryota; kingdom Metazoa; phylum Porifera; class Demospongiae; order Axinellida; family Axinellidae; genus Phakellia; species Phakellia ventilabrum. The sequence continues at coordinate 6,566,283 of OY997392.1, forward strand.
TGCCCCTTACGTTTGGGATCTGTAGCTGCGGTTATAAGAATTTATGGATGATCAGTCAGGGGTGTGCGACCCACTGCTTTAGCCTGGGCCAGCCATCTTGCAGTTCAACATAGCTCCGTGTAGTGTATGATAAGCATTATGACTTCAATGTCAATAGCTAGACCATTTTCTCGTCACATACATAATTTTCTTTTTTACAATTAATAAAACAAAAACAGAAAAGACAATAAGTGTTTGAACTCCAAGCGGGCAAGGCAATGCAGAAGACTACTGCAAGTGTGCATTTCCTAATGACTTGGCTATTGGTAGCTACTGAATAATTCAGTAGCCATCAGACTTGAAAAAAATTCTTCCCAGGCTTAGTAGTGATAGATAGATGGCTATTTGTGGTATTTCTATACAGAGAAACAACTTAACTTAGAGAAGAAAAAAGAAGCCTATAGCTCCTGGTAGGTCAAACAATTCTTCCCAGGCTTAGATAGATGACTATTTGTGGTATTTCTATAAAGAGAAACAAATTACAATGTAAGTTGGAGGGAAAAAAGCCTAGTCTATGAAATGTTATAAAATTCAAATTAAATTAAAAAAAATTTTTTTGTGGCATTTCTATAAAGAGAATAACTTTACTTGGAGGAAAAAAAGAATCTTGGAGGAAAAAAAAAAAGAAACTTGAGAAGAAAAAAAAAAAGCAAAAGCCTAGGGAGCCTCCCATCCCTCCTGGAGTGTTAGACACCCGGAGCGCTGGATAGGCGATGGCTGGGAATTACAGGAGCCGCTGCTGTAACGTACCCAGTCATCCTTTTAGCTTCGGAGTTCTTCCGGAGAAGAAAGTTACCGGCATATTGGCTATAGGCTTAGAAAGTCAAGAATCAGATATGTACGCGGGCGGCATTCGAACCCGCGACCCGATTAGTGGGGAGGCCACGTTCCGACCCCAGTCTGAAACGAACGCGCCACCTTGACTTCCCGTCAGACGTTGGAAAAATTGAGGCTTTTATACCTGTAACGGTGGTGTGCGTTATATGGAATTGTTCCCAGAATGAGCGCACAAGCATGTCAGTGGCATGATGGCTAGAGAGCGTTTCGCTATAGTATAAGCACTGGGGATAAAGGTTAGGTACCTACAGATATCGCTAGTTGTAACTATGAACACAGGCCGCATAGCCACACATATTCCAGATGGATCTAGTCTCGCGTGGCTAGAGGTGAGGGTCTAGCCACGCGAGACGAAGATGGATCAGGAATGACACTATAGTCACCAGTTCAAATGGTACGTGAGATATAGCTGAGGGCGATGCAATGTAGTATGACAAGTGTACAATATGGAAAAAGAAGAGTTTCTGATACCTAGCGATCAAAATTGTGTCTCATCGTCAAATTCCAGTTCTTGGTCATCAGAATCTTCTGTGTCATAGCCAGCAAACTGAGAAGGAGGGGGGATGCTATCGGAGGCCCTGGACCACCGCTGTTGCTCCCCTGAGCTTCCACGCTTGCTCCTCCCCTTGGGTGGCCTCAAGAGGTGTCGATAGTCTTGCTGAGGGGGAGCCAAGGCCTTGCTCTGTTTTGTCCTCTCCAGAGAGGCAACATCGATAGTTCGTGACTTTCGAGCTTCCAGCTCTTTCTTCAAGTCGAACCCCCCTCCAGAGTCCCGCTTGGAGTAGACCTTCTGAGAGCCCCTTCGTTTCTGCAACTCCTCCCTCTCTTTTGCCCTCCTCTCCCGCAAGGCTTCCTGCTCCCGTGCCGTCCTGTTCTCCTGAACTGCTTTCTGGAGATGGGGAAAACAGGGATGTACATTGCTAGCCTTGCAGGCTCTTGCTGGGTACACTAGTAGTACACACCTCGATATCAGACATGTGACAAACTCTATTATACTTCTCTCTATAGTGTGCTGCATGACAGTACCTCTGTACTGTCTAATGCACCTTGTACTGCTATCTATATATATGCTGATTTGGATACTTTTGCAAGACATGTGACAAACTGAGTAGTAGAATCCTGGGAACGTACGAGGTAGTATGCTACATGAGTAAATTACTGTGTATAACTGCTAACACTCTATATACAGAGAACACAAAATGCACTGTGAAATGAACTCCACATGCAATTCCTTATTCCTGAGTAATTACTATTCGACGATCTATCCCCCTTCCCTCTAGCCTCCTCCCCAGGCCACTCCCCCCCGACTGCATGGCCTGGGAACGGACAATTTCACGGCACTGAATAGAAGGGATAGGTTTAGGGGATGGCACGGGATTGTTTCCGGAAACGTTTCTGAAACGCTGCAGAGGCGTAACGGGCCTAGGTACACATATTTCTCCTAATCAGTGGGTAGAACGAGGATACCTCCCCTCCCTCACACAGATACACACTTGGAGAAAAGCTAGCTCCTCTTGCGTACCTGGAAGTCAGTGGTAAAAGCTAGCTCCTCTTGCGTACCTGGAAGTCAGTGGTAAAAGCAGCAAAAGCGCCAAAGAAATCATCAATGCGCATTTGAGCAGCGTCCTCCCCAAAGAACCGGATGGTCTTCTGGTACTCTTGCTGCATGTGAGAGTAGAGCCGCATCATGTCTGCCATCTTCTCGTCCGCCTCAGCAAGAAAGCTCTGGAGATATGTCAAGGGTTTTCACTGGGCAAGTGACGTTGCCGAGGCGACACATGATCTTAAGCTTGAGCCAATCATGTGGTATATTATGAGGTTCTAGAAAGGATACGATCATAACTTCTTCAAATCTGTCTCCAGGAAGTTTCTCCTGCGCTCTGACCTCTCGTACATCCCTGCGAATATCCTGGAAGAATAGTGATATAAGTGTGGAGGGTTCAGCTGAATCAGGTACCAGCCAACAGGGGATATTTGCTTACCTTGAGACCCTGGTTCAGTTCTCTGATCTCAGTCTCCAACGTCTGCCCAGACACTGTCCAAAGGAAAAGGTGTGTGTTTGTTATACAGTGCTCAAGAGAATTGCATGTGCACCACACACCCACCCACAGGCTGTAGCTGCACTCTCACCTCTGGCTGCACGGCTAGCATAGGACAAATCATCTGGGAAGTCCAGCACATTCGGGAATTTCCTTTCAACTGTGCCTGCCAGGAAGTGGAGGAGCGAAGACTTGCTGTCGGTCGTGCGAAGGGACTTCAATTGTGCAAGGTAGGCGATCCGGAACCCCTGGGCCCCACCCACTCGATGATTGCCAGCATTCATGTAGTTGCCTAGCGCTAGAACAATCTGCACATGTATACATGTCAGTGTGCAGGTGCAAGAACAAACAAGAGACGATAACAAACTAGCCTCGTCTCCAGGCCCCCGCTTTTTTCGGCTGCACAAAAGAAACTTTCTTCACATAGCCGAAAAAAAACAACAGGGCCTGGGGATAAGGCTAGGCAGGTTGAGCATTGCCTGGTACACTGCCCACACCCACCTTTCTACTATCTTTCTACTCCTGGCTTCACGCACGTGACTAGATACCAGGCCCTCCACTTTTCCTTTTGCGTAGCCAAAAAAATCAGGGGCCTGGGGGCGAGACTAATAAAGGACCACTTTCCAAATACTATCGCTGCTCACCTCCAGAACCCTCTTGAGTTTCTTGCTTGTTCTCAGCTGTACAGTTGCCAGCGAGATGGCCTCCAAATCGGGACGAACCTCCTCCAGTTTCTCCCAGAAGTGCAGCCGAAATAGCATGGCCCGTAGCCGCTCATGGTAGCAGGGGATGGAACTCATCTGTGGTGTAGAGAGAGAAATCAGTGAGTCGTTGGGGAGGGGGGGGGAGGGGGGGGAGGAGAGAGGGATCACTTCTTGTGTCTGATACTGTACTTAATCTCAAACCACAGTATGTGCGTTTATTCAAGGTAACACGGGTACACACAGGTCAATGTCTCAAATAATAGCATGTATGTCTAGTCCAGTCCAGTCTGGCACTCACCTCACATGAAAACCGATCAGGCAGGTTGAGGATACCTGGGTTGTTATAGTAATGGGCCAGACCGAGGCACTCCTGTTTGCTTGGGGCGAATGACTCCATCTGTCGTAAGTGCTGCTCAGACAGGACGGAGTCATCACATGCCAACACAGCCACTCGGATCTTGTCGAAGGGGAGCTTCAGATGTCCCAGCAGGATGGCTGCATTGGGAGAGCGGGAGGAGAGAAGAGGGCCAGGGTTAGCGTTGGTCGGAGAGGAGTGAGCCTGGGGGTAGCCTTGTTCCTAGGTCTTTCCTAGGTCTTCACACCACAGTTTATCTCACAGCTGCGGAGAAAAAGCATTTCTTCCCATGCACAGATAAGGGTAGGCACAGGGAAGGAAGAACTAGTTACGCATGCTATGCACAAAGAAGAGTCTTACAGAGATTGTAAGCCTTCCGGGGCTCCAGAACGCTGGGCTGCTTGCTCTTCACCCTAGTGGCTTCAAAATAGATGAGGGGGAAAAAAAGACATTCACACTTCTCTGTCTAGGAATCTGTAGTGATTATGCTTTACCGTTCTTTGTCTTCTGGTTGGCAAACTGCTTCTCTAGCTCATAGTATTCCAGTGCTTCATCAAGGCCACTCAGCTGTATTGGGGATTGGGGAATGGGATATGGGTGTGAAGTTAGCAGAATGGAATGCAGTTGGCATATCTGTGAGCTACCTCTCTCCAAATGGTGCCCTCTGTCCCAGGAACCTTCTCCCAGTTGACCCGTTTTAGGTGTGACTGTGAGGAAGTGCCGGGGAGGGTGGGAGGGGGTGGAGGAGGGATAGGGACACCACCCACTCCACCCTGAGGGGTGGGTGGTGGGACGGGCGGGAGAGGAACAGCACCGGGAGTGGAGGATGTGGAGACATCAGCCGTTGCACTGGCAGTAGTGGGTGTGGCTGGGTGAGGTAACAGTACTTTGGTTCACTACAGTAGCTCTTCTAACTTGATAACCAAGTTTTAAAGGCAGTAATGGATGTATGTGGCTATAAGCTTGTGTGTGACACAATAGGCATTGTCATACATTACTCTCTGTTCCATGTTGTTATACCACCCTATTCCATGATGTTATGTCACTCCCATTCCATGCTGTTTTGCAAATGGCTACCTAGTCTGTTCTCCAGGCCTTCCTTCTTCCCTCTGAGTGCCTCCTCGAAGCTGGGTGCCTCCAACCCCATTCCACCTGCACCTCCAGAGGGGTTTAGATACTGGGGGTCCACGCCATGGCCCCCGGGAGGGTTTAGCCACTGAGGGCTCCCCTGACCCATGCCCTCGCCCCCAGAGGATCCTACAGTGTGTGGGGGAGAGCAAACCTGATGTGCTAGTCAAGAGCTTCCTTTCTAACTCAGAGTGACATGACGGTCCAGGTCTGGGGCTAGCTGGCTCCATGCAGTCTTTACAACTTACTTTCTCCGAGGGAGTGGCTTTGTCCGACCTGCCGGATGGGCGTGTCTTGTAGTACCAGCTCCTCCCCTATACATACATAATTACAGGTATCAATGTGGGCATTGCATTACATAGTACATACAGTATTTACCTGCGGAGATAAAAGAGTCTTCTAAGTGATTTCCAGTACCACTCTCTCTACTGCTGCCCACTCCAGCCCCACCCACTCCAGCACTGCCCACTCCATCACCGCCCACTCCAGCCCCACCCCATCTGGGATGGAACTGGCTGCCCAACACCCACCTGGGAGAGCCTTGCTCTATAGGACCATAGCAAAATTAGGACAACTGTTATAATGTGAGCATAGGAGATTGGGATTGATGCTGTAGTTGTTCCAATTACATCACCAAAATTAAATAATTCCAACTATTCTTGGCTCTTAATTTAAAAATAATATTTTTAGCATCCTTCGAAAACAGTCCTAGCCCCAATCTTCCATAGTGGACAGGGCTCAAACTGGCAGCAATTATACATGTACCACTAGGTACTATTCCTGCAAGTTTCAGTTGCCGGAGGTGGCATAGGACATAATGCAGTGACATCATTCGTTGAGTAGTTGAGAGTGGCCGACAGTCCTTGAAGCTAACCTTCAGGTGGCCGACAGTCCTTGAAGCTAACCTTCAGGTGGCCAACAGTCCTTGAAGCTAACCTTCAGCTGGTAGTTTGTCACTTTGCACTCTGTAGAGCATATCTCCTACTGCCTCTGTTCCATAGCTGGCGCGTACCACTGGAGAGTCTGTGAGGAGTGGGATAGCTATGGTAGTTGTACATGTGTTTGGCAAGGACAGCTTGCGCGAAGAGCTTTGGGGCCTAATGGGACAGTCACCCTAGTATTGGAGTTATTAAAGTCATGCAGGGATGAGTGTTGGAGCACTTAATGACGTGAGAATCGGAAGAAAGAGCTTTTCACGTCATTGTGCGCTCCTGTGGTAAGTCAATGTTTTCTTTCAGTATAATTATCCCCTCATATGTGCTGTTTAGTAAGTGGACTATCATTGGCTACTTGTGCACTGTAATCTGCTACTCTTTGCCTTCTTCATGATTGTCAATACAACCTATCAATATCGTTAGAGACTAATACACCCACATGTACCTCCAGCCAGCATTCCAGCTGCAATTCTGTCAAACTCAGTCTGTGCCTCCTCTGGTAGCAACTGGCAGATGTGGTGGAACAAAACCATCTTATTTGCATCGTTCAGTACCGCTCCCAGCCCATGCACCAGCTTGGGGAGGTCCCTGCACGTACATGTAGTAGCCTTATAACGGCACCTTGATTCTAAGTCATGTGATAATCATGTGATGTCAGGTGATCTGTACTCACTTGTGCTGTGAGAACTGTGTGAGCTGCTGGACAACATGTTGTCTTTCATCTTGCAGTAGAATGTGTTCCATCTGCACAATAAATATTTTTTGCTTTCATACGGCTGTTTTTGGCACTGAGATAATAACAGCTGATACCTTCTCTTTGAATGCAGTTGAACGTCTTTTCATGGCATCGCTCGTGCTGGAGGCGGTACTTCCTCTTCGACTTGCCATCCCATGCCCTGGGGGGTGGGCGGAGACCAAGAGGGTGGGCTGTGTGCCACTCCCCTTCAGCAATCGGATGACATACGAATGAGTTGCATTTCTAAAAGGAAAAAAGAAAGCTCTCTTGGTCACATGATCATCACGTGCTCTTCACATGACTCACCGAATGTTGAGCCCATTGAGCTCCAGGAGGTGATCTCCCGCCCTAAGCCCCGCCCCTGCAGCAGCCCCGCCAGGGTCAACACCTCGGATGAAGACAGGAGCGTTGCCGCTGAGGGTGAACCCAAACCCACTTCTGCCGCGATTCACTCTCACCAACCTGAGAGAAGGAAAACTATCTTCACATTCCAGACCCGAGGAAAACCAGGTCTGGTACGAGCCTCATTCCCAGACCACACGACCTGGGAATGAAGCTAGACCAAATATGGCTGTTCAGTGTGAAACTGGACGTGTGTATATTCCAGCACTTGGGCTGACCTCTCCCCAGAGGAGGTGGTCAGTAGACTGGGCAAACTCAATCTGTGGGGATCATCCCTACATGAGTGAGTGATGGAGGGAAGGAGCCCAGGAGGGAGGGAAAGAGGAAGGGAGGGAGGGAGGGAGTGAGTGAGTGAGGGAGTGAGGGAGGGAGGAAGGGGAGGGAGGGAGGAAGGGAGGGAGTGAGGGAGGGAGGGAGGTGGAGGGGGTAAAGAGCAAACAATTGTATACTTCCTTGAACTGCCTACATACCTTCTGGTTGCACCAAGTGGGCGGGGTATTTCACAGGATCCCCTTCTATGGGAGGCATGGCCCTTGGTGGCATAGGACACGAGGGCATCAAACCGTGCTCGATGCGACGACTGGATAAATGCTCTGAACAGAAGGAGGGATCACCAGCAGGGTGGTCGGTGATTTTCTTTGAATGAATGCACACGTGCACCTGTCAAGACAGTACTCTATACCTGATGTCGGTCAATAGCCTCCTCTCTGTGGCTGTCTCTAGCAGCACGTCCAGGGAGCTGCCCAGACTGGCAATGTCGCGGTCTCGGGCGTAGAGCCGTAGGAGCGTGAGGAGGTGGGAGCGCTTCGTCTCATCATGGAGGAGGTAGTAGGAGACCTGGGAGGGTGTGTGTGTGTATGTAGGTTGTAGTTAAGTATGGAAGATGCGTGAACATCCTGAGGCTTTGTACATGCAGCAGTGGAAGTAATAGCAGTAGTATTGGTGTATCGCGTAACAATATATTCCTACAGAGTGACTGCTCAAGGAGGGAGACGACATGACCCACAGCTTGGAGGTATTTCCTGAACAGACTCCCTCACCTTGTTATGGAAAGCCTTTGCCTTCTGGTACCTCAGCTCTGCACGTCTGTGGTGGTCTCGTGGGACGGGGGTAGAGCGGAGGCCTCCCGCAATCACCACCAGCTGTAGCACCTGCCCCGCCCCCTTTAGCAACTCTAGGACTTCTCCCTGGGGGTGGTGAAAGGAAGTGGAGCATACCAACAGTTAGGCATACTCATTAGCTGCAAACTAGCTCCACAGCTCAACCCACATACCCTCATTCTCAGGACAACTTCAGTCCTAGGCTTAAAAGGACTGCCTCATTCTTTTTGGAAGTAAGGAATTAAAGCAGGGAGTGGGCAAACAAGGCCTAAGAGCGAGCTGTCAAGGCTACCCAGGCCTTTGTGCCCAGATTTTAGTATATGAAAGCGTGCGCCTTCTTGACTAGCATTTCTTCCATAAAGCTAATAGAAAGAATGGAGGAGAGACTAGTAGCCATATAAGGCACTGACCTTGGAGGCATAGCGCACGCTGTGTCTGTTGAGTTCCAGTATGAGGTCACCTGACCTCACACCTGCTGCCCGGGCAGGGCTGTGGAAGTCCACAGAACGGATGAACACGGGGCAGTCCCCCCGGAGGGTTATTCCAAACCCCCCATCAGCCCCCCGGGGAATTTTGAACTTTCTCACTCTGGAGATGACTACCAGACTTGGCGGTACTTTGGCGGCTTGTGTTGCCCTGGCTTGTACCTGAAAGGTGTGCATGTGTGCAGGGGTGTGGAATGGGAGGTTATATAACTATGTATAACCAGCTATAACCACCTATGCCTACCTGATTTTTTGTCCATTGCTGCACATTCTCTCCATCCAGCTCAACAATGACATCACCAGTCTGAAGCCCCGCCTGCTGGGCGGAGCCTCCGTCCTCCACCTCCCCAACCACCACCGGGGCATCACCAGATATAGAGAACCCGAATGCCTCCGGCCATCCTTCATTGGTGGCCATCCCTCCGTGCAACCTATGGAGTCACAGCATCATTACGTCATGCAACTTGTGGGGTCATGGCATCACTGCACTGTGACATTGTTGCCAAGCTGTACTACAAGCGACAAATGCTGGGGTGAAGGCCTGGGAACGAGGCTAGTTCCCAGACTCACCCTGTCACATCTCGGGTATGAGACTCGAGGATGCTGTTCCTGCCTGCATGGCTCTGGGAAGAGCCTCACAAGCCAAATCCCATTCTGTGGTGTTGTAGTACTAGCTTAGACTATAACTTAACTTCCCATTTAATATTGTCTTTCTTGTACAATGTCGTATATATTTGCCCCCTGTATAGTCTACTGCTGAAGGACCTGAACTACAGAGTACATACATTTTATTACACTTGATCGTCATTAAAATGGCCCCCAAGTGCATCTACATGCAACTACCATACAGGCTTACCTCGTCTTGAACCGCTAAAAAATAACTTCTGGGGGCGGGGCTCGCACGTGTCCAGATAAAAATGGGAGGAGCTCGATTATTCATACCGGCTCAGACCACATACGTATTAAGTACTCTCACAGGCCAGCCAATGGTCTAAAACGTGCCTGCATACTTAGGGCAATTGTAATGTATAATTCTGGTGTAATTACAGGATTGTACATAATAAATAAAAAGGAGGCATGTTTGAAACATTATAGTATACAAAAATAGCCATAGCTCAAAAATTGTATTATTGTGTGCTGGACAGCTGCACACACACAAAAATAAAAGCATTTTCAGTCATCATCGTCATAGCAACATAGCAAAAAACAAAGTGAAAAGCAGAACAAACAGCAACTGCCAAGAGCGTAGAAGGCACCACAGAACAACCAAAACAGCAGCAGCAGCAGAAACCTCAGGGGCCCGGTGCCCCAGGGGTTGTACCACTTGGTGTCTGTCGCCTCCCTGTGGCCAAAGTAGTTACAGCACCATTATATTAGGCCCTACCAATTGAATTTCATGCTGCTAAAAATAATAATATGATCACTTGTTACTTGTGACGGTTTCACTGTGTAACATACGATTGACTGCCACCGAGAGTTCTACGACCCCTCACAATCTTTGGCTCTTTGATGGCACTTTGCACACCAAGCCATGCAACAGACGCTACTTATCTCGCAGCTGTGTAGAAAAATCCAATATTTCTATACGACTGTCTGGGTCAAGGCTACACAATATGACTCATGCCCCAGACCCCTTAAAGTGGGAGGAGCCAAGGTCCGGAAATGAGACAGAAGAACCAAGTCGGAAATCAAACCTAAATGACATCATGTGACCTTCTCACAGAGGTGTGGCGACTCAAAGTGAGCCTAGGCTTGAGCTACGAGGCACTAGCTGTTTTCCGTAGCCAGTCCGTACCTGTATCCAGTCCAGTAGGTCGAGCGATGGCACCAGGCGTGCCAGCAGTTCTTGGAGTGACAGCAGCTGTATTCCCTGTAGCGGTACCAGTGGCTTCGGTTCATGTGGGGAGGGGGCGACCGCCACCTGATGTGAGCAGAATTGTAATTGTAAGCAGAATCGTGTCTCCGTAGGGAGCTGGAGGGGCTGAGGTCACCAGCTGTGGCTGTGTGTGGGGGGAGGAGGGGAGGGGGGAGGGGGCATAATATATCTGTCAGAAACACCTGCTGCATAGTTGCTAGGGAAGCCTACCTTCAGTGGCCGGTTCCACCCTTACACCTGTAATATCTGGCAGGGGGGCTATGTCTGGCTGTGAGGGAAGGAAAAGAGAAGGCAGAGTCAAGCAAAGGCTACCAGCAACCTTCATATTGTTGACTACTACAGACACAAACATGGTTGACCATAGTCTACTGGAGTGAAAGTTAAATGGGCATATATACATACTGAAACAAGTCCCTACAATCTTGTGTAAATTTCCCACATGGGAAACACTAAGTTTAGGGTTGGCGTAGGACCAGTGAACAGAGATTGCTACAACTAAATTCTGTCTGTACATGCACTGTCGGGTGTAACTGATGCATTAGCAATCCTATGCTCCCAGTCTCCACTCCCCCAGTTTTAGGAGTGGAGCTCAGGAGTGTGGCCATGAATGTCACTCTAACTTTGAGAGTTCTGTTAGCGTTGTCGTAGTCTGGGGGTTCATCGGGAATGCTGATCTGTGTCTCGTAGCTCTTTCCCAGGGCGGGGCAGAGGGGGGGATTCGAGACTGTGACGTAATGGTTTACAACATCTATGACATCATTGCATATGTCAGCCTGAGAGTGAGTAAGGGAGGGAGGAAGGAGGGAGGGTGGAGGAGAGAGGGAGGGAAGGAGGGTGGAGGAGAGAGAGGGAGGAGAGTGAGGCAGGACGAGGGTGGAGAGAGGAAGGATGGAGAAGAAAGTGAGGGAGGAGGGTGGAGGTGAGGGGGAGGGAGTGTGTGTATGCAACTTTAAGAGTCTTACCCTAGATAGTGCTAAGGCATTCTTTATACTTTACATGGCAACCAGTTTACATACATGCACTAATCGTGACACATTACAGTGGGAAGAATGGCAGGCTATATTAGGGCTGAGAGATATGCAACAGGACGGCCTCCACTCACCTGCCCTGACAGCTGAAACTTCCCTTCTTCAGTGCTGCCAATGTGCAGGTGCTCAATGATGTCATCCTCCACCCCCTCAACCTGAAACCTGGGAGGTGGGTGATCATGTGACCTAAATGTAGCTATATACTATAGTGGCCAGTAGATCACCTGACTCATATTGCCATGTCAATTGCTATGCACAATATTAGTTCACATGACTACCTTGCAGAGAGGGTGTAACCTCTGTCTTCAGGGGTAGTGTAGACGATGAACGTGTTTGGATGTCTGGCAGACTTCAGAATGGAGGTAGCAGCATCGTCTGTGAGCTCACCCAGGAACCAGCTGCAGTTATGGGTGTGTGTGTGTGTGTGTGTGTTGTGTGTGGGTTGCAGCTGAGGTCAAAGAGGGCCAACATGGTTACAAGACCAGGGGGTGTACAGTCAGTCAGTCTGGGGGCAAGATACTATATCGCTACCACACCTCCAAACACACAAACACTAAAACATGTTGTGATAGCTTATGCTACAATATTGCAACCCTGTTCCCAGTCTCCACTCCCCCGCTTTTTTTTTACTACATGTGCAAAAACGTTGGAGTGGAGACTGGAAACGAAGCTAGCAGTATTGTACGAAATGTCAACTATAAAAAATTGTGGACAGGTAGCTATTATAATTTAAACACAATTACATCCCAACACTGTACACAAATGTTTCTCCATTGCAAACTCCCTCTCTAGCCCTCACTCTCTGCACCATTTAGGAGCCACACAAAGCGTTCGATACTGAAACAGCTTTAATGTTAGTATGTCACTGTATGTCACTCATGTGCTACTCTATCAACTTTCTGTTCAATGACCACTCTGCGTCTGTGCTAAAGCAGGTATTCAATAAATAACAAAGCAAACAATCATTGAAACAATTACAATAAACCCAACTACAATATAATATAGTTTAGAGAGTACGTTAATCTAGGTTGCAATGGAAATGGCAAAGTGTTTTGTAAATGCAGACAAAGATTGCACTTGTCAGCTCAGTGCACAAAGTGGATGTCATCGATGTGTGTTGGAAGAAACAGGATAGCTATTAACTGCTAGCTGCAGCGTGCTATCAGCTAAGTGGAGCGCAAGACTAACTGCTATCAGACCCCAGTGCAAGTTGGGTAGTGGTACACTGCTCTACATATAGCATAGGAATATGCATACACCATAATTTGTGTTAATTTATTATGAATGTCCTCTCCTGGCTATACGTCCGATCTCAGCTCCTCCCCTCCCAAACTTGCCCCTCCTTCCTCAGTCGCTCGTTCAGCTCTTTCTTTTCGCTCTCCTCCGCTGCCAAGTCTGCCATTTGGACCTGGCTGTAAAGCTACCGGTCCTGCCCACCTAATAGTAGGTCGAATGGGAACGGGAAATGGGAATGTAAACTATCCTCGATGAAGTCTGGGTTCCGTTTTAATAGTCCCCCATCACGTGAAGGCTGGAAGTGAAAAGATGGCTTCTTTGGACTTCAGCTGGTGAGTTTTGTCTGCTGCATGCTATGATCGTGCAGGGAAATGGTATGCAAGTGGCTGCATCTACTTGCTGAGGTAGCTGCAGGCTGCTACTTCGGTATCTCAGTGCAAACTAGCTAGCCACTAGTTTGCTATGAGTCATGCAGCACAGAAACTGTTATCAACCATGTTAGATATATGTATATGATTGCAGCAGCAAATGTGTATTAGGTGCTGTAGACCATGAAAACTGCACTCTAACCCTACCCCTAATTAATGCACAACACCCACCCCCTTCTCCTCTTGGTATCCCAGGAGACCACGCCTTCGAAACTATGAGTTGGAGCATCAGCGGCAGGCGGCAGCCACTGGTGCCCTGGAGGAGTGTTCGCAGGAGCATCCGTTGCTCTCAACCATTGTCACAGTTAGTTCTGCTGGTCTCTTGGCAGTAGTCTCATTCCAGACTGCTGGCCTCTGCTCCAGACTGCTGGTCTCAGCTCCTGGCAGCTGGTCTCAGCTCCTGGCAGCTGGTCTCTGCTCCAGACTGCTGGCCTCTGCTCCAGACTGCTGGTCTCTGCTCCAGACTGCTGGTCTCTGCTCCAGACTGCTGGTCTCTGCTCCTGCTCCTTGCAAGGGGGGCAGTCTAGGAAAGAGACCATCTTGACAGCTGCTGGAAGCAGCCTGGGAGCTAGACAGCTGCTTTCTGCGTGGTGCAATAATATATAGCAAGAGCCTTGTATCTGTACGCAGTCTCATTCCAAGACTGGACTGGGAAGGAGGCTCATCTTAGGAGCTGGAGACCCTTTACTATTATGATGTAATGGGGGGTAAAAGTGAGCACTAATTGGAGAACATGTGCTTTGATGCATGAAAACATAAGAACACGCTTGTTTACACATGTTTTCATGTATTTTCTCCATTTAGTGCTATTATACTATACTCACCTTTACCCTCCATTACATCAAAGGGTCCATCCATTTCAGTCCTCTCTCCTGTGGTTGCCTCCCCCCCCCCCCCCCTCCAGACGCTGGAGCCCACTCCAGTGAAGCATACCAAGAAGGAGAACAAGAAAGCAAAGGAGCCCTCCCCCTCTCCTGCCCCTGGTCCTGCTGACCCCCTATCTGCCGCCCAGGACCCGCTCTCCCTCCCGCCCACCAGCGATCCCCTCTCAGCTGCCCTCTTGGATCCTCTCTCTCAGGCTGCCGCTGAGGTCTCTGGAGAGCCCTTTGGGGGACGTCCGGACAAGGTGAGGAACTTGGCAGAGTAGCCTCGTCTCCAAGCCCTCCCGAAATTGGGGGAGAGAGCCAGGTATCTTTTCTCACGTAAGTGACGTTCAGGACAGAAAGGTGGTAGAAAGGACTTAATTGTGTACAGGCGAGCACAGCTGTAGTTCTCAGACACTGAAGAAAGTAGTGAATCTACACTTTGGAGCTGACCTGTTGGTGCCACATACCGAGTGCTCAAACAATGTCTCCAGCAAACGGGTAGAGAAATGCAGCTGTCTTTCGATCGATCCCATTCATGTGAGAAAAGATATTAGGTTCTCCCCGTTTTTTAGATTTTCAAGGGAAGAGCCTGGGTGAAAGGTCCAGTACAGAAGCTCTCTAATCTTTTATTTGCATTTTCAGGAGAAGGTGGAGGTGGTCCGTGATGTGACCTTTGAACCCTGGACTTCAAAGCGCACCACCATCTTGAGCAGTTTTACTACCTCAGAGAAGATCCCCATCACGACTGTGAGTGGGCGGAAGTGGGTGGGGCTACAGTGGTATGTACGGTTGTAACAGCTTGGTTGTGGGTCTTCTGTAACGAGTATGTAACAATGGAAGAAGCAGCAATTTAACCCGATATTAGTGCTAGCAATGCCTACCACTGTAGTCCCACCTGTGTTACCTATGTATATGTGGTACTCTCACTACTCCTCTAGTATCTTGTTTGTTGGCAGTGTAGCTTACTACTAGATCAAGTAACTTTTCCTTTCTGTTTCCCTGCAGAGATAGTTGCAGTGCTAGACTTTGGTTACTGTTGCCATGGTTTGTGTTGCCATGGTTTCAGTATAGCATATGACTCAACTTGCTATGAGATTGTTAACCATTTCCCCCCTCTTCCCTAGAGCTTCCTGTGTTAACCATTTCCCCCCTCTTCCCTAGAGCTTCCTGTCCGACGAAGAGAGAGAGAAACGTAAGTAGCAGCCCAGCCGCACAGTTAATGACAGGAGATTTGATATCAGTCACCATGGCTCTCTTGAGACTATATTTAGTCCTTTATACATGCATATCACGTACTCTTAGCCACAGGCACACACACACACACACACACATATCTAAACCTTCACATTCACTCACCTCACACCCTCACCCACACACCCTCACACCCACACACCCTCACACCCACACTCCCACACTCCCAGTGGAGACGAAGGCACAGGCGGCGGTGGGAGACAAGGTGAAGCACCGACTGGAGCAGCTGGATGACTTGGAGGAAGGCTCTGTGAAGGAGACGCTCAACCTCACGCAGCAGGATTACGTCAAAAAGATTGATGACCTCAACCGCTCACTAATGAGTGCCTGGGACAACGACCAGCGTGTCAAGGCACTCAAGATTGCCATACAGGTCTGACCAGTAGCCATACAGGTCTGACCAGTAGCAAAAGCTATACAAGTTTGACCAGTTTAGTTCGAGGTTGTATTCTTACTAGTCCCATGCCCAGATGTTCACACACCTCCCCTCCCCCGGTGAAAGGACGTCTGGTGTTAATTCTAAGTGAAATTTCTTGTCATATTTGCTGACAATAAATCTTGCATGTGATGAAGATGTCACTGTATATATGGTATATTTTATTCTAATTCAACGAACTGACCAATAATATTAAAGCTTTTGTGAGCTAACGTTCTTACAAAATAAAGGTTGGCTCTTACTAGCTATGGGAGTGGCCACTTACTAGAGGGAGCTCTAGCTTACATGACTTGTATATGTTGTGTCCATTGATGGGCCAATTGTTCCTTGCACCTGTGCAGTGCTCCAAGCTTCTTGCTGACACCTCGGTGATCCAATTTTATCCGAGCAAGTTTGTCCTCATCACAGACATTCTGGACAATTTTGGTAAGCAAACCTTCAACAACGAAAAGTGTACTTGGTACGCTGCATGGAGGCTGGAGGGCTTCTTGCTAGGAGAGATGGTGTGGCCTGCTCCAGTTCCTTACCACTGGCTCTCTGTTTTAGGGTACCTGGTGTTTGATCGCATCCGGAGGAAGTCGACCTACATGCCCCCAGGGAGCGTGAAGCCAGTCATGCTGCCAGGTAAGATCTGGACTGAGTATTAGGGCTCTATGAGGGGTTCTGAATTTGTTTTCTTGTCTCTCCTTTCACACACTCTCTTTCTCCCTCTCTCTCTCTCCCTCCCACTCTCTCAGAGGACTTCACTTCTGACCAGGTGCCTGAATCGGGCAAGGAGACTTGTCGAAACTGGTTCTTTAAGATCGCCTCCATTCGGGAGCTCATCCCTAGATTGTATCCTCAAGTCGTCGTCCGTCCCCCCCCCCCCCACACACACACACACATGCACACACACACACACACAAATATACATCCAGATACATTGCTGAATAGAGAATGTTGAGTTGACTGATAGTCTCCAGCTTCACTGTTCAGTTTCTCCTTGACCCCACCCCCCAGCTTTGTGGAGACAGCCATCCTTCGTTGCTATAGTTTTCTGACGGACCAGGAGTACACGCAGGCCCTCATTCGACTCACTAGGCTTGTCCGAGGGATTGGAGACCCTCTGGTGGCCGTCTACGGCAGGGCCTACCTCTGCCGAGTTGGCATGGCTGTTGCCCCAGCAACCACAACTCACTTGATGCCAAACTTCACAGATTATTTGAGCACACTATCACAGGTGTGTGTGTGTGTGTGTGTGTGTGCGTGTGGTAGCTAACCTTAAAATTGCTGCTAAGGCCCGGGGCCAATGGGAATTCTACTTGTAGGCCATAACTATCTTCCCTATTCAGACTTCACCACACCAGGTTGTATCTCGTAACTGTCCCTCTTTGAAGGCTATGAGATAGAATCTGGGGCAGTGGAGAGTCCTATGCTTTGCTCATGGCAAGTATTGATTGTTCTGTTTACAGCTGAACACGGACCATGTCCAGAATATTTTGGCGGTCCAGCGTTTGGACCTTCCACTCTACTTGCACCTGTTTGAGCCAGCGGTGGAGTGGATACTGCAGTGTGTAGCCCACCAGGCGTCAGAAGTATGTGTGTGTGCATGTGTGTGTGTGTGTGTGTGTGTGTGTGTGTGTGTGTGTGTGTGTGTGTGTGTGTGTGTGTGTGTGTGTGTGTGTGTGTGGGGGGGGTATGTGTGTGTGTTCAGTGGATTTTAAGAATTTTGGTGATTAGCTATTAGGGTGGGTGGGTGGGTAAATAGATGGATAGAGGGATGGGTGGTAGTAGCACAGAAGCTAAATCAGTCAAGGCTGCATCAATTTTTTTTTGTAATGGTCCCCTGTGTGTGTGTGTGTGCATGTGTGTGTGTCTGTGTACATATGTCAGTGAGTCCTCTGTATCCTCAGACATTGCTGGATGAGGTGATGAGCAAGATTAGAGAAGGCACGTGCAGGTGAGCCTCAGACACATGATTGGTGGGTTTGATTCCATATCCAACTGCGATTTTTATTCCATTCCAGTGCCCTGGTACTGAATGCGGCTCTGATTTGTTTCTCACCTGAGTACATCTCCCAGAGGGCTATGCAGTTTGCGGAACTGATCAAAGACTGTGAGGAGACTGGACTACCAAAGGTAGGCAGAAACAGTAACCTCATTCCCATTCCCCATTCCCCATTCCTGACTGAGAACGGGGCTGCTAAAGCCGCACCATTTTGTCTCTACTACTGCAGCACAAGCTCTACGCATCGCTAGGCAACTGCATCGTGTCTGCTGACCCCCCTCAGAAGGAAAGACTTCCCCTACTGAACTCTGTAAGACCCCTCCCCTTCTCTTACCCTCGTCTGCCGTTATTCTCTCCTCTCCCTGTCACTGGCTTCTCACTCTTCCACCGTGTAGGTATGGAAGTCGGTGATGAAATTCAGAAAGCCAGGCGTGAGTCCTCCATTCTTCCTTCCTTGGTCACTTGTCACTCCTACAAACACACACACACACACACACTCACACACACACACACACACACACTCACTCACACACACACACACACACACTCACACACACACACACACACACACACACTCACTCACACACACACACACACTCACACACACACCTGTATAGGAGTACATAGCATGTACGCAGGTCTGGATCGAGTACGTAGCCAAGCACTTTTCAGTAAGCCCAGCTGCTGCCACGTCCTCTCAACTTTATTGCTGTTGCTATGAAACATCTTCTTGACTTACAGAAACGTGAAGTGAACACCCTACTTGATGACATCATCAAGCACTTGACTCCAGACCGAGCCTTCGAGTCCTACTACCCTGAACTGATCTCTGTGGTCAACAAGATACTGCTGCACATGACCGACTTTGCTGTACTCTTCTCAATGGTCAGCACCTGTTTTTATAGCTAGTGAGACCCAGTATGATGTAATCTAAAGATGTCGTATCTGATGATGTAATATGATGTAATGATGATGTAATACTAAATTGTTACATGACAGGACAAGTTTCTGCCTTTTGTGGACCTGTTTCAGAAGGACATCATCAAAGTGGAGGTGTGCAAGAACGTGGTCAGAGCCTTCACATTGTGAGTGTCATACCTTAGCTGACGAGCAGGGGCTTGCGTGACACGCCCTTCATCCCTACCCCTTCCGCCCCCTTTTCTTCCTCCCGCAGGAACCAATCAGAGCCGACCAGTGACCCTGTGATCATGAACGCGATGATGTACCTCTGCAAGGTCATGCACGACTCCCTCAAGTAAGTTAGCTCTAGCGTCACTCTGTTACACTCTCCTGCAAACTACTTTCGGTAGGAGATGTAAAACCTAGCATCGTCTTTGTCTTGTGCTCCACTCTGCGGCTTCTGTCTGAGCCTGTACTGCAAGTGCCTACATTTGTGCCACTTTACAAGCCATTAAGATACAGCTGTAGTTCTGTAGAGCTCCTTACATACTCATTAGATCTTTTCATCTCAAACATAGCCATATACAACTAGTCAATTTACCTTCCATTAATTGTCTCCCTCCCTCCCTCCTTATCTCCTCCCTCCCTCCCTCCCTCCCTCCCTTCTCCTCTCCTCCCTCCTCTCTCTCCTTCCTCCCTCCTTCTCTCCTCCCTCCCTCCCTCCCTCCCTCCCACCCTCCCTTCCTTCTTCCCTCCTCCATACCTGCAGTGCCCTGAGTCTGGAGGACGAGCGGAGGCAGATCGGACAGCTCATATGTGGCTTTCTACAGAGGGTGAGCTTCAATTGAGACCAAGTGCGGGTCTGATGGTTAATGGACTGTACAGCTGCTGTAGCTAATGTTCTGTGTAGTGCCCTCGTGGGGCTATTCACTAGCAATAATTTATAAGGCTCTGATGCAGTATATATAGTCATGCCTCTGTGATTATTTATTGATACGTGGCCTGAACAGCCAACTATATCTAGTTGGCATGGTGATGTCACTATGACAATGAGAGGCAGCTACTCCCCTCCCCTCCCCTCCCCCCCCCCCCCCCCCCCATTTGGGCATGAGACTAAGAGAACTTATTCCTTTACACAGATCAGCTTCGGTCGGGACTTTGAACAGCAGCTGAGCTTCTATGTGGAGGCGAGATCCAGTTTTGCCAACCTGGATGCAGTGCTTATTCATCTGGTGCATGTACGTGGATGAATTTCTCTTGAGACGATGTAATGGGAATTTCCCCATAATCAAGTGATGATGTAATGCTACATTTTTCCTGCCCACTCCCTGCAGAGTGTAAACTGGCTAGCCATGGAGACAAGGCGGGTTGTCAAGGGCAACCACACTCGAAAAACAGCTGCCTTTGTGCGTGCATGTGTTGCCTACTGTTTCATCACCATTCCTTCCCTGGGGGCAGTACTGGGTCGACTCAACCTCTACCTCATATCGGGAAGAGTGGCTGTCGCCAATGGAGCTCTCTCACAAGGTATGTAGAGAAATGGATTGGGAATGGAGGATTGAGAATGAGAATAAAAGATTTGGAATTGGACATCAGGCCACACACCCGCACAAAAAAGTGACTCTTTCGTGGGGGTGTGGCTTGGGAGCGAGGCGAAGTAGGGCCTTGCCAAGCAACCGTGAGCCCATACAAACAGGCAGAGCTCATCAGAGCTCTACAGTCTCGTGTGTTCTTCATGAGTGACCCTCTTCCTATTTCACTGACAGAGGTCACCTGACCAGTCTGCTATCATATCCTCCATGTATGCATACACACACAAACAGGCGATGCTTTCTTCAAGGCAGCCATTAACTCTCTAAAGGATGTCCCTCAACACATGGGTAAGCAAGCCAACCAGAACCCATGCCTCAGTATGAGCCTACAGACTGTGTGAAAAACACTGGGAAGGACACCACAGACCATTTCCACTAATGTCATCAGCACATGCTAGTTTATCAGCTTTTTCAAATGTGGCCAACATTTACCCAAAATGTTACAAAGGTGCTGCAGAAATGATATGTCATTTGATTGCAATAGCTTGATCTGTCTTGGAGATATTGTTCAGTAAAGTATGTCCATTTCTCTTAGAGAATGTACCGTGGGTGGGCGCGTTCTCTATGGAAAATAGGTGAACTTCAGTGATGCATATGGAATAAGTTATTGCATTCAAATTTGAGATAGCTCAGCGAGAAATTAGATGCAGGGGGAAAAACCTTGCCATTCCTTGTTAATTAGTGTCACCACACAAAATTGATAGTATGGGTTTGTGGTTTTGCTGGTCCAGTGACCTCTGCATTCCTGCTCCTGCAGAGATCAACAGAAAGAGACAGTCTACTGAGTCTTTCATGGCTTCCTACCTCAATAACTTCCTGTCTACATTACTGGTGGTGCCAGTGAGTCTGTGTTGTCTATATATATATAGACAGTTTTCATTACATCATCATTTTAAATAGCTCATTGTTATCTTCCATGACCTTCACCAGGATAACCCTGATCACGAGGTGCTGTATCTCATCCGAGGACTACTAAATGGCCTGCAAGAATATCCTTGGTTAGTTAATTAGCTGTTACCGTGGTAACCAGCTCTTGTTACCATGGTTACCAACACCCTCACACCCTATAGCAATGCACCATTTTTGCAGTGCTATCTTTGTCGTACCTGTAATGCTAAGAGCTTTGAAAGATAAGGACTCTCTGAAATAATTCAGAAAGAAACTTCGCCAAGTGTTTCAACTAGATGTTCCAGTCTTCTTCAGGGTGAAAGTGAAGCTAGTGTGAGCACCTGCTATTTTTATAGCCGTACAACTCATACCTGCTAGCAAGTGTTCACACTAAATCAGCAAAGTTTCATTCCGAATTAAAGCTGGTATTTCAGAGAGCCTTATGCAACAGCCAATTGAGAAGCCCCCTCTTCATTCAGTATTCAAAAATGCTAGAAACGAAAAGCCTGGGTGTGGGGCTATCCAAACGCCATAATGAAATACAAGAGAGGGCCATTGTACTGGAGTGCAGTGCTATAAAATGAGTTATTGTGGTGGCGCTGATGCTCCTAGCTGTCTTGCTCTCTCCTTCCCCACCCCCACCCCCACAGGAACAACAACAATGACCATCGGATGAGAGTATACATGAATTCGGTCACCCTGCTGTCTGCATCCTGCCAGGTAGGTGGAGCATCGAGACTCATCACCAGTCAGCATCTTTTGGTAAAAATGATGTGCAAGTAATTGTAGCTTTTTATTTGCTCTCGAAATGAAGGGTATAGCATAAATTTGGTGGGCCATGAAAAAAAAAAATGCTGGATAAAGTCCGGCCTTTGTGACATCATCAGTTGGTGGTTAACAATAGCGTGGGTAGTGGTGGGTGCTTCTGCTGTGGCAGTCCTCCTACGTCCTTCATGATCTAAGGTTCTTGCCCTTTCCCACAGGATAGGTACCTCTATGGCATCGCAAAGGGTAAGTCATCCAAACGTCCTGTGCCGTGGACCCTGTCTGAAAATGTCCTTTTGAAGTTATAGTGTAGTGAAGTAGCTAAAAATACCCCGGTTTTGATTTGCCAAGGTCATCCTGGCTCACCTCTAGGACGCCCACCTCTTCAGCAGTTAGTGTGACCCACTTCCCTTTGAGTCACCACATTCTCATGTTAGGCCATGCACTTCCCCTCAGGGCACCACATTGTCATGAATCGTAGATTTGGTGGGCGTGATTTGAAAATTGTCATATGCGCCCAAAATGGAGCTACTGCTAACGCAGATGCAGTGTGTACATTTCTATGAGCCTTGTACTTTTGTCTGCTTTCGTGATGTGTGTAAATGTGCAGCAGAATGCATGTGTTGTTCTTTGCAATTCTACATATGTGAATGCTTATATATATTCACATGTGTATTATTAAAATTACTTTTTATTTGCTAAAATTCATTAATTAATGTAAGCTTCATTTGTGGGTGTGTTTATGTATGCTTCAGGTATGGAATTCTAGCCTGCAGCTTATTAAAAAAACAGCACGTTATTCATCACCAGTTAATTAGAGCAGAATGTTTTTGAATGACTGTATGAATACCAGCTGCAGTGTGGAATGGGCGGCCTCATTAAATTCTTGGGGGTGGGCTAGCACTTAATAATTTGTTTTAGAAGTTGTTTATGCCTAATAAGGGCATACAATCTCCTCACTACACAACAACCTGGCAATTCAAAATGTCCAAGCTTATGTGTCGCTATAGTCTGTACATACCTCATGTGACCTTGAGTACACATTCTATTGTTTATATGTGTCGTTCACTGCGGAAGCCAGCTGTAGGGTGCCAAAACGTTTGAAGCTGTGTTGAGTTCAGTTTATTGTCACAATGGATACTTGCACCCTCTAACCTATGAGCTAGCCATGCCCCCTCTCCCCCCCCCCCCCCTCCTCCCCCTCCCAGTGGACTCCAACGACAGCCTGTATGCCGGAGACAATAAGCTGGTGGCGGAGGTTGCCAAGGTAGTGCACACTGTCCTCCAGCAGGTCCTGGAGCACATGCGGTCCCTGACTACCTCAGATGAGGTAACTGGCCGAAGCCATTGTCAGAACATCAGTGGGTAGGGAAGCCCTGTGGCCTGGCACCTACTGCCTGGGGTGATCGTTAATTAGTGTGATCTCACTCTTTTAGGGGTTAGGTTCTAATCAAATTGTTTTGTGCGTGTCAAGTCTTCGCTGGTCATGTGATTGAGATGTATACATACACCTGCCTAGGAAGCTAGACCACTTGTCTGCGGTATTGGTAGTGGGGTTCCAAGACTGGGAATGGGACTAGAGTGATTGGATAACTTTCATATTTCCTTGACTGTTCCTTCCCAGCTACGAAAAAGGCAGTCCATGCTAGCCCTGGGGCTCTTCGCAAGGCAAGTCAGCCATTAATAATTATCATAACCTTCTTTTAACTCAACCTGACAGCAGACCATGTAATAAACTCTAACCCAGTCAGCAAATTTCCCATGAACTTAAAAAAAAATTTGACTACAGATGTGAGACTAGAGTGGTAGCGATTGTTTTGTCTAGCAATACACTTCTGTTCTAGGAACTAATTAGTTTTAATTGGCTAAGCAGAGCTACAGCCCTTCCAGTGCTATGGCGAGCATTCAATATCTAGCATTCTTGTATGCTATGCAATTTGGTGGGAATGTGACTGGAGATATGGCTTCACAGACTAACTACTATAGAAGAGACAAACGTAAATGAGTCATTACTCCTTTCTCTCTCTCACTCTCCCTCCCCCTCATCCCTCACCCCTCACCCCCTCCCTCCAGGCTGGTGGTCCATGCCGATATCTCGGAGGACACCAACCTCAGTCCGCTGTTGGTCAACCTCTGGAACCTAACCCAGAAGCATGGCATGATGGAACGGAAACGGCTGGTATGTCTTTAATCCATACCATTACCTACCACAGTAGTACATGTACATTTGACCTTTTCTCGGAGTCCACGGTGTGTTCGTGGGCTCCTGGTGTGATACACAGCTGGAGTAAAATTTCAAATATCAAAGTCCTAGAATAATAGCCCCCTAACCCCAAAATCACATTGGAAATCACACAAATTGTGCAAAAATGTAGTAAAAAATATGCGTACTTTGTGAAATTATGGGCAAAATTTTGATTCCTGAAATGCAGTATTTGTAGGGGGGGGGGGGGGGTTCAAGTTCAATGTTGATGGGTTAGACCACTGCTTCTCAGGCTTCAAATTATTATGGTGGCTTCAGACTTCTGTGGCAAGGTAAGGCACTGAGAAGCTCCTATTCGTATTTCAGAATTGGGGGGGGGAGGGGGGCACTATAGTCTGCTCTTAAAAACAATTCTGTAGAGGTGAGACTGATTGGGGATTGGTGATAATGGCATCTTGTTATCTGACCACATTTGCTGAGTGTATTGGTCACATGATGCTTCCACCCACATTTTTCTATTGTTGACAGTTGTAGTGTTGCATTGTTGCGCTATTTATAAATGACCTATCCCTGTTTCCCATTACATCACTTGTTTTTTTTCTAGTGTGTAATGTTTTTTTAACCTATTTATAAACGACCCCATCTCCTCTCCTACTGTCCTGTACACACACACAGACTAATTTTCATAGATCTGTGGTATGCAGACCCGAGCCACACTACAAGGCTCTAGCAGAGCAGCTGTCTCGGCCTGGCTGATCGCTTTCAACCGCCAGAAATGACATGTCTTTATTGAACCTCTTGTTTTGCTCATGTGCCAAAAAAAATTTGCAGTATCCCTACTATAGCCTTGTTCCCAGGCCACACAGTTGGGGAGGGGGTGGCCTGGGGACGAGGCTAGCCTCATGACTACCAAAGGTATAATATAGTTGGAGGTATTATGTGCTTTGTACGTTTGCATTCGTTCATATCAAAAAGTCAGAAACAAGTAGAGAAATGTTGTACAGAAAACTACAGTTAATGTACACACTTCAGAAATACATACTGATATGCAATAAGGGAATGTAGGACTGTGTACTGGTGTGTGGATGATAGAAACGGAAAAAAGAGGACAAAAATTTGAGATCAGCAGACAGCGCTAAGTAACATGAGGTCACACACACTAGCTCCATGTGTTGACATGTATCGAGAACTGAGGGTGATAGTTGGTAATACATAAATCATGAACATCTCTGTCCCATTGACTTTCTTCTCCTAGCTTGGTCCACCTCTGCCCACAGCTTTTTCAAGTAATTGAGTTCGTTTTCCAGACTCTGCACTTCAGCTTTCAGCTTCTTGTTTTTCTCTTCTAGTACCTCCCACTGTCCGTCTACACCAAACTTCTCTTCTCTCTTCCGCTGCCGATACCGAAGTGCAGCTGTCTTGTTCTGCTCCTTCTTTCTCTCCTTCTTCTGTGTCACGCTCATTCTTCTCTTGGCCGGCTTTCTCTGGTCTGAAGAGGCAGGGGCCTTTCTCTTCCGAGCAGGTGCACTAGCTTCGATCCGAGTCACTACCGGCTCCTGATACAAACAGGGTGAGGTAACAGCCTGCTCTTCCTTCTGAAGCAGCAGATCCCTAATACTGCCAGTGCTGTCGGCTGAAGTCAGCGGCGCAAGTGGTGTAGTTGCAGAATAGCAGCTCGCGGGTGAGAACTGATTGTCCTCAAGGAGTGAAGACATAACATCTTCAATTTCAGCAGCCTCAGACGGGGAGTAGTAGCAGCTAGACTGCGGAGAAGCAGGGAGGCTAGACTCGGGCGTGAGCAACCCAGGGATGGTTAGAGGACTGGAGATGAGGGGTGGGGATTGGGGTGAGAACACCGCACCGGTACTCATTCTAAAGACATCAGCAGCCTGATCTTCTGGGGTGAGGAGAGCATTGAGAGGTTGTGATAGCCATTCAGGCTCCAAACCCAGACAACTGCCACTGAGATCTGGGGGAAGCAGAGAACAGTTGATAATTCATTAGCAATTGCAATGTAACTACTGCTTATGTATTCATCACATGGATACTGTGAAATATTACAAGTTAAGTATTTCCATGACCCTCACCAGCAAAGTCTGAGGCAAACAGTTGTGTCTCAAACTCCCCAGGTGCCTCTCCGGGCGAACTAGCCTCTGACTTTGTCACCTCAACTCCCCCTTGAGAGGCATCATCAAAGGCGGGAAAGCTGCAGCTGTAAGCAGCTGCATAATCACTGTAATATCCCAAGCCGCTGGGGACGGCAAGGGGACTTGATATCGGCACCATCACATTCATGCCTTTTGTTTTTGCTCTGTAGAATTTGTCCAATTGCGGACTTAATGAAAAACAGCTGGGAAGACCTGTGTAAATAGAGAGGGCAAACATGATTGAGCAACTGCCATCCACCTGTATACAGCCCCCTTAAAAAATCAATTCAAGAAGCCATCCAATTCCGGATGTTGTCAGTCACTACTTCCGCCCACACCCACACAATTAACAACGTCACTTACCCCATCGCAAAAAAGGAAATTCACGGTATATGTTGCTTTTTGTAAGGAGACAGCGCAAAGCACCCTGTCCCTGTTAATGAGCCATTGTGTAGTGATGTAAATACAGGACTTGATCTCGCAGTACGCGCTTTAGTTTATCCAAATTATTATATTCGCCTTCGGTAAAACTGTTAGATAAATAATCGTAACGTTCTTTTTTTACTCTTCAGTGATCCAATCAATGACAATATCATGGCTCTGGGCTCGAGCGCGATGAGGGCTCTTCTGCAGCAGCAATCCACCTTTCCACTTTACCAATAATCGCTTTTGTCTCGACACACTAAAACTGGTAGTAGTTCGTCGTACGGCACTAATATTGCGTATTGCTTGTGGCTGATGCAATACCTACATTATTTTTAGCTATTGCGTAATATCTGACCAATCAGAGCGCAGTAAAATTAATTAGTGCATTCACGCTGCCGGGTACTCCCCGGGAAAGTCCCAAAAGCAAGCTATGCGTAAATTGGTCATGTCTGAGACTGAAGACGCCGTTCTGCAGAAGTCGCTGTCCTCCCATGACACCGTTGAATACCGGCTCTATCCTGTGAAAGGGGAGGAGTGCAGTCATGAATCTCTGACTGAGCTAGCAGTGGGTTGCACCCACCTTGCCAGATCTCTCACTACAGACCATATTTGGCACTATGAGCACTTCAGGCTGGCTGCGTGGGCGGAGGAGAAAGGTGGACCTTCCTTATTTGGCTATATAGAATACTGCACATATATGCACCCCTTAGTCTTGTGGGACAGTCTCACCTGTGTGCGAGCGAGGATGGCCCGTGAGACTATTGCATCCATATTACCCCCTAGGCTCCCACCCACCCCACCTTTTTGGGACCACCTGTTTCCATGACAACGTGGAGGACGAGTGGTTGATCGTGTACCTCCTGTTTGCACTGAGCAAGAGACACAGCCAGTTGGTGATCAGGTGAGAGGCACAACCAGTTGCATGGTCGTTAAGTCTGTGGAGCAGTGAATAGCGTGGCAATAAAGTGTATAATGTTGTGAGGTATGGCTGTGCAGTCCAATGTTTAGTCCCCTCTCTCGTACGTGCCCCAGCGTGTGTGATAGTGATGGGGAGTTTCTGCTGATTGAGTCAGCACATCAGCTACCCAAGTGGCTCAAGCCAGAGACGTCACAAAACAGAGTAAGTCTTCTCGGCACGACCTACAGCCATAATACTACACAGAGGGTTGCAGTTGAAAACTGTCTATTGTAAGCAGTCACACAACTGTGTACACCACATTACCGACATGCTGCAGTTCATTGTAGTATACTCGATTCACCAGTGAAGATCACTGTGATACACTTTGTTTCTGAAAGGTTCAGTAGGTATGGCTACTGGCTGCCTGTGAGTTGCATGCACAAGTAGTCTTTCTAAGTAACGTGTCACTCTAATTGTTGTGCCAGACAAGGGATGAGGGGTAGTTTTACACTCCAAAGTGAGCAGTTTTAGTGCAAAAATGCCACTTGAGTTTCAAAGGGTATCTATTGGAACGTCAGTGCTAATGGTGCGTTAATTAGAAAGAATACAGTAACATTGCATGGAACAAACAAAGGTATGTTCATTCTTATATCATTTCTGTCTGATTCCTATACCACCTCTGTCCAATTCCTATGCACGACACGCTGCAGGTTTTCATTCATAGGGGAAAGCTGCACATCATTCCGAAGCCTCGCACCCCCGCCGAAGTCACCTTCCTCCCTGTGGCCACACCCACAATCAAGGAAGCCATTCAGCTGGTACAAGGGGAAGCCCCTACTGAAGCCAATGATGTCATACAGGAAGCAATTCAGAGAAGAATTGGCTGGTAACTAGGCACTAGATTCTATATCTGGTGCTTAGTAACCACGTGGATATATTATTTATTCCAGCTTCCCTGCGTGTATAAAGTCTTCCCTTCATCATGCACACTGCTACCTCCCGTGTCCTGCGGCTCATGTGATATCACACGATCCCCAGTTGGTAGCAGCCGCTGTACATGCCCTGTGCGAGCGGGACCCAGCAGACATGAAGGTCTGCAGGAGAATGGAGTATTTCTCACCCTCCAAGCACACAAGTATAACAGCAGAGGTATGACAGTACCCAGCCGTCCCAGCTTTTTTTGCTTCCAGCATGGAAGGGGAGCCTGGGAATGAGGCTAAATTGCACCAGCAAAGTGATGCAATCTTATCTGCAGTTCCAACCGCACAGAATATTTATTCCATTACACCTCATGCTAACCATCATTAAGCCACTTTTATGTAGTCAACAGGTGTGCGATTGTAGATAGGAGGAACCTTCCCTGTCAGCCTCGTACCCAGCCAAAAAGCTTTTTCTTACTGGAAGCGAAAAAAGCTGGGACGGTTGAGGCTGAGAGGGAAAGGTTCCTTCTACTCTATGATTGCACACCTGTTGACTGCATAAAAGTGGCTTGATTATGGTTAGTGTAAGGTCTAGTATTCTCGGTGTGGTTGGAACTGTGGATAAGATTGCATCACTTTGCACACGCAACTTAGCCTCATTCCCAGGCTCCCCTCCCACGCTTTGGGAGGGGAGCCTGGGAGTGAGGCTACATACAATTACCCTGGCTGGGAGGGGAGCCTGGGAATGAGGCTACATACAATTACCCTGGCTTCTATTGTTGTACAATTATTCCCCCACACAAATATGTGATTCCTATCTTAATTCTCCTTCCCTCAAAGATCACCTTCACCAGGTACCTCTATGCCCAGCTGTTGCATCAGCACTTCAGCCCTCCCAGGAATGGTGGGTTCAGGCTGCCTCCAGTGGGAAGCCACCAGCACAAGCCCTGTGACCTCGGCATGAAGCTGGTGAGTCGACCCTTGCAAGAATTACCTTCTAGAATGGAAAATGGTTTTTGGATGTAACTTTTATAAGTCTTCCAGAAAAGCTATCGCTATAGGACATCACATTCTTCAATACTGGTTTCCTCCTGGAAGTAAAGGCAGTGAATTCTGCCTTGAATATTATTATTAGACAAATACAGCTGTTTTGTTTAATGTCGTCATATTTTACTGGCAATTCTTTGATTAGCAAAACTTGAGAATGAGCAGCTGCTGCACAGCAAGATATTAGTAACTCTTATTAGCAGACCTTGCGGGAGTTTGCAAGAAGGGAATTTTGGCCTGCTAATAAATTTATAGGCATACATTCACACATGCGTTCACCCCTAACATGGCACGCACATGTCACACTCACATCTGCACAATCACACATACATCAGGCCTGTGGTCTTGAGATTCTAGTGAGCCGTGCGGGGGGTGTGGCAGGGGGAAGGGGGGAGGGGGGAAGGAGAGAAGATGTGACAAGTGATCATCGCTGGGACAAATTTGTGCACAACCTCAACGAAAACGGATACTTCCAGGTATGGAATATGGTGCTAGGTAATTCAGATGGAATAGGGGCATTTACTGGAATGGACCTCTATAGGATGAGCTGGAGGGCTCCAAGCTGCACCAACAGCTGCTACAAACGGCCAAGGAGTACTTCAATACTAGTGTGGTAGATGCTGACCACACTGGCAGGAGTGCCAGGTAGTAACACTATATACTTGTGTGTAGAAAGCCTATGTGAGCGATGATGTAATGGTATCTGCTGTAGGGATCCTCTACAGGCTGCAGGAAAGAGGATCACTGACATTCTTCAGACCGTTCCTTTCACTGAGGAAGATGTCAAGAAGAAATGGGAGAACCTCAAACCTCCAGATGGTTAGAATTTCGTTGTAGTACAATATCAAATTGGATTACCAACGCAGTCTACCTCCCTCCCTCCCTCCCTCCCTTCCAGATGACAGCTGGCTGGAGATCTCTCCAGGACAGCTGGACAGCATGATGCGGCAGGCAGCCGGCTACCTGCCACAGGATACGCCCCCCTCTGCTGACCCCACTGACCTGGAGTCTATGGTCACTGGGATGAAGTCATTTGTTGACAAGATCTCCACCCACAAGGGGGCAGAGTTTCCTTGGTGAGAACCAGCCAAAAAAACAAGGTTTCTATATTTAATAATTATTATGTTTAAGTAGCCATGACCCGGATGTTTACAGCCATTGTGATTCTGCCCTTAGAGCTGCTGTTTTCTCTCTTAGGTCTGCAGACGACACTTCGGAGGTTAGATTTGACCCCGACAGCTTCATGCAGACTGTGCAAGACATGCTGGGTAGGTGTGTAGGTAAACATGGCGTATACAGCAGGTTCCACGGGATATGTTCCAGTCCCTAATCCATGATGCTGTACTCCTCCATGTCAGAAGGGAGGCGTGACAGGGGGAGGCACGACAGTGAGAGCTGTGACGACAGTGGGTTATCAATCTCTGACAGTGAGGAGGACTCGGGGGGTGTGTCCAGTGGGGAGGAGCCTACTGATCGTGATATGGCAGCCATCATGCAGCAAATGGATCGTGAACTGGCACAGACTGAGGTCGGGAAGAGCTTTGAGAGGGTGAAGGTGAGCGAGTAATGATGTAATGGTGAATGAGAAGTGTAGTGCTTCTATGGAAGTAGTGATGTAATGGTTTTCACACACCTGCACAAGCTTTCAGACACAGAAAAGACAGCTGAGGCTGTGGGAGAGGGAGGGGGTGGGAGTGGCGGAGAGCTGGAGGACCTTCGGCCAGTGGACATCGACTTCAACCTGGTCCACAACCTACTAGAGTCGTACTCCAGCCAAATGGGTGGGGCTGGCCCCGCCTCCAACATCCTGCACAGCATGGGTGTGGCTATCCCCAGAGAGGAAGAAGAGGAAGAGGGTGGAGCCAAGGGAGGAGCTAGGTAGCAGCTACCGACACTGAACCTTGCATTTCATCACTTCTGTTTCCTTTACACTATGTTGCAATGGTACTCCATTCACTGACTTTAGTGGCTCATGCATTACACAAGGTAACCTAGTCTCGTGTGCCAGACCCTCGCACCACAGGGTCTCATGCGCCAGACCCTCGCACCACAGGGTCTGGTGTGCGAGACTAGATAACCCTAACTTTGTCCTCAAGCTCCACCCCCAGTTTTTCTCACACGATGCAAGCAAAGCCGGGCAGTAGAGCCTGGAAAGGAGGCTAGCCATGTAGCCCTCCCGGTATCAGACACATGGAACACACCTGGCATTACACATGGGAATTACCCCAGCCTCTGATGGGCTCACAATGGAATAATCCCATGCAGTACCCTCCTGGCATTGTACAAGACAACCCAAGCTCCTAGCAGATAACCCCTGGCCCTCTGATGGCATCACACAAGATAACAGCCCTGCAGCTATCAACAAACTGCTGCATATTATACAGCATGCACAGCTAAACAACCATGACGACATAGACTTATAACTAGCGGTTTACTTTTTTTGAACACATTTTTTTCTTCCTTTTCTGGTACAGTACAGAGCATATAATACCACACAACAAGAATACACCAAACATCGTACCATTCTTTGCATGGTGGTGCAGTGCTCCATGGCAACAATAATAAGACATACACTATTATAATATAAAAGTGCTATTAAAATGCTTTCTAGAGACCTAAATAAATATCTGACCTTGCTAGAACAAAATGAGAACATTGAGTGTAATACCGGAAACAAAAAAAAAATGGAAGCTTTGTGACTATAGTGAATATGGACCAGTAACCATGGTGACTAGATGGCTCATAGCAATATCGATATTTACATACAATACGGACTAAAAAACAACCATGATTGTCTTTCTTTGATAGACAGTGAGCTAATTAAAATATACATTCACTATTAATTTCCAATAGACTCCTAAATATAGGTGGCTAATAACGAACTAGAGTAGTGAGACACTACGTCTACGGTAGGATGACCGTAGAGCGCTGTGTTATCTTCTTGTTACAGTGGGGGCAGTTGGCATCCTTCCCCAGTTTATCAGCGCAGGACTCACAGAGGACACAGTGCTGGCAGGGTTGGGTCAGTACGCAGCGAGGAAACTCTTTACACTGTGTGCACAGGGTAGCCTGTCTGTGGCGAATGTCCTGGTGTGTGTGTGTGTGTGTACGTGTGTGTGTGTGTGTGTGTGTGTGTGTGTACGTGTGTGAGTGTGTGCGTGTGGTATTACAAGTATGATATAGTGTTAGTAATACTAGATGACTGATGGGCAACGACACACAGCTGTGTACAGATACATGTACAGGTATGTATCTGCAGATACAAATGAAATTCTAGTTAAGAAACCTTTGAGTCTTCTTTCTCAAACACAACCTTATCCCCTACTAACATGAAACACATTCCAGGGGAAACCTAGAACCCTTTACAAATTGGGGACTGGAACCCTCTCCCAGTTTGGAACTGGGAAACCTAGAACCCTTTCCCAGTTTGAAATAAGTATGAAGTGATAGAGGCACCCATGTGTCTGGGAGAGGCAAACCTTTTCAAGTCTTTCCAGGTCACTCCTGATCTGTCTCTGCATGGCCTCCAGGCGAGAGAGAGGCATGTGAATGAGGTCGCTGCCCTCTGCCAGCGTGTGTATGGGACCGTGGAGTTGCTGTGAGTGTAGCTGTGACCGTACCTCATTGAGCTGGCTTTCAAACTGTGTGTGTGTGTGTGTGTGTGTGTGAGACAAAGGAAAGTATGATAGCTCATGCTGGTGACTTACTTTAACTATGTCTTGCCAAAGCTCTAGCCAATGGCCAACTACGGCCCAAAAACTACCCGAATTCTCCTTCAAGCCCCCCTATGATATGCAGGCCTCAATATGCATATTTTCTTTTCAGTTGTGGAAAAACGTTTTCTTCCAAGCTGCCAAGAAATGTAGGGGTGTTGCAACGAGTCTATCTCTAGTCCTCACATCTTCTACTCTCTGGGTTGCGATCTCTTTCTCTCTCCGTGCCCTCGCGCTAGCCTCCTCTGCCTCCCTCTTCCAGGCATCACACGCCAGCTTGGCCTGTTTCCAGGTCTCGTGCCACTGGGCCAAGTGTGCCTTTGTCTGCCGCAGCTCGTCCCTCAGGGCCGCTACTTCTGACTTGTCCACTGGGGAGCCCGTGGCTGCGTGGTACTGCAAGGTGAGAGGGGAGACGGTGGGGGAGGTGGGGGGGTGAAGGTAGGAAGAGGGGAGGGGGCAAACGTGAAAAAGGGGAGGAGTCAAAAGGAAAAAGGGGAAAGGGGAGGAGTCAAGGAGAAAGAGGAGGAGTGGGAGAAAAAAATCAGAGTTTACTGATGCGTACCATTGGTGATGGTCTTGTGGGGGACGCCGGTAGTCGTACCGCCTGCCCTCCTGTTGCCATGTGGGTCATTGGGAACCGCTGGGAGGGGTGAGGGTGGGGGGAGTGGTGGAAAGCGGAAGGGGAGGGAGAGGGGGAGGAGTGGGGAAGGGGGGAGGTGGGGGTGAAGCTGACGCCGGGCCCAACGCTCTGCACATGTTGCAGTGGACCCACTTCCGAGCTCTGGGAGTGTGTGCCAGAGTGGGGTGTGTGGCAGGGGGTGTGGCAGATGGGTAGGGGAGGGGTACTGGATACATTATGTGCTAGCATTCCCATGCTTCCAAGGTCAATTTGGTACTTCCATGACACCCCATTCAACTACAGCTTCAGTTCCTCCTGCTAATTAAGGGCATCACTGCCTATGCAACACCGGCTCCATGTGTTGCCATGCCAACCAGTGCTCCAGTGGGAAGGCACACTCCCAAGCTATCACTACTTTCACCTCAGGTCTCAAGTGGCTTCAACAGACTGCCCATTCCGAATACACTGGTTATTGATCATGCAACACTGCCAAAACATTACCAAATAAAATATTTATCCAAGGCCCCCTTGAGACTAATTAGCCAAGAATATATACTACTAATTCTTCTGGCTATATAAATAATTACATTTATCAATGACTGTTAGATTGAGGGCGAGAGCGTGTTGAGGGTGTGATGGGCTTTGATTAGAATTATGTGGGCTATAGTCAACTCACGGGCAGGCTTCCTCCAGCAGGGCCGTAGGGTGAGAGAGGGCCGAGGGGAGTGGAGTAGGGGAAGGAGGTGGAGAGCTGCTGCGGCTGGAAGGAGTGCATGAAGCCCTGGGCTATGGGGGACTGACCCAGAAGGCCGGAGCTGTACACCTGTGGGGGGAGGGGCATGAGGGGGCAGCTGTGGTACAGTGGTAGGATGGGACGATGGCAGCTACCACAGACAGATCAAGATGTGGCTCTACGGTTTCTGTTGGGAATTAAATATCTAGAGAGTCTAGTGATAGAAGCCACCCCTAATCAAACAGCCGTAATTAAGTCTCTTTTCAGTCACGAGAAGCTTTGCCTACTATCCTATCTAATGTCCTATGCACCAACAAAAGTGCATTAGCAGTGAAGGCAGTGAAGGCAGTGAAGGCATTGTTACCATAGATAGCCGTCACCTGGTGGTATCCTCAGAGGCTCAAAACGGTGCCCCCCCCCCCACCTGTAGGGGATTCCCCTGCAGTGACTCTCCCATCCCCTCCCCTACCTCTGAGCGCTCCACTCAGCCCCTCCCCCTACCTCTAAGAGCTCAGCTATACTAAACCCCTCCCCCTACCTCCTCAGTAAGGTTGCTAGCTAGCTAGCTACACCCAGCCCCTCCCCCTACCTCTGCAGGCTCCTCTGTGAGGTTGCTGGAGGTGGTGTCAATATCCTCCAAGGTGAGGTCGTCCAGGCCCCCACCCACCATCGCCTCCAGGGCATCTGAGACACTGGACGGTAGACTATGCGACTGTTGGAGGGTGGCCTCTGGGCTGAGTCCTGAGCCACTGCCAAAGGAGAGCCGTAAGAGGTTCTGGTGTGTGTGTGTGGTGTGTGTGTGTGTGGTGTGCATATGCGTGTGTGTATAGTGTACGTGTGTGTGTGTGTGTATGTTATTGTGGAGAGAAGGAAAGTGTACATTTCAAATTTAGTCACCCAAGTCCACAGTCCAGTTCCCCTCTATAGTTTAGTCTTGTACCCAGAGGGCGTGACATCTGGGTATGAGACTACCCAGGGGGCATGACATCTGGGTACGAGACTACCCAGGGGGCATGACATCTGGGTACGAGACTACCAAGGGGGCATGACATCTGGGTACGAGACTACCCAGGGGGCATGACATCTGGGTACGAGACTACCCAGGGGGCATGACATCTGGGTACGAGACTACCAAGGGGGCATGACATCTGGGTACGAGACTACCAAGGGGGCATGACATCTGGGTACGAGACTACCCAGGGGGCATGACATCTGGGTACGAGACTACCAAGGGGGCATGACATCTGGGTATGAGACTACCCAGGGGGCATGAGGTCAGGGTACTGTGTGTACCTAGCCTGGAAAAGAAGTACCCTATACTCTAATCTCTGGCCATCAAAAGCTCAACAGCTGACCTGGCAGTGTAAACAACTTTAAAGACAACTGCTGAGTCTGCAACAGTTAATCATTATCATGAATACTACCTGAAAACTGGAAATGGCCAAACCTGTTTTCTCCGGCTCCGTTCCGTCTCATCCAAGCTTGTGTCTGCATCAATGGCCTGAATCTGTTTCCGTATGTATGACTGTGGGAGGGGGGGGGCGGCGAACATTAAAGAAATTCAAGGCAGGCTTGCAACTGCCTACACAGCTGCCACCTAATGTGTTAAATACTTCAAGGAAACCGTGAATTAGCTAGCAAAAGAGCTGGCATCTGCAGAGATACAACTGCTAGACCATACTAACTTCGATAATGCGCATTATATGGAGTCAGTACCCCTTCGCTCTCACTGCTGTGCACTCCTACTACTCACACTCCATGCCCACATCGCCTCGCTGTTGTTCGTGGTGTCCTTTGAACCATACTATTACAGTCCCTGCTAGCATTCCACAATTATTGTTGTACATAGTTCCTACTTGTTCTGTTGTTTTTTTTCAGGGATCCATCATGTGCAAAAAAAATTTTGGTGACTTTCCACAAATCTGACAACAACCAAAGCTGGGCTGGGGCACAGCTATAGCCACAACCCAAGGGAAGGGCTAGAGGGAGGCAAGGTGGGCCAGAGTTTGTCACTTAGAGCAGCCGAAATTTAATTTGTAAACGTCAATGAAGTATCTTAGAACCACCAACAACATGGCTGGCGGAAGGAGTGTATGCTTGGCAGGGACAGAATAATAAATACAGCAGAGGGCTGCTAAATGAGGTCTAGCAATGGGTTGTATGTACGTATAATATGGTGGTGCAGTTGTTGCTACAGCACAGATACCAACAATAACCTTACCAGGGGATAGGAACTGGTCAGTGCTACAGTTGGTACGGTTCTTTTGTGTACCTCTACAGCCTGCTGGAAACTCGCCACTTGTTTGATAGTCGACACCACTCCCACTGGATCTGGGACTTGCATCAGTTGTAAGTCACAGAATTCAGCTATGCTATAGTTAGTGCATGTACTTCAATGTTTACAGTAGCTAGACCAGAGAGTACCCCACCCCAGCCTTTAGTCTTAATTCATAGTGGCTTGGTGGAGATGAAAGCTGGGGAAGGGGCACCTGGCCCTGAGAGACCGTCCTTTGAGCGGCCATCCCAAAGGCCCTCCCTGCTCTCCCAGACCCTTGAGCCTGACCTCAGCGCCTGGTGCTCTTTGGAAGGTGTCACTGGAGGTGCTGCTGGATCTCTCTGGCGGGCGACCGATTGGCTGGGGGAGGGACTTGGTATAGGGAGATGTTGAGTACAGCATTGCGTCTGAATCTGCACTAGCGGTGTTCTGAGGGAGGAGGCAGGAGGCGCTTGAAGGACCACCATTAATGTTCAAGGGGTGTGAACGTACCACGATAGGACTAGGATTTGTAACCATGGGTTCATCTGTGAGTTCCCGGGGGGAAGTTAGCTCCTCTGCAGAGGGAGAAAATCAGTTACCTACCGTGAAACTGATGGCAGATGGTTCTCAGTCAGATTATAGTAACTCACTCTCATCGTGGGCGAAGGCACAGAACGGACCTCTAGGGCAGTAGCCAGTCTGTTGGACATCGTTGCACTTGGTAGACTTGTAGATCTATGGGAAGCATGAGGAAAGAAGGCAAGTGTAGTGGGGTGCTGCGAGAGCTAGCAACCTGGTGAGCCTGATACAGGGCGGCAGGGAGGGACGTCCTGTCATGTACTCTCCACTGCTCATGCAGTTGGGCTTATTGTGAGTGACAGTAGAAACTAGCTGAAATGGGCACTCTCAGTGAGAATTCATAGGAAAACAAATAGCAATTAGTAACCCACATACTTCCGTACATTTGGCACACCATCATTTCAGTATACTCAATTAGGAAAATAAACAGCTCATCTTCGACTTAAACAAGTGTACTCTCAGCAGACAGTGTACACTCTGCAGTGTATACACCATGCAAGGGGAGATTGTTTGGCCAGCACTGCCTACTAGCTAGTACTTTACTATCCTGTGCAAACACACAGTAAAGGAATAAGTTGTACCGACTGCATTTCACATTTCGCTACACAATATGGCAGTCTATGACCCAGCTAGAGATGAGACGATTTACCTGGAGCTCCATAAGTATAGCATCCCCAAACAAACCCCTGCATTCCAGAAATTGCTGACTTATTTAATACACCACTGCCAAGCGTCATACTCAGCATCTAAGAAACCACCCGGAATGTGTCAAAGGACACACGTAGCCAACTCTGAATGTGCTAAAGGACAAATGTAGCCACCTCCAGGGGGGAGGGGGGCACTGACCTCTGGGTGAAACTGACCTCTGGGTGAAACTGCTGCTCCGTCCTGGTGTGGCAGTAGCAGCAGGAGTCCCCCGTCTCACAGTGACTGGGGTCGCCCCACTCATCGTTCAGCTTCACGTTAGGGCAGGGTGTCGATCTGGGTGAAACAAAGAACAATAGTCTGAGCCTTCAACAGGCACTGAGGTAATAGCCACAATACTGCAGCCTGCAGATCTATGGCTCTTCACATGTACATGTGCATACAGGCAGTAGCATGTCGGCCCCCCTGGGTTTCATATAGGATTTTTCGGTGGGGGTGGAAAAATGATGCACATGGAAGCATGCCCCCCAGGGGGGCATGGGGGAATGCTCGGGCCAGGAAATTTACGTACTCTGAGGTTGCTTCTGGGGCTCCAAAAAGGCTGGAAATTAGCTACCAATAAATAAACTATTGAAAATATCAACTTCAAAACTCTGGGGGAGAAGGGAACGCTTGTTGGGGGGGGGATTCCCCCCCTCTATACGAAAGCCTGGACCCCCATCGCTAAGTACCTCACGTCAGTTTATCAACAGCTAAAATACCAAAAGAAATGTAATCAATCGCCACATACACTATCAATTAACATATATTTTTACACAATGGCTAAAATCTCTAATCCACACACAAGGCTAAGTGTATGTAATAGGAGAGATGTCCTTATTTAGAGGGTGATGTCCCACTCACCCACAGACGACAGGTGTCTTCTTTTTTTTTAGAGGGTGATGTATTGCTTGTCCCCCCCTCCACCCTTACCCTCAGACAAATTAGAGATGCCCTTATTTAGGATGTCTTCTCAGCAGGTTCCACTGCTTCCAGCCATTGCATTACGAAGCAAACCCCACCTGTATTTGTACTGCTTTGGACTCCGCCGCCTGTCCTTGTTGTTGTGGAAGAAGGGGCAGGCGTAGCCCTGTCGGCAGAGCCTGGGGGGACGCTTGCAGGGCTCCGTCTTGTAGTAGGTCAAGACAAAGCTGGACTCTGTGGGGAGGACAGGAAGTGTGAGTGAAATTGAAACCGCTTTCAGGTTAGGCAATGCAGAGTTTGCTTTCCTCTACAGACAATATACCTAACTCTAGCACATACTGCCCCTCCTAACATATGCAACATATGCAGCACAGACACCAGAGGGCATTGTGTACAGGCCCAGAGATGAATAGGCAGCCATTGAGAGGACACCATGATAGGATGGGTGAAAGAGGGTTTACAGTTCTTACACTTTATTAGTGTTCAAGTGCTCACAAGCAGACATAACTGTTGGTTGCCATGGAACACTGATAAGGGTTCTTCAGCTGTACACCTGATAATTAATATGCCTGTATTAAGCCTGCGTCCCCACTTGGTTGCTCTTTAGACGACTCTTTCAATTTGCCCACAGCATGTGACCCCTATTCCGTGTTCTCGCTTCTGCGCCAATTCCGTCTGATTAATCTGACTAAACACATTCCTACCATACAGCCAGGCAGTGCAGCAGCTGCCAGTGGACTGGCTTACAAGCGAGAGACCATATCCCGCAAAGCTACTAGCTTTCATGAAGTATTCATGATGTAGCTCTCTTGTATCTCCTCAATGAGCCACCCTCTGGTACACTGGTGTGACTGGCTACTTGACCACCTGTCATATTATGCCATACGACTACGAAATGATTTCTTAGCAACAAACAAGACATTAGGTACTCTGACATGGCTGCTAGTCCACACACCCTACAGTTCTATAAAGGTGAACTACCTACATGTACGTTACTATCCTGCAGTAGCCCGGCCTACCACAGACATAAACTCAGCATCCTGGAGAGGATGCGGTTGAAGGCAACCACTAAAATCTGATTCGCATGTACTTGGAATCGGGCCCAAACTCACTGGTAGCAAGGGAACAGTATAATAATGTTCAGTATACCTTGCCAGCGTAGGTCATCCACCAGTACCCCCTTCTCCCGCTCCAGGCTGCCCACTAGCATCGATACGAGCCTGTCCTCGTCGTCTTGTTGTCCCTGGAGTTCTCTGATATCGTATACGGGGGGACGGAGGTCGTGGGGGCCGTGTGCGAAGGCACAGTGGGGGCCGTTCTTTACACAGTAGCCCCGAGGGTCTGTCTCATAGACACAGGTGCTGGTCTTATAGTAGCGTAAGTGGTAACGCCGCTCCGTGTCCCCAGCCGTTCGATGGAGATAGGGGCACCTGTTTGTGTGTGTGTGATGTATGCGGAAGGTATATACAGTGTATGTGTGAGGGAGTGTGTGGGGTGTGTGTGTGGGGGGGGGGGGGGCAGCAGCATGACTTACTCATCCCCATTGGGACAGATGCCTGTGTTCTCATCGTAGAGGGTGCAGTAGACGTCTGGGCTATAGTTGAGGGTGCCGTCCCGCCGCTTGATGGGTCTCCGCCGCCGTTGGTTCATGAAGTGCCAGTGGAAGCAGGTGAAGGGGCGATGCTGGTTGCACTTGTGTTGGAGGAATGCCTTACACTGCTCCACACGAAATTCCTTCAAGTACCTTGTGGGTGACGGGTGGAGGGAGGGGGAGAGAGAGAGGGAGAGGCAAGAATGACGGCTGCTCTCAGTGGCTAGTCTTGACCCCAGGTCGAGGAATGCTTTTTTATGTAACAGGAAATAATATTATGTAAGCAATTCTACAGCAGCGAGCGAAAAGAAACAGTGCATTGACTCGAGTGGTGGTTACTGAAATTAGCATCCGGCTGCCATGTTTAAATCTCACTGTACCTTGCTGAGAGCTAACACACAGCATGAGACTTGGCCTTGAAGTTAGCCCACTATATAAAATAATATAGTTCATAGCCTCATCCGGAAACTACTTTGCTATCACTGGAGTGCCACAGAGGCTTAATTAAGTCATAGATAATATACCTCCTTCCCTCTTCTACGATTAAGTGTTCTGTTAGACTGTTATACCCCCAGGTCCCTTACTTACTACATCAGTAAATTCTAGCATCCTACAATTATTTGAGTCCAAAGGACACCACAGCGCCTAGCAGCTGCCTGGCTACTTTAAAAGCTTACTGGAGCATGGTTATAGTTTCCAGGAAGTTTTTGCTTGCTTTCAGCCAGAGTCATACTCCACAAACATATATGGCCGCCAGAAAAAAAATGCCGGAACGGCTAACAGCTGATCTCATAAACCGCATTCCTATATAACAGCACAGCTGTAGCGTTAACGATACTACAATAATAGTCAGGGCCGTTTTTATAACTACTTGCAGGTCCCCTGCGCTACCCCTGCAAAGCAAATGCCCCAGCCACAGACTCACGTGTAGTGAAACGGCTTTTCTGTCTGGGGCGTCGTGTTTGAAGATACCCGATGCAGCGACAATTCTTGGCTCATTTTGACATCTTTGTAGCTCCAAGAGCCGCTGCTTTGAAAGACCTAGATCCTAACTACCTAATTTGAAAGCCTAAGCGTTACACTGGCCTATAAAATAGACCTGGTCACTGCTACTGACAGTATTGTACTGATTATCCTTTGTTTACATCCACTCAGCCGGAGGGTGACGCAACCAAATATAACACGTGACATCAAAACACGCGTGTGCAAGCTGGGGCGCCGGGCCCGGTCGGGAAGCCATAGGAAATAAAAATTTAATTACAAATCAGGATATGGTATAAAAATAAGTCAACAGAAAATATCACATATGCAGCAAGGATCCAACGATCCGATCAAGCATAAGCTTCACTCCAGCCATCTGTGGCCCCAGTTTGCTTGCTGGAGGAAATTGAAAGAAGCAGGTCAATATGGTAATTAGAGACACACCCACTACACACACTACATACCATATGCAGGAGATGTATAGCCCCACCTATGGGCAAGAAAAGAACAACAGAGTAACAACACTAATGAGAGACATTAGCAAGGGGTGGGCACTCCCATATGCACTGTAGTCACAACTAAGACCGGGGTCAAGAAATTTTGGCCGTCTCTGCCGTCATTTTTGCTGCTTGACCACGCTGCAAAAGGACTCTTAACCATTTTACCGTACCAAAATCTACACCTGCAAAAAGGCTATTGACTGTAAGAGTGCAATACCAGGTTACAAAAAATTGTCTTTGACCCCTCGACCAATGGCAAAAAATACCCCTCGACCTGTTGACCACCTTTTTTTCCAGGTCTTAGCTGTGACTACAGCGCCTATAGGAGTGACAAGCCCTTGCCACGCCCAGGGTTTATCTTACAGCTGTGGAGTGCTTACCCCCCAATTTTCGCCACAGCTGCAAGAAAAAAAATCTGAGTGCGGGAAGCCTGGGTACGTTGGCCTTCCAGCGTGTTTCACTTACAGGAAGAAGGTACCTTTCTTCCTGTAAGTAAAATAAACAAACCTGGGCAGGCTGGGTATGTGTCTAGTCATAATCTTAATTCCTCCTTCTTGAGAATCATACTCAGGGCTGGTCTTCAGCTGTGGCAACTATTATGCCAATACGGATGTGTCAGGGTAAACAAACCTTGCCCCAGGACTAAACCAGTCCCCCATGAATGGCATGCCTCAAGCACACTCGGAGGCTTACCAGTCCCAGCAGCCATGGGGGTTGAGGGTGGAGTTCCGTACTTGTGGGTACAGGATGATGATGTCATTGATCTCGGCTAGTCCGTTGTAGCCGGCATGGAGAGCGAACACAGATGAGATGTATTTCCTAGGAGATGCAGTAGACCTCAGTCAGTGCATACCTAACATGTACAAATTCTGTACACCAAGCTCAAGCAGGCTTGCTCAGAGGCCAATAGGCACACTCCCGGACCATGTAAAAAATCTGGGGAGGTCTCCACTATAATTTCTCAGAAAGGGGGTGGTATACATTGTCACGGGCCGACATAAAGAGTGTGGTTAAACACTGCCGGCCTGCCAAGGAAGTCTACATGCACACACACGGACTTAGGAAGTCTTACAAAACAGTAACTGTAATGGTAATGCAGAGGTATTCAACAACAGGGGTA
Source organism: Phakellia ventilabrum (assembly GCA_963921505.1). Lineage (NCBI taxonomy): Eukaryota > Metazoa > Porifera > Demospongiae > Axinellida > Axinellidae > Phakellia > Phakellia ventilabrum. The sequence continues at coordinate 6,609,638 of OY997392.1, forward strand.
AGGATAACTTACCTGCCTTGGAGGCAGCCATGGAATGCTAGGTGAAGCCTGCAGACTGAGAGGACATTGAAAAGCAGTTATATGGCTACAAATTAAATACTGCAGACCCTTCATCCATTCCGCATAACTCAGGACTAGCTACACACTACATAACCATTACATCACGTGTTCCCAGCAAACCTTTGGCTCTCTTCTGGCAGGCTGTCGGCACATAGACGTAGCCAGTGGAGTCCATACTGACCAGGTCAGGAAGCTCAAGAAAGAACTCTGATTGGTCGAATTCAAACAGCTGCATCAAGACAAAATTGAATGACTAAATGCTAAAAAAATTATCAACTGATGGACCCCTCCGATGTATGTACACTTCAGAGAGCCAGCTTTATGGCTATTACAACACAAATACAGAAGATATGATTTCTACTCTTAAATTTAGCAGTAGAGCATAGTAGCTCAGGTGACCTACTGAGGTCCCATATAGTATGAATTTTGACTGGATCCTATAAACTTACTAATATAGCCAGCCCAAATTATTTACTAACTGAGTAGCCCTCTAATGTACAATGTCCTTACATTCTCTTCTTTGGCAGCTGAGCTATTGGCGGGCGTAATGTCTCCATAGATGTACTGCAGCAGGTGGAGGGCGGCCGAGTAGTTGCAGTTGTTGATGAAAGGAGTAGAGAGGACTCCACAGGGGTTGCCATAGTCATCTGTCACCTGCAGGTCACATGACAGTCATGTGATGTGGTCACTTGCATGCTGCTAATTAGCCTCACCATGGCATGCTCAGTTGGAATGGAGTATTCTGGGTAAAGGGCACCCGTAGTGATGAAGTTGGAGTAGTATTCAGCAAGCTTTTTCACAACACCTGGAAAAAAACATTTGCATGGTAGTCAGTTATAGCCATGGTCTCCAGAGCCATACCACACCTCCTCTTGGGCTATGAGGCCTGGGTGCCACCCTCTGCCCCCACCTTGTGCTGGTTCAACCACTCCTACTGCTCCTGATGAGGGCTGCAGTGTCCTTGGCCTGCAGCAAAGGCCACTCGCTATACCCACTATTGCAATAGCATTATTCCCCCATCTCTAATAAATTGGGTGGTAGCTCAATAGCTTGCTTTGTGCAGGAGATATGCAGCACTGGAAGTGTTATAGAGCGGAAGAAGTTGTCCTCACTGGTCACTCCTCCCATTGTTACGTTCCTTTTGATAAGACAAGCTACTGTGGTCAAGTATATGCCCCAGCTGAGTAGCATGGGTGCCAGTGGGAACAGCCTCTAAAGTGAGCAGGTCTACGATCGAGGAAGCCATACTCCAAAAAGGTACAATGCACACACACTAAGCTGGCTGATTGGTTGGTTTAAAGGGATTGGAATTTATCGTAGAATAGTAAAATGAGTGGGTGGCAAACTAGTGACTAATTACAATGTGGTTGGTTGGTTGATTAGTCAGGGAAGCTATAAAAAGGTGATGCATCTTGGTATGGCCTCCCAGTAATAGAACCCCCCCCCCCCCCCCCACCTCCCAACGTCAACCAGCTAGATTCAGCAGTGGAGGGGATACAACAAGGCTCGAGGGGCAGCCTATGGCCCTCTGTGGCTAAAGAGAACAGCATCTGTTCTAACCTGGCTCCACCACAGAGTCCAGAGTGCCTGAGAAAAGGTAGACTCTGTCGGACTTGAGATGGGAGGGGTAGTCGATGGTGGCGGAGAGGGCTGTGGCGTATGTGATGGCAACCAGCTCGCTGACGTTGATCAGCTCTGGCTTCACCATGCAAGAGGATTTGGCAATCACTACATCGTCCTGGGCACACCAGAAGGGACCTGGCAGGGGTTGGAAGAAGTGGAGTTACTCCCTCGCGATCTCACTGCCCGGCCGTGCTCACCAGCAGCGAGGATCCCCGCCCCCGTGATGGTCGCAGAGAAGGCTACGTGGAACTGCACAGCAAAGTAGCCCCCGGCAGAGACCCCCGAGACAGAAATGGCATCTTTGTCCACCAGATAGCTGGCTGCAGGAGGGATACAGTGGTCGTATGTTTAATACTCAAATTATGATGACACTGAAGGCTAAGTCTGCGAATCAAACAGTTATAGCACACATACCTAGCTTTGGCGCCTTCTGCAGACTCCCAGTGGCCTGCAGCCAGTGGCTCTGCCATGTCAGGACGACAGCAAGCAAGAGCAGTGAGCTAACCCCCATCTAGCTAATGTCTGTAGAAACGTTTAGCTGAAAAGGTCGAAGTTCACGCTGAGTCAGCTGTGAAACCTTTCATGTGCAGCGGACTGATTAAGTTGTGCATTCCAGTTGATGCACACCCTGTTGCAACACTACCGTGCAAACTGTGCTGACATCATGGTGCAAAGATAGCAAGAAGTGGTAAGTATATAAAGGCAACCTAATTTTGGAATAATTTATAGAGTATTTAAAGGCATGATTCTGCTGGATTGGACACAAGACAAATAGAACTTTTCTTTCTTAGAAGCAGAAATGGCGTCAGAGAAGTCCAGATCCAACCCGAAGTTCATCCCCATTTTCAGCCACCAGGCAGCTCCCATCCTCAGCCAGTCCCTGCAGCTGGCTGTGCCAGGTCCTGCGAAGAGAGATGTAATGATGTCGTCTGCCACCACCAGTGAGCTGGAGACAACTGGGACACCCCAAGCCCCGTCCTTGGAGCCGCAGTGCCTCTCATGCCACGCCTTCTTCTCCAGCAGAGAGGAGCAGGTGGCACACTACCGCCTTGACTGGCACCGCTACAACCTGAAGCGGAAGCTGAGTGGGGAGCCCCCCGTAGGCCAGGAGGAGTTTGAGAAGATTGCAGGTAGAGCCCCCTGCCTCTTTCCCAGACTCTAGTGACCACTTTCATCTCCTCGCTGCCGTGTTGCCTAGGTGACCTCTCTAGTATCTCCGGTTCTGAGAGCGATTCGGATGACCCTGCTTCTCGGGGGGCTAGTGCTGCCATCAGCGAAGACACCCCCCCAGCCCCCCAACCAGCTGGCTCTCCTTTCCTCCACTTCGTCACTCCTGACGACACCACCTACGCTGTCTACAGATATATCCTCAGTGGTCCAAAGGTACAGCAGGGCGTCCACCCATGGCACTACCAGGGGGTCTACTCATGGCACTATCAGGGGGTCCACTCATGGCACTATCAGGAGGTCCACCCATGGCATCATCAGGGGGTCCATCCATGGCACTACCAGGGGGTCCACCCATGGCACTACCAGGGCGTCCACCCATGGCACTACCAGGGGGTCTACTCGTGGCACTACCAGGGCGTCCACCCATGGCACTACCAGGGGGTCCATCCATGGCACTACCAGGGGGTCCACCCATGGCACTACCAGGGGGTCCATCCATGGCACTACCAGGGGGTCCACCCATGGCACTACCAGGGCGTCCACCCATGGCACTACCAGGGGGTCCACTCATGGCACTACCAGGGGGTCCACCCATGGCACTACCAGGGCGTCCACCCATGGCACTACCAGGGGGTCCACCCATGGCACTACCAGGGGGTCCACCCATGGCACTACCAGGGGGTCCATCCATGGCACTACCAGGGGGTCCACCCATGGCACTACCAGGGCGTCCACCCATGGCACTACCAGGGGGTCTACTCATGGCACTACCAGGGCGTCCACCCATGGCACTACCAGGGGGTCTACTCATGGCACTACCAGGGGGTCCATCCATGGCACTACCAGGGGGTCCACCCATGGCACTACCAGGGGGTCCATCCATGGCACTACCAGGGGGTCCATCCATGGCACTACCAGGGGGTCCACCCATGGCACTACCAGGGCGTCCACCCATGGCACTACCAGGGGGTCCACCCATGGCACTACCAGGGGATCTATCCATGGCACTACCAGTGGCCTGTAGAATTCCTGTAAACAATAGGAACTACCGTATAGTATCTAATGGTGGATGAGAATAAACTTACGCTATTAGCCTTTCACTCCCACCACTCTGGGGACAGAGGGTATGGTCTGTGTTCCCAGTGTGGGACTCCGGGGAAGCAAGGCCGTAGCCCTATGAGCGTGCCCCCTACGTGCTTTCTCCCTGGAAATGAAAGGTAAAATTTTTCTGGACTCTAATTATTTACCCCTCTAATTATTCATCCACCCACCACACGTATTTATCCTCCTATTAGAATCTCATACCCAAATATTTGCCCACTCACTTTACACACACATGAAGTGTGAGGGCCCCTGAAGAGCCCCTGTGATTATATCTGTAATTGTCCGTCTTACACACCCCAGCCTTCTGTTTCTGACGGCATGCTGCTAGATCTGCTGAGTCAGCTCCTCCAGCAGTCCCAGGTGTGGATCATTCTGATGAAGGCTGGCGGACACTTTGCTGGAGCCGTCTTCAGAGAGTGAGTGGATCACAGAGTATAGCCACTGTGGAGAGAACTTGGTAGCACGTAGAGGCTACAAATGGCTCCCATTCTCTGTAGCTCTCGGCTGTTGGCTCATAAGACGTTCCACCGGTACACAGTCAGGGCTCAGCGTGGCACCGTCCAGTCTGCCAGGGACTCCAACCAGGGAGCCCACAAACCAAAGTAAGCCACAGGCTGTCTGTTGGCGTATGATGTAATGGGGCTTGCCATGTACAGTGGGCCTATGGAAGTGATGATGTAATGGTTGATGTGTTACTATACCTCATAAATTTGCACAATATGTGTGTGGGGGTCTAAACTAGTATCACCTTGCAAACAACAAGTACTGTCGTGGTATGGATACATGTATAAGGGACAAAAGAAATAAGGGATGAAAGGCCTCTGTTGTAGCGGTATTGCCTTCTGCTGATTAGAAGCACGTGAGAGAGTATTACTCCCCTCAGATCGGCGGGTGCCAGCTTGAGAAGGTACAACGAAGCTGCCCTGGAGCAGGTTAGTGATGCAGTAGCGCAGTGCTAGCCACCTCGTCTCCCCCACCTCTGTAGGTATCTCACATTGTGAAGTAGAGCACTGTGTGCTAGCTTGATTTCAAACTCTCTTGCAGGAAATTCATGAACTCATATCTTCGTGGTCCGAATATGTGGAACAAGCCTCAGCAATTTTCATCAGGGTCCCCAAGTACAGCAAAAGTACCTTTGTAGGTGGCAAGAAGTCTCCTTTCTCCCGGGACGACTCTCGTCTGAGATCCATCCCATTCTCGACCCGCAGACCCACCCTCAAGGAAGTCAGGGTTGTGCACTCAAAACTGGCCGCTCTATATGTCCAGAAATCACATGACTCCATGCAGGGATCACATGATTACACAAAGTCACATGACTCATGGTTACAGACACAGGACTCTCCATCCACGTGCAGCACATGGTTGCTGGATTCTCACGGAGAAACAACAGAAAAGCTTCAATCAGATTCTGATTGTGCCCAGACTGAAGCCTGTGAATTGCTACGGGAGGCAGCTCCAGATGGGGACACTGCTGCGATGGAGAGTGTGGAGCAGAGCAAGAATGGCAGTGAAGGAGGCAGTGAAGGAGACGGCCAGGGAAGGGATGGCAGTGAAGGAGACGGCCAGGGAAGGGATGGCAGTGAAGGAGACTGCCAGGGAAGGAATAAGAAGAAGAAGCGGAGAGGTGACAAGCAGAAGACAGAACAAGTCGCCATGGAACCAGTTCCAGGTTGGTACAGTCATACCACAGTTCCAGTTCCATGTATACATCCTGAATCTTGTGCATATAAGGATGACGTGGTTAATTTTACACACTCTCTAAATTGTATCTTCCTGTGTAGGCAGTTGTTGCTAGGATACCAGCTCTATTGCACCATTTACGCATACCCTCTAAACAATACATTGCACTTGTGGACATATTAAGTCAGTTTGGAAAGTGGTTTGCATACACTGTTTCTAGGAGGTGGTTTCAAACCGGTAGCTAGCTTCCAAACTGCTTTAAGTGATGCGGGTTATCTGTTATTAAGCCAAGACTCCTCTGTCTGACAATCAAGAGCTTGACCCCCTCCAGCCACCCCTGCCATCCCCACTGAAGCTCAGCACCTCCTGAGGCTGTGTCAGGAGGGGGGAGAAGAGGCTCTCGTGGAGCTGCTGCAGAGCCAGGACTTACAGCCACTATACGACGTACCTGACCGGGATAACGAAGCCAATGCCTTGGACAGCTCTCTAGAGACGACCTTTGGCTCCGCTGAGAGCTCACCTCAGGGGCAGTCACTCCCAGAGCTGCTCAATCAACTTTACGATGGGAAGACAGCGCTTCACATGGCCTCTGAGAGTGGGCGACCTGACGTAGTGAGGCTACTGCTGCAATATGGGGCAGACCCAGCTACCAGGTATGCCTGGAGGGGGTACGGAGTACGGCAGAAACCTTGCAGCTGGCGGGTCTGTTGCAAAGTTTTGTTTCCCTATTTTGTCTATACACTGCTACCTGAGAATTCCAGCTGTCACCTACGCACACACAAACACTCAGAGATTCATCGGGCCGCACACCATATTTCCTGTCCAAAGATAGGTCAGTCCGAGACTCATTCCGTCGGTTCATGGGGGACTTCCCCTCGGCCTACGACTACCCTGCAGCCCAGATACCCAGTCCCCTCACAGAGGCTATGGAGAGGGGGAGAAAGGAGAAGATGGCCGAGAGGAAGAAGGCTGTGAAGAAGGCCAAGAAACAGAGAGAGAAGGTATTACACTTACTCTTATCAATCCCCCAAGCCAAGAGGCTATCATCATCAGCAGTAGATCCCCTCTAGCTAGTCCAGTTTGTTTCAGAACATATGTATCTATCTATCGGATCTTAAATACCTTATTTATTTAAATTTGACCTTAGGTTATAGTCAGGTAACTGATTTTGATTGGTTGATGGTCATGTGACCAGTATGATATGTATCAAAGTACACAACCTATGGCTGGCACTCTTTCCTCTGCAGGAGAGGAAGGCAGAGCAGGAGGTTGTTGAGTCCCAGCATGCCCAGGACCGAGCTGTGGCTGGCCTCTCTGAGAGGGAGAAGAGGGCCCTGGCTGCCGAGAGGAGAATGGCCCAGCAGCTGCCCTCAGCTAGTACCATCCAGAGGTGAGGAGAGTGACGCACTATGTGTAGCTCATGTGCTCACTGACATGTCCTGAGCAGCCTCATTCCCAGGCTCCAGTCTCCAGCTTTTTCTGTTAATTAGGATGTAGCTCCACCCTCATTTTATGGGCCATCAATTATTAAAATCAGCCATGATTGCGAGAGTGGTTGTCTGCAAGGATAAAACACAAAGTTGATTGGAATTTCTGTGCTTACTCAAAGCCAGGAACTTGACCGCTCCATTGTACATGTATATAATTATCGCTATTGAGGTTTAAATTAATTGGTATATAGCACCTTCACCAGGGAGGTGTGGTCCAGGGAGGTGTGGTCCAATCACTGACCATGCAGCAGTTTTCTCATCAGACCATAGTTACTATCACTGTGCTGTAGAACAGACTGTACGTGGCAACTCTTGTTGCAGTGCCCTGCACCTCCAGAACTTTTGTCTCTTGCATGATAGTATTTTCTGTATGTAACCATTATACATTACAGGTACATGTATGTAGTCTGTTCACTGTCTTGTGTGTGTACCTCCCAGGGCTGGTGTGTGCAGCCAGTGTGGCCACAGCCTGGCTGGAGCCGTGCCCTTTGAGAGGCTACAGTTCAGCTACTGCTCCATGGCCTGCCTGAAGGAGCACCGGAGCCAGCTGGCCAGCCATTGAGGGACACAGAGTTACGGGTGCCATGGTATAGGAATGGTTTATAGCCAAACAAGACTCCAGTATACTCCCAAAGATCTTGTGAAATGGCAAAGGTGCATTTCCTACTGTATCATTACATGTACACGTATCAGTCACCGCAACGTGTACAGCTGCTGTACAATAGCATTATATTGATCACGCTGGGTTGTGTACCTTGTATAACGGGACAAAAAGGGATAGGGGTGAACTCCCTCGAGTGAGGACTAGTGCCGAACCTGTTATTGGGCGCAGGCCTGGCAGATGTACCGATACCTGGCACATGTGTGATTTGCATTAGCTGGCTGTGGATCCACGCCACTTATACATTTTCAATGTGAATAGCATTGAGGGGGGTGATGTTGATTTCATACATAAGAACATGCTTGTTTCCTTGTAATTTCGTGTGCTTCCGGTTTCCAGCTGCAGCCTACATTGTAGCGCTAGCGCTTTTAATGCGCCCCATTACAGCATTACGGATAAAGGTCTATTGCGCATGTTGTGGCCATGCAAACACACAAATATGTGCATCTGCTGCCAACTAAGGCCGTTGAATTCTATAAATTTGTACACTGTGATTTGAAGATGGAGCAGCTCCACCAAATTTCAAAATCAAAAAAAAAACTGTGGAATTAGCAGCTGTCTTCAAAAAATCTTGAGGTTGGGGTAGTCCCCGATCATTAGCAGGCAGAAGCTGAGGACCCCAATGCAGCCCAGGAGGGTGGAGGTAGGAGAGCTGGCAAATTGCGGGAGGAAGGAGTTTGGAAGGATGTACATGGCGAGGTAAAAGACAGAGAGCTTCAGGTGTCGGCCAGTCCAGAGGTAGTAGAGGAAGATGAGCTGACCGGGGATCGAACCCACCAGGCAGAGGAGCTCCACTAGCCGACCTGTGTGTGTGTGTGTGTGTGTGTGTGTGTGTGTGTGTGGAGTTTAGTGTGTATATGTTATGTGCATGGGTGCATGTATTACAGTGTTGCATGTGTATGTGTTAGTGTGTGAGTGCATGTGTGTGTGAGCATGTATGTGTGTGTGGTGTGTGTTTAACAGTCATCAACTGCTCAAAGCTACATGGAGTACAGTTCATGTAGGTAGGAAATTTCTAGTTGCACATACTTGCGATATACAGTTTGGTAGCCCGGCTGAACATGGACGACTTGTGGTAGAGGATGTAGGTGAATGAAGTGCAGTAGAGGACCACCACAGAAGCTAGCAGGCTGGGGGCAGGGAAGATGCCATCAGACCGTGGGAGAAGGAGGCCGTCAGGCTGGGCCAGGAGCAGGATACAGGAGGACAGGACCACCTGGGGGAGGGGGAGGGGGTTGTGAGTCGTGTCAGCGTAGGAGGCAGTGAGTGTCTTACAGAGATTTCCCAGCGGGCATGTAGGGGGTTCAGCAGTGCCAGGAGGAAGAACAGCACACAGCAGGTGTTGCCAACGAGGGGGAGGTAGGGTTGATTGCGAGAGTTGTACTGCATAGGGAGGGAGGTGATAATGGACAATGTAGCCTCGTACCCAGGCCACACCCCCCACCAGATACTATATACATGTACTACTACGATGCTGGTAATCGTCGAGGGGCGAGCCTGATCGAGCGTGGTGCATCCACTTAAATGAATGATACACATTCAGGACTAAAATTTTACAAGCAAGTGATGTTGGGGGATGCACATGGTTGTAGGCATGAGGAAATTATGCCAACATAATTTTGAGCAGAATATAAATTATATAATAGGTACAAGTTTGCTTAATTGGAATTAATTGGGTGAAAATTAAGTACTAGAAATTGCAAGAATTGGCAACATGCATAGTATCCCCATAGATACTCTACTATCTATGGTATCCCTATGAACAAATGATCAAACTTCTGAATTTTTAGCAGCTCAGAAAGCACATTCTAAACAGTATCTCGAGTTAGGGAGGAAGGGTTCGGTTAGACCACTCTGGTTCCGACAGTGAGCCCTGATTCATATATACATGTACACAGTTATAGCTAGACCATAGACACTATAAAGCATAATTATGGTATCTCTGATATTTTACAGGCGTATAACTCATGTGCAAGCTCTAATTATAGTGAAAATGAGCAGAGTGCTGGATGATGAGCAGGATTGCCACACCACTGCAGTAGCTTTGTGACTGTTTCATGGGCTTTCAGTACTGTGGGTGACTGTACTGCTATTGTTAACAGTTCACAGAGACATACAACAATCATTTGCAAGGCCATGAGGCGGTTTATGTTAACCGTAACCGGGCTAGCCCCACTCCTGCGGCCCCGAGGGGCCGCAGGGGCGGTACGCTAGGTTCATAGCGATATCTGTAGCTACATAACCTTTATACCCAGTGCTTGTACTATAGCGAGACGCTCTCTAGCCTTGTGCGCTCATTCTGGGAACAATTCCATATAACGCACAACACCGTTACAGGTATAAAAGCCTCAATTTTTCCAACGTCTGACGGGAAGTCAAGGTGGCGCGTTCGTTTCAGACTGGGGTCGGAACGTGGCCTCCCCATTAATCGGGTCGCGGGTTCGAATGCCGCCCGCGTACATATCTGATTCTTGACTTTCTAAGCCTATAGCCAATATGCCGGTAACTTTCTTCTCCGGAAGAACTCCGAAGCTCAAAGGATGACTGGGTACGTTACAGCAGCGGCTCCTGTAATTCCCAGCCATCGCCTATCCAGCGCTCCGGGTGTCTAACACTCCAGGAGGGATGGGAGGCTCCCTAGTGTTTGCTGTACTTAATAATATTCATTAAGCGTTATGTAATCTTACGTATAGTATTACGTACTGCGGAACAAAAGTTGGTCTTTATAGAAATGCCACAAAAATAATTTAAAAAATTTAATTTGAATTTTACAACATTTAATAGATATGCTATTGGCTGCTAGGCTTTTTCCCCTCCAACTTACATTGTAATTTGTTTCTCTTTATAGAAATACCACAAATAGTCATCTATCTATCAGTACTAAGCCTGGGAAGAATTGTTTGACCGACCAGGAGCTATAGGCTTCTTTTTTCTTCTCTAAGTTAAGTTGTTTCTCTGTATAGAAATACCACAAATAGCCATCTATCTATCACTACTAAGCCTGGGAAGAATTTTTTCAAGTCTGACAGGCTGATGGCTACTGAATTATTCAGTAGCTACCAACAGCCAAGTCATTAGGAAATGCACACTTGCAGTATAAGCCCTTGTAGTGGGTTTGATGAGTTCATGATACATTTATCTTACATAATGGAGATGCAGTTTGTATGAATAATCCAACGGGACAAGTTGTATGTCCTGTATCCTAACTTCTCAGCCAAGAAATAAAACCTCAAACCCAGGCCATTCATTATGAGAGAGCTGGGCACGAGACAGGAATACACACAGAGGTGAATATCCCACATCCATTCCATCTGCCCTCCTGTCAGAGCCAGCCCACCACACTTTCACCTTCTCCTCGGTCTCCTGCTAATGCAATTTTTTCCTTGGGACTTTTCAATAACTAATTGTCACAGGAATATGACATGGTTGTCAGGTCAAACAGTTAGGACATAACAATGGTTATGGTTAACGGTTGATTAACAAAGCTGGGTATAATTTCTCCTACCATTTTCGCTCTGAAGGCTGTTGCGATCAGAGCTGTGGCCGTCATCAGCAGCTGCGTGCAAGGGAACGTATAGTTCGGAATTATCCTCCCTGTAGAGGGGGAGAAAGGAGTGGTCAACCTCGTGCTCAAGCCTCAGGCTAAGGAGTGCTCTACTCATGCAAATCAGGGACACAATGCCATCAGATCTCCTACTAGCCATCGGGCCATATCACACAATAGGGTGAGCTTATACTCAAGACACTACCGTGGGTGGCTACACACCTTTTATTGGCTTATAGCTGAAGGCATGGGAGAGTGTACGCCATTCTCCGTACAGTGATAGCAGGAAAACAGTAAATAGCACGACAAACCTGTAGAGGAGGTTGTGATACGGGTTAAGCAGGTTTAAGATTACGTTCCTATTACTGAGTGCTTACAATACTCTGTCCAGTATCCCTCCACTGAGTTTAGTTGTGTACGCTCTTGCCAGCAGAATTGCCGTGATGCCACCCACCACACCGTAGGGGAAACTTAGGACGGAGAGAGGGGGAGAGTGGAGGAGCTGTGTGGAGCGTGTGTGTGGGGGGGGGGGGGGGGGGGGGGGATGGGGGGGAGGGGGGGAGGGGGGAGGGGGGAGGGGGAATAATGAAATCTCAAGAGCACAAAAAGGCATAGCTTAGAGTGTGTATCATCCTAGTGCGCACAACCCGTTGCAAGCATAGATGCAGCTACATGTCTCTTACTGCAATGGCTGTGAGGAAGCCGGTCCCTGCACCCAGACAGGTAGCCAGTGCCGTACTGAGGTAGGAGGGGAGGGCGGAGGCTATAGAGCCGAGGGTGAGGAGGGTGGTAATGACAGTCACCCACTCCAGCAGGTTGCTCCTGGGGGGGGGGGGGGGGGAGTTGGGGGAAGGAATGTGAGGTGGGAGGGGGCGTTTTGGTGCCTGCTGCACTGATGTCGGCAAGGGTTTGCTCACTTACCATGCTGCAAGTATGACATCATCAGGGGGAGGCCCCGCACCCCTGCCATTGAATAGCACCACCATGAGAGACTCAATGAGCTGTGAAATAGCCGTGGCCAAAAAAAAAGGCTTTACTCAACACAGATATACAGCTGGACTGTGTGTCTCGATGACTACAGCCAGCTGACTATAGCTAGCAGACATTAAAGTCTCCGGTGACTATAGCCGGAAGAGGTTGGTCTCTGGGGTGGCTATAGCCAGCAGGCGTTAAGTCTCCGGTGACTATTAAGAGGCTGGGTCCCTAAAGTTGCACATTCTATTTGATGCTCACCTCCTGTAAGTTGAACTCCGGTTGAAGGAATGCCAGTAGTCCGGCCAGGACCAGGAGGCCCTGGGGGAGGTACTGGAGCTTTCCGCTGCTTTGCCGGGGGAGCACTGTCACCCCATGAGCCACAAACAGACCCACCACTGTCAGGATAATGGCTGAAGGAGAATTGGTGAGAGGATGGTTGGTGCAGGTTGGCAACAGTTCATGGAGAAAACTGGCTCCATTTCCCAATGTTTTTTTGTTTGTTAAATTTCCCGGGTAGTTGCAATACCAGATACATGTACTCTCCCACCGTTCATCCTCCAGCACTTACCGATGCTATCAGTGACATTCACTTACCTACGAGACTGGCAGTCGAAGGGAGGCGGTGGTTGAGGGTGGCCCACAGAGGAGTGATCAGCACATCCAAAGACAGCAGCAGTCCAATTAGCAGCACCCCACAGAGCACCAACAGCTGGGGAGATGATGTCATCACGATGTCACTTACCCTGATGTAATAATGATGTAATGTTTCTCACCTGACTGGGAGTGACAGGATGAGCGCAGTTTCCAAACACAAGTAGCCGCAAGAGAACGGAGGAGATGAGGAATATGGCGACGATGGTGGTGAGGGAGGACAGGGTGAGGGTGTGGGGGGGAGAGGGGAGGAGGAGGGAGAGCTTCGTGACATGGAGGCTGATGACTGGCAGGCATGTATTGAGGGTCATGTGACCCACAGAATGGAGCCTGTGAGTGGGAGAGAGATGGGTGGACGGATGGATTAAGGCAACAAGAGCTTCCAGTTGGCTGCTGCAAAACTGTTTGGCACTTTCAAAACAGACAAAAAGGACTCAATCCTTTCGTGAAGGCATCCTGGTAGTATGTTAGAAACACCATAAAATTACAACCATTGGTAGCCAGTTGAGTTGCTTTGTTGCAATAATTATTTGTACCCAAGCCACACAGGAATGAGGCTACATCCTTGTACCCAGGCCACATGGGAACGAGGCTACATTATATCTCTAGCCTCGTACCCAGGCCACATGGGAACGAGGCTACATTATCTCTAGCCTCGTACCCTGGCCACATGGGAACGAGGCTACATTATCTCTAGCCTCGTACCCAGGCTACATGGGAACGAGGCTACATTATCTCTAGCCTTTGTGTGTGTACATGTATTAATATTGCCATGTTTTAATACCTCCAGAAGAGTAGTACAGCTGCCAGCCCGGTTGCCATGGCGAGGTAGGGTGGGTAGACTCCATCCCAGCAGAGTACATACTCGGATAAGACAAGCAAGCAACTGTAGCCAAGCCATACTTGGGAGCTCACGCTCTTCCAGAGGGGTACTATGGCAACCGTTGCCATGGCAAGAGCCCACAGCAGCAACTGCACTACATTCAGTGGGAGTGACAGGAAAGTAAAGTAATGGCTAGAGGCAGAGTCAAGGAGATTTCTAGCCTGGGGTGAGCGGGGACTAATAAAAATAATTTTGAGAGGTTCACAGATAACCTAGCTAGCCTCATACCCTGGCCTCTCCTCACGGTTTCTTCACAGGTATCGAAAAAAACGTGGCCTGGGTATGAGACTAGACAGTGGAACCTCTATTAAAGGACAGTCTGAATCACCTAGCTATAAAGGACACTTCGCACTGTCCCAATTAATTTCTATATACCTCTGAATTAAGACCACCCTAGCCTCGTCCCCAGGCCACACCCGTGGGGGGGGGGGGTACGAGGCTAAGGCCACCCCTGTAGGAAACTTTATGTACCAAAGTGCCTGTTAAATAGAGATTCCAATGTACTGCCAGTTACCAAGCCTCGTTCCCAGGCTCTCCCGACCCAGTGATGCAGAACGGAATGGAGGAACGTTCTGCATCATTGAGTCCGGAGAGCCTGGGAACGATGCTACCAGCTACCCCCGTCAGTCCTACTGCTGAGAGGAATGGATACGACATTGTCCAGGGCAGAAAGGTGAAGGCAGTGGTGTAGAGCAGTCCCATGACCACGGCAAGGACGGGAGGCGCAAATGCAACGGAGGAGTGCTCGACGGTCGACAGAAGACCTAGCTGAGCAAAGAGGGTGGGCACTAATAGGAGGGGTAGGTGGGACGTGGGGCGGGAGGCATACACAAGAACGGAGAACACAGCCTGTGGGAAGAGAGGGTGGAAGTGCTATGGTCCAGGATAAAATGCGAGTTTTTTTTTTTTTGATGGTGCGAAGAACCAACCATGATAAAAGCTCCAGATGTCCAACGAATGAACTGCACTGCCTTGGGCCCTAGACCTGTTGCCAGACAACAAGTGACAGAGCCAGGTTAGCTTGTGGAGCTGCGGGCAGGAGAGGGAACAACGGTAACCTCACCTGTCCAGTAGAAGAGGCCCTGCGACTCCAGGAGTGTCATTAGGAATAGAGGACTGACTATCAGCAGCCCCAGCGTCTGTTCATGGCACGGGTGGAAGATGGAAGAGAGTATTCATATTCAGTTCCAGTGACTGGCTTAGACCCACAGATATTGTATGTCGTCTTTACAGTACCAGGTCTCATTCCCAGCCCTTCAGTACTAGTCTCATTCCCAGTCTTGTTCCTAGCCCCTTTCTAAGCTGTACATTCTAAACATGCCGTGCCACGTGAGAGTGGCTACTGTTGCTATGTCTGGCCCAGCCATGCAGCCAGCTCACCAACATGCTCTGCAGTGAGGCGGAGTAGCTGAGAGCAGTGAAGACCAGAGCCGGCACACACAACTCCAGGGTGAGGTAGAGCAGCGCCACGACCCAGAACTGAATCACACCTGCAGAGGAGGTGAGTCCACTACTGCCAATGGAACACAGCACAACCTCTGGTGTACCTTTCTTAATGAACTGTATACTATAGTATACAAGCTTATATACTAATGTGTTACAGCTAGTATACTAATAGTTTACTGAAAAAGCCCATTTATCTTCTGTGATCTCAAGCTAACCGTATTTCAACATACACCCCCTTATCTTTACACTTGTATGAATATGACTGCAAAATTATTAAAAGCCTCTTTTTAGGAAGGACTTGGCATATGAGGCTTCATAATGGTTCTCCCACGCGTACGGTTAGCGGCCCGTTGTCGATCCACTTACCCATGTTGGTTGGGGTCTGGGGCTTGGTGAACGAGGACTGTAGAGGCACCACGTACAGGCTAAGGGCAATTATGCTGGGCAGGAAGAGAAGGCAATGGATTAGATAACTGCAGTGCAATCGAATCTCTGTAGCCTGATCACAAAGGCGCTGTAGCTACAACTCGACTCACCCTGCAATGCAGATGGAGAAGGGCAGTACGCTTCTGCCAAAGAGCATCCCACAGACCCAGGTTACCATGGTAACTGAGACAGCCGGATACAACATAAATACTAGCCTTTCTAACAACTAATGTAAGATTGTGTGTGTGTGTGTGTGTGTGTGCGCGTAGGGGTTTTGTGTGTGTGTGTGGGCATATGCGTGTGTAGGTAATTTGTGTGTGTGTGTGTGTGTGTGCACGTGTGTGTGTGCACGTGTGTGTGTGTGCACGTGTGTGTGTGTGCACGTGTGTGTGTGCATGTGTGCATAGAAAGAGAAGGGGGTAAACTAAAGCCCAACCATGCCAAGTCGTAGCCTCATACCCAGGCCTCCCCTCACAGCTTTTTTCGCAACTGCATTATTTTCCACGGCTGTAAAAAAAACAAGCTTTGAGGGGAGGCTTGGGTACAAAGCTAACCATGCTGTGATCCGGGTGGACTTACGATGCTAAATGTCGGCTCCTGCCTCTTGATGCCACTGTCCTGTAGCCACCACCACACACCTACAGATTGAAGACAGAGAGTCTGGCTCATCAGTGAATTCAGTTTACGGAACTAGGCAGTCTAGGCTCAACATTAAAATAGCTCTAGTACAGGCAGGAATGCAGCTTTACAATTTAGTCTTTTACCAAGCGTTCCCCAACCTATTGGCTATTTTCTCGTTAGTTTAACTTAATTGGCGGTTAACTTTAAGATAGCTATTTAAGATGTTTTATTTAGATACCTGTAGTAATGTACTATTACTCTGTGTAGGTTCACACTTGATTAAAATAGCTCTAGAAACATATACATGTAACTCCACTACCACCTGCCACTTCAAGAAAGGAATTCTGGGCCCTAGGAAGTAATCAGTACCGTAGCCCCACCCCCCAGAGATAGCTCTGGGTCCCGGCCCGCCCCTCCGACCCATGGGAATGGGGCGTGCCCAGTGCGGCACCTGCATTAATACCCTATCTATACAGTCTAAGTTTCAACCCCATTAAATTAGCTCTAGTACAGGCAGGAACGCAGCTTTTACAATTTAGTCTTTTGCCAAGCATTCCCGAACCTATTGGCTATTTTCTCGTTAGTTTCACTTAATTGGCGGTTAACTCTAAGATCGTTATTTCCGCTGTTTTATTTAGATACCTGTAGTAATGTACTATTACTCTGTGTAGGTTCACAATTGATTAAAATAGCATATACATGTAACTCCACTACCACCTGCCAATTCAAGAAAGGAATTCAGCTCTGGGTCCAGTCCGCCCCTCCGACCCATGGGAATGGGGCCTGCCCAGTGCGGCACCTGCATTAATACCCTATCTATATAGTCTAAGTTTCAACCCCATTAAATTAGCTCTAGTACAGGCAGGAACGCAGCTTTTACAATTTAGTCTTTTGCCAAGCATTCCCCAACCTATTGGCTATTTTCTCGTTAGTTTCACTTAATTGGCGGTTAACTCTAAGATAGTTATTTCCGCTGTTTTATTTAGATACCTGTAGTAATGTACTATTACTCTGTGTAGGTTCACACTTGATTAAAATAGCTCTAGAAACATATACATGTAACTGCTCTAGTACAGGCAGGAACGCAGCTTTTACAATTTAGTCTTTTGCCAAGCGTTCCCCAACCTATTGGCTATTTTCTCGTTAGTTTAACTTAATTGGTGGTTAACTTTAAGATAGTTATTTAAGCTGTTTTATTCAGATATCTGTAGTAATGTACTACATGTATTACTCTGTATAGGTTCACACATGATTAAAATAGCTCTGGAAACATATATATGCAACTCCACTACCACCTGCCAATTCAAGAAAGGAATTCCGGGCCCTAGGAAGTAATTAGTATCGTGGCCTCACCCCCCAGTAATCAGTACCGTAGCCCCACCCCCCAGACATAGCTCTGGGTCCCAGTCCGCCCCTCCGATCCATGGGAATGGGGCCTGCCCACTGCAGCACCTGCATTAATACCCTATCTGCTAACTGTCATTTTACTGCTTTATTGCTATGATAAATTATGTCAATTAAAAGCCATATACAATGACGAAGTCATGTTTTGCAGGTCAACCTTAGCAACCATCTAACACAACACAGCCTCATTGCCAGGCTCCACTTCCCAGTGGAAGGCTAGGCCTGCTCTAAAGAGCTGGGAGCCAGGCTCCACTTCCCAGTGGAAGGCTAGGCCTGCACTAAAGAGCTGGGAGCCAGGCTCCACTTCCCAGTGGAAGGCTAGGCCTGCACTAAAGAGCTGGGAGCCAGGCTCCACTTCCCAGTGGAAGGCTAGGCCTGCACTAAAGAGCTGGGAGCCAGGCTCCACTTCCCAGTGGAAGGCTAGGCCTGCACTAAAGAGCTGGGAGCCAGGCTCCACTTCCCAGTGGAAGGCTAGGCCTGCTCTAAAGAGCTGGGAGCCAGGCTCCACTTCCCAGTGGAAGGCTAGGCCTGCACTAAAGAGCTGGGAGCCAGGCTCCACTTCCCAGTGGAAGGCTAGGCCTGCACTAAAGAGCTGGGAGCCAGGCTCCACTTCCCAGTGGAAGGCTAGGCCTGCTCTAAAGAGCTGGGAGCCAGGCTCCACTTCCCAGTGGAAGGCTAGGCCTGCACTAAAGAGCTGGGAGCCAGGGTGTACAACTCACCAGAGATTCCGATAAAGACATGAAACAGCAAGAAGAGGGGGATGTTTAGCACAGATCGCCTGCACAGAAACGGCAGAACACTTACTCTAGCATAATAAGGAAGAGTTATATTCTTTTTGCATAATATATCTCAACTGCTTTATTATTTGGCTAGTATGTCTATGGAAATGATGTAATGACCAGCTGTGGGTACAGCCTCATCCTATGTAGTGGTGTGTGATACACGTGCACCTACCACATGAGTGGGGCCATGCAGTAGGTGTTCACTACCTCCATCACCAAGACGGATGCTAGAGAGAGTATCATTGAGCTGTGTGAGTGCATGTGGAAGGGGGGAGGAAGGGAGGGAGGGAGGAAGGGAAGGAGGGGGAGGGAGGGAGGGAGGGAGGGAAGGATAAAGACATCATAGAGACATTCTTGTTTAGGATGAAGTAAGGAGAGGAGACTCACGGCCACTTCAGTCCCGTGGACCTCACCAGGAGGGTGACCAGTATGCCCAGCACGGCCACCGCAATGAATCTGGAGTGACAGAAGGAGACGCTGCAACAGAGAGACTAGACTGCACGTGAGACCTCGGACACTAGCACAGAAGTAGTGCAGGTGCAGGTCTCTGACAGCGACACAAATTGTGCGTCTGCCTGTGATGCACTATGACCTTGGCACTTGGGTAGTACGTGCATACATCTAGTCACTCAGGCTGTTACTGTTTAGAATATAAAACGGAGCATTGGGTCACACTCCGCAGTCAGCCTCTTGCTTCAGAGCTATAGCTATGCATTAGGCACACCCAGTTCATTTCTGCAGACACATTGTAATTAATAACCATAAGCGCCCACCCACCTACACATACGTCAA
This sequence comes from Phakellia ventilabrum, assembly GCA_963921505.1. Taxonomy (NCBI): domain Eukaryota; kingdom Metazoa; phylum Porifera; class Demospongiae; order Axinellida; family Axinellidae; genus Phakellia; species Phakellia ventilabrum. Next base: position 6,628,950 of record OY997392.1, read on the forward strand.
AAAATAAATTCATTGGCTTGGCCAATTTCATCCAAGTGGTACACTTGTTCAGCTACAGCTGCAACTTCACCAAGACAAAGCACTGCTTACAGTTTTCCGGCCACAATGCTCATCAGTAGCGCCCCTGGGGCAAACCCCACCCACATCCTCAGGCTGTAGCGGAACGGACCGTCCTGGTACCACTCCGGGATCTTGAGCCGTGACTTGGACTGTAGATAGTGCTGTGGTGGCAGGGCCTGCTGCAGCATCAATACATGCACCAACACAAAGAGAAATAGGAGGTTAAAAATGACTGGCTGCAGGCTGGCTGTAGGATCATGAATACTTTAAAGTGAACCGAGCCACGTGCACGCTTAATAACCTAGTACCTGCTGTTGGGCTCCATTCTCTTGCTGGGCTGCAGCTTCAGCTGCTGCACCGGCCTGTGTAGTCCTCTGCGACATAGATCTCAGAAGTTTGTCAGATCAGCCTGAGCTAGCTTGTACTAGTACTAGTATAGCTGTAGCGGCTCGTTTCATGGCGTCATTACAGAATTGGAATAATTTTCTCAAAATCACATAAATAGAAATTGATAGCGTGGCCGTGATTATTGTGAAATTACACATGAATCTCATCTACAAAAATAAATACCTGCCTATCATGTATAGCTAGCATGGTGAATCTGGATTTGGTACATGTCACTAGCTTGCCTCAACATCAGGAACGGCATTCTTCAAGTCTCGTCCGACGTGTCTGTCATCGCTGGGCTCAGCCACACCCTTCACTGCCACACCCTCTTCAGGCTGTCCTCCCAAGTTGCTCTGAACATCAGACAGCTGGTCTGCCTTGGGAGCGAATTCTCCACCCACTTCCTCGACCTTTTGCTTCTCAACATTTTTCATTTCTGTTGCCTTTTCCCCAGCGTCGATCAGTAATTCCGTATCCTTGACACCCACTTCTCCATCGGGCCGTATATTGCCTTCAGCTCCCGGTATCTTCTCTGCTACCACACCTCCACCATCATCTTTCTTTGGTGCCTCAATCTCTTCCTGGTCTTGGGAACTCTTAATGACTTCATCAGGGACTTCTTTCACGTCCAGTCGAGTGCCGTCGGTCGGAGCAGCATCTTCAGCAGGGGGGACTTTGTCTACCTTTTGATGTTCGTCATCTTCTACAGGTGCCTCCTTCACAGGTAAGCCCTGCTGCTCAGTACCCCCAGCCTCCTCCTTCGGTGCTTCCTCGACTGCCTCCTGCTGCTTCTTCTCCAGCTCGTCTTGTTTCTCCTTCAGGAGCTTGTTCTCTTCCACCACCTGGTCCAGCCGTTCCTTGATCTCGGAAATTTGATTACTGATTTGTTCGTGAATTTTCTTTCCCCCGCCTCCCTCAACTTCTTGCTCTTTCTTAACCTCCTCCACAGCTGGTTCAACTGGTTCAACCGGTTCTACAGGTTCCAAGCGCCCCACCTCTGGAACCTGGTGGTCGACTTCCGAGTCGACTGGTGGATCAAAATGATAGCCATGACCACCCCCAACGGGTATCTGTTTGGAACCCTCCTGTACTTTGTAGACCCTGAACGGCGTCCTGTCCTCCAAACCATACTCCCCATCTGTGTTGGATACCAGAACAACTGCAGTGCTCAGGACCATGATCCCCAGGCCAATGCCGAGCACCAGCTATGTGACAGAGCAGAGAGGAGGAGTTGACTTAGCGATGCAGGAGGGAGTGTTCAGGACCCTCTCACCTTGGCTCTATGGGACCACGAGCTTTCTGCCTGGTGCAAGTTGGAGCCAGCGATCTTCAGGAAAAGGAGAGCAGGGAAGATGTAGGAGATGAGGGAACCCATTGTCGCCCCTGTTAGTGCCAGCACCGTCTCAACTGCAGGAGAGACAGACACACCACTCAAACGTTGCTCTTACAACTTACAACCCCTGCAAAAGAATGTCTTATTGGGAAAACAATTCTAGCCTTGTTCCCAGTCTCCACTCCCAGCTTTTTTTTTGTTTTTGTGTGGAGTAAAACAGTCTCCACTTCCAGCTGGGAGTGCGGACTGGGTAAACAAAATCCATTATTCAGAATCCCTTTTTTACCTAGCTGACCTTGCTAACTTCAAGGTGCAGCTTGAATGATATTGAGCATAAAATTGCTCAGGTGTACCTCACAGCTCCACTCATGGTTCTTGAAACGATAAGCTAATTTATATGTGTGTGGCAATTATTACAAGTGTGCAGTCTCATTCCCAGTCCCCCCCGCCTTTTTCCAGGGTCTGGGAATGACATTAGCAAGTGCATGGCTTGGGCAACCCACTTTTTGGGATGAGTATTGCAATGGTGAGTGTGGTCGCGATGATGCTCATCGTGATAGCCACCCACCGCTGCTGAGGGATGGGCTCAGACACATGCAGCTCCATTGTGGCCTGCCGAGAGGGAAAAAGTGGCATTGCAAGTAGTAGTAGCGACTACCTAGTACTAAACTGGATTTGAGCTGACCTTTGAGAAGAACAGGGAGTTGATGCTCTCTCGGCAGGGGAACACAATCAGAGGGAAACTGATCACCACAGACAGTGCGAATCCTAAGGAAGACGGTTACCATAGATACCAAATGGTAGTCTCATTCCCAGTTTCCATTCTCCCCCCCTCTCCTTTTTTGTAGAGTGGATACTGGGAACGAGATTGCTCTAGGGCATCATTACATTCTAGTGCAAGTAGTCTATGGCATGTATAAACCTTGTCTGTGTGCCTACCAAAGCGAAAGAATTGTGAGAGGGTGTTGGTGGCAAAGTTGGAGAGAATGTCGCCCTTGATGCTGTCAGTGCAGAAGGAAATATAACCAAAAGAGGCAACCTATGCAGGTGGGAGAAGCCAGTGGTCACATGACTTGCACAACCACATGGTCCAGTGGCCACATAATTTGCACAACCACATGGTCCAGTGGTCACATGACTTGCACAACCTCATGGTTATTGTTTCCTACCAAGGAGTATCCACTGGCCACCATTATGATTGCGCCATTGACCACGGTGGACATCTTGCGAACAGACGGTTCTGCTAGTGCACTGTAAATGATGAACAGCTGCCTGCGTTGAAATGGGAAACACAAACACGTCATTATGGGAGGACTGTTACACAGGACAGGTAGAATTACACTCTAATAGCCAGTTAACTCTTTCCCAGCTAAGTTTTAATACATCCATAAGCCTTATTTGAGATTTATATGGGCTTTTTATATTAGGTGTTAATATAAAGTATATACAGTATGTTTTCTCTATTTTATATAGGTGAGCCCATGGCGTTCAAAGAGTTAAGGAAATTTCCAAAGGGACGGGTTAATCAGAAGCCAATGAGCTTGAAACTGTAGGTTAGAGGGATAGAGGACAGAGGGACAAACTACTTACCAACCCTGCCTATGCGAGGGCTATTTTCCAAACTAAAATCAAAATTGGACAGTAGAGTGCATACAGCCTTCAACTGCAATTTTTTTCAAATGTTCTAATGTATAGTTTAAGTTTGATATTTTGGTGAAACTGGAGGTCTCCCCTCTTGCTAAGTGAAGTAGACCATATGCTGAGAGCTACTGAGTGTGAGGGGAAGAAAAGACTGTCTACCATGTACACTGACGAGAGCTACATTTGGTCTCACGTGTGGCAGGCAAACGCCAGAGAGAAAATGGGAAGGCACTTGAGGAAGCCATCCCACCTCCAGAGGATGAGGTGGGACCACCAGGCACCGCTGGAGAAGTTGGAGATGGAGAGATACAGGAGCTAGTGTGTGTGTGTGTGTATATGAGTGTGTGTGCGTGTGTATACGTGTGTGTATATGTGTGTATGCATGCATGTGAGTGTAAAAGCACCTGTACATCAGCCCTAGTCTTGTATGTCCAGGTCTTCACACCCAGATTTTATCTTACATTTTTCTATCATTGCAAGAAAACATTAGGGATTAGCATGCAAGCAGTTTGGCTTGGAATCAAGTACCTGGATGATTAGAGCGGCATAGAAGACGAGGGAGCCCATGCTGAAAGCGCTGAGGTTGTCCACGTTCCTCAGCAGAGCCAGCGGCAGGGCAATGCAGATGGCCAGCACAATTAGTGTGAAGGCCCTGAGAAAGCTGGGGGACTGGGCAGGGGAAGGGGGTAGAGGTCCAGGGAATGCATGTACATTGTATGTATGGGTGGTGTATAGTTGTCTTACCCACTGTATTCCCGTTGTCTTGGCAACAATGTGTGGGGCCAGGTCTCCAATGATGACAAAAAAGGCGATGCATATACCAATGTTGAGACCAATTGTACTACAGAAATGAAACACAGACAATGCACTTCACAACAGATCTGTCAACAGTGGCTCTCCTCAACAGTTTATACTGTACCTCAGCTCCACACACAACTTCCCTGGCTTGCCATAGGCCGCCTGCGCTGAAGCAAAGACAGAATACATCATATGATACCGGTATGTTATATATGATAATATATATAATATAACATCATATACATTAGCCTCGTACCCAGGCCACAGAGGTACGAAGCTACATATATAATATATATGATATAATTATTACGTGTGATACGTAAATATATTATCTCTGGTACAATACAGTGGACAATTAGGAACATAAGGTCACCTACCCAGAGCTTCGTAGGACGTCCTCCGGGCCACCCACGCGGCCTTCACCAGCATCTTACACGACCACGTGGTTAGGAAGGCACTGACCAGCAGCAGCAGAATGCCCAGGAGCACACCACACTGCGAGAGACGAGGGGGGTAGCGCGTGAATAGCGTGGTTCCAGTTACCTTAGTCTCATTCCCAGACTCTCTGTGTGAAGTCTCAATCCCAGACCACCCCCCCCTCAGGCCCATGTGAACAGGGACTTTCTGGAAGGCTTGCCATCATTACTCCCAAACACCAAAACCTGTTCTCTGTATTTTACTCCCGTTTGATTCAGTTTGTCACGTCTTTTCTCACAGTATACATCTTGTACAGTGAGAAAAGGGTTAAATTTGTTTAAATTTGTTAAATTAGGTCATGTGACTCATAGTACATGCCCCTTTGACAAACTGTATTGCCGACCAGACTGTAAATGAAAGTAGGGGGTGACTATCTAATTCAGCGTCTAAATGGTTTTCACAAATTCATGTCTCCTGTAAAACTGTTCCTTGGAATACAGCAGGGAGGTTACGATCTATTGGAATAAAGAATGGGAATGAAATATGATTTGGGGGCTGGTCGTACCTCCTTTAAGCAGTACGGCATGGCGAGGATGGAAACACCAATGATCGAGTTGCCAAGGTTAATGGTTGGCCGGAAGGTTCCCTTCATGGTACCTCCTGCAGGGCTCATGGTCGATGTTGACACTGGGAGGGAGAGGATCCCTATCAATTTATTAATATTATGCATAATAAATCGACAACAAAGCCACTTTATGCAGTTGCACTTACCTCTCTATGTTGCTATTGTCATAGTGTATATTGTAGTCGTCACCACTGCACGTGAGTGACGTAATAGACAGACTTCAAACTGAAGGGTTAACGCGTTGGAGCGTGTGGCTTTTGTGCTTTTTGAACTTTTTTTTACACTTTCTAGCTACCTGGGAATTGTGGATTTATCGATATATACCTGACCATTGGAGTGAGCAGAAAGATCGTTCGATTACCGTGGCGCTAGCTACCCAGCCATTATGTCGGAAGAGCCCGCTGGTCACACTCGAGTCAGCTCTCCGCTGCCATGGGAGAAGGATGTGGGCTGTGAGGAGTGTGAGGAGCTACTCAGCCCGCTTACGGACGAAGAGGACACGCTGGTCTCGGAATTTAGGTGCCTGATGCTTTAGCTTAGTAATATGAATCGCATTAAATATGCAGAGACCACTTGATCTCCCCCTGGACTCTATTTTTGGCACTTGCAGGCTAAAGGCCTAGGGTGCTTGAAATGTGTACCAGTTTGGGCCTGGGGAACACATGAGCAATAGTTAACTGTAGCTACCTTACCCTGACCCCAGCTGCCCGCTATTAAAGTACGGCAGCTTTGCCACACATGTAGACGTAGCACTGCAGTACGTTTAGTGTAGGTAGCAGCTGTAAGAGGCAGGTGCTGTTGATAATAAAAAGGTGTGAATTGAGCTGTCTTTTCGCCCCAGAGTGTTGACTAAGGGAATGGCAGTTCTAGATGACAGCACAGACAGTCTGGACTCTGAGGACACGGAACACATGAAGGTATGACACCAAGGACGAAAGTAGTCTCGTAAGCCAGACCGCGTTCCGCATACCGCACCGGAAATGACGTTTTGTTAGGTCGTAATTAATTACTGTGTGTTGTGTTGTGTCTAATGTGTTATCGGTATTTACAGAACATTTTTAGTCACACCATTGTATATTAGTCAACTTTGAACTTCTGTAATCAGTGCTAGTTAAGTGCATTACGAAAGTAGCTACAACTGTACTGAGCTTGTGGTTGGGAAAACAAGTGTGTAGTGATTAGCAAGACGAGCGCAAGACTGCTTCTAACAGCTTCTGCCATTTCTGCTGTACCTCCTTGGAGAGTTTGCGTGGCTATTCCAGAGTTGTAGGCCCTCACTCCTTCACTTCTGTTCTGGAGTATCTGCTGAAGTCAGTTGCAGCTGTTTCAGATCTAGAACGGAGCAACATTTAATCCAATTATGACTGTAAGTTGTGTAGACAATACACAATAGTGTAGTGGGTTAAAATGGATCTTTCTGAGGTCAGTAAGTTTCCCCCTTCTCTTTCTGCAGTCCAAGCTGCGTGCTCTAAAGCAGTACCTTATAGATCTTCGGGAGAACTACGATGAACTACTGCAGGCCTTTTCCCAGTTGGAGGGCACTGCCAAGGAAAAGATCTTCCAGCTTGAGACCAAACTCACCACCGTCCTCTCCTCGGCTAAGGTGGGTCACATGATAATTACATAATGCTACCACTAATAGTTATCTTAATGTTGGGAATCTACAAGCATTTAGTCTTTTAACTAGGAATTTACTGTGCATAGTATCACGTGATTATCACAAGGTTGTCACATGACACTATCTTGTAGGTATACCAGGAGCAGGCACAGGAGCTGGAGTATCAGGTGGTGGGGCTGAAGGGGAGGGTGGAAGAGGCGGAAGGAGAGAGAGAGATGCTGGATAGCGAGAGAGAGATGCTGGAGAGAGAAAAGCAGGAGTGGCAGAGAGAGAGGGATGCCCTCAGGGAGGAGAGCAGTCGCTGTGACGCCCTAGAGCAAGACCTCAGTCATGTGCTGCAGCTGATCACTGATGGTGTGGAGGGAGGCTCCCTCAAGGTATGGTTGGGTGGCTTAGTGACGGAGAGTGCTTGCTTTGTTGTCCTATTATGTTAGTAGAAAATAGTGTCGGAGTACTCTATTACTTATTTGGGGAAAATCACCAGGTTATGTAGATTCTTAAGCTGTGTGGATATTTTGCGTGGTTTGTTTAGAGCAGTTGTCTGTAGATGAAGAGTTGTATAAACCAGGAGCCTCTTGCAATGAGGCGTAATAATTATTCTGTGGATAGGATGGGGGACATGTTTCTGCTATCTTCTTGAGGTTCAGCACTTGTTTGCCACTCGAATGCTGGGTAGTATTAACACACTTTTCCAGCCTGTATTGTCGTTATATGTATGTACTGCTTATACGTTCTACCTCAGTATACTACTACCCTAGTATACTACTACCCAGTATACTACTACCCCAGTATACTACTACCCCAGTATACTACTACCCTAGTATACTACTACCCAGTATACTACTACCCTAGTATACTACTACCCAGTATACTACTACCCTAGTATACTACTACCCTAGTATACTACTACCCAGTATACTACTACCCTAGTATACTACTACCCAGTATACTACTATCCCATCCAGTATACTACTACCCAGTATACTACTATCCCATCCAGTATACTACTACCCAGTATACTCTATCCCATCCAGTATACTCAATTAAATGTAATTACAAAATGAATAAAAACAAGTAAGGCTGAAACAGCAAAAAGCAATAAAAGAAAATATGAGGGGTTCGAGTATTAGTTCAGTAGGAGATGTTCGACTCAGCCACCACCAGGTCAGCTGGAAGGACGGACTGTTGAACGGCTCGGCCACCAGCAGAGCGTGCCCCGCGAATGCACTGGATGGAGGAACGCAGGAGTGCAAAGGAGAGCTTGCACCTCATCAAAGCTAAGGTGGAGCTATATGGCTGGTCCCATTTCTCAGCGAGCATCGATGCCAGTCTCTTGTAGAATATGCTTGCGGCGTTCCCACAACCCCCAGTGAGCGACATAACCAGTGGGGTAAAGGAACCATGTTCCACCTCCCGTACGCGCTGTTCATACGCTCTGATCTTCACCCTCTCATGTTTTCTGTAAGTGGATGCAAGGGTTTGTTGGCGGTTGGAAGGGGCAAGAGGGTTGAATACACGCACGTCAAGGTAGGTTCTCTCATATCGACCACCCCAAAAGCCATTTGCTGCGATGTCGAGCCTGGCTCCATCTTCCGTTATCGCAGAGGCACCATGGAGGGTTTCACCCGAGAGTGGCTGCAGGGTAGGCTCTATGCAGACATCACTGCACACCTCAGACAGCCAACCGCCCACCGTGTCGCGGACCTCATTATGGCGGATGGAGGGAAAGCCGCCTTTGGGACAGGAGAGAGAGTGTTCCACGGAGAAGTTGGTCCCGCAGGCACAGTTGGTAGGAGTGTTCGAGGGGAGCCAACCATATCTCAGGGCCAAAGCATCTCTGAAGGCACCAAAGGAAGGGAGGTCAGCCAGGAAGAGGCACCACTCTCTTGAGCCAGGTCCACAGCACGTTTCAGCGATGCATCCAGGGCAGACTTGACAGCGGCAGCGGCAGACTTGGAATCCTCCAGTCTCTGTCTGCGGACATCATGCTTGGCGGACGTTTGTGCATCACGAGTTTTCCAGGGATAGTCTGATTGTTGGCACTCGATGAGGTGGCTCAGGGGGGCAGAGATGGAAATTGAGGCCGGGAATTCCTTGGACAGGCTGTTAGTGGGATTGATAATACCTAGTCCACCGAGGCGAGCAGGCAGGGCGAAGAGCTCACGCTCAAGTTCATTTGGAGAGGCTCTGCCTGTCCAGGCTGGGATGAGCCGAGACCTGATGATATCCTCCAGGGGTTGTAGCAACAGGTCCTTGATGGGGGTTGTTCGGGAAAGGTAGGTGAACTTGTGGACGAAGCCATGAATAAAGGCAGCAAAGGTTGCATGTGGTTGGGTGGTTGCCACATTAGCCAGCTGGAGCAGTTCCTCTGACCATTCAGCCACTTTCCGGGTCACAAACTGTTCACAAAACCCTTCGGAACCCAAGGCAGCACCCAGGTAAGGCCTGCCCTGTGAGGTGATGTTGACCTCAGAGTCTTTGAAGAGCTCCATTGCTTGAGACAAGTGGGCCTCTTTGGTGATCAACCACGTTTTGCTGGCATTGGCATGGTAACCAAAGTCAGGCCCGGAGGACCGAAGATTGTCCCACCAGCTTCGGAGAGAGGATAGGCGGCCAGATGCAGAGGCATCATCGGCATACCAGACTTGTTTCAAGTCAGGTACTCTGCCTAGGCGGTTGATGAGGGGGATGGTCGCAAGGGCATACAGGGGCATCGCTAGCGGATCACCCTGGGTGGTTCCTTCTTCGGACCAGAGAACCTCACCATCCACAAAGAGTTCTGACGGTTCCCGATAGGTGTTAATGAGGATGTTGGCTAGTGATGGACAGAGGTGACGTGCATTGCGGAGGGCTACCTGCCGGTTTAGGGCATTGAAGGCATTACTGGCGTCCACTAGGAGGACTGCTTCGGTGTCCTCCCTTAAGAAGATGGACCTCATGGCGTGGACAGCCGACTCTATGCCGGCGATTTGCCCAGCACAGAGCTGCATTGAACCAGCGGCATCCTGGAGATCCCCCTTGGTGACAAACAGAACGGCCTTGGCAATGATCCGTCTTGGAGTTTCACAGATCCCAATGGGCCTGACGCCAGGGCACTTATCAAGGGCAATCAGGCGACATGCCAGAAAGGGAGAGATGCCTTTAGGATCGACGAAGGTGGTGCAGAGCCGTCTGGCTAGGAGGGCCAAGGCATGGCACAGATCATGGGAGGCAGACTTGAAGGAAGTGCAGAGGCGCCTCCATCCGTGAGCATCAATGCCAGAAGGACCAGCTGCACCTTTGGTGCGGAGGGCCGCGCAACGAATGCTGGCACCGGTGATTTGGTCAAACACTACAGGGTGCACTTCAGGAGGGTCAGTACTTCCCTCTGGCAGTGCGGCCGGCGAGACTGATTGGGCATGAGGATGTTTCGACCTGAGAATGTCCAAGACGGGCTTCTGTACGTGGTCCCCGAGGTCCACCAAATCATCCACCCGGAGAACACCGCCCTTACCCTGCTCCGACAGTAGTTGTAAGGCAGCGTTAGTTTTGCCCTGGAATAACAATTTGGCGAAGGAGCGAGCCAAATTGCCCTGGTCCTGGTCGGCAGTTCCCGAGGGACTAAACTTGGGCAGGCGAGATTGTAGAGAGCGCCCTTCCGCAAGGAGGTTCTCAATATCCCCCTTCTTCCAGGTCAGCAGGCGTCTCATCAGACAAACGGAATGGTCCTTTTGTTTCCAGTATACTACTACCCAGTATACTACTACCCAGTATACTACTACCCCATCCAGTATACTACCCCAGTATACTACTATCCCACTGTACTACTGCATCAGTATACTACTACTACCCTGCTATACAGGGGGAAAAATCTGGCTGATCATGATGACATCACATGGAAAATGATCTTTCTTTTTCATAGCTGTCTGAGCTGGCAGTGCGGACACAAGCCGTGGGAGTGTCCCGGCATGATCTTCCCCTGGGGGCGTGTGGGTGTGGCCCACGGCTGGAGGAGTACGAGCAAGAGCTGGGGAGGGTGAGGGGGGAACTGGGGGAGAAGGTGAAAGTGCTAGAGTGCCTGCGTGAGGAGTTGAGGGCACTGCAGGTGGAACATGCTGGTACCCTGGAGGAGCTGGCCGAGAGCAGGAAGAGGGCGGAGTCTGGGAAGAGAGAGAGGGCAGCGGTTGTCCAGGAGGTATGCATCTTATTTTTCTATACACAGTATAGACTGAACCGTATGGTGTTTGTATGGGGATACATGTAGCTTGCTGTCTCTGACTTGAAGACTGTTGAGCACGCCATCTTCAGGCTCGCAAGAAGGCTGTTCTAGTGGCGAAGAACTTTCACTATGTTGGTACATTTACAAGATATTTTGTTAGCATTTTAGTCAAGCCTCCAAACTGTCTCCTTGCAGCTGTCAGCCAGCCAGCAGCGGGTGATGGGGCTGGAGACGGAGCTCTCCTCCCTATCTGCTCAGCTGCAGGAGGCGCATGAGCGACAGGACAGCCTGGCCCAGTCCCTCGCCACCACCAGGGAGGCCATGGAGCTATACCAGAAGACCTCCCAGCAGGACGTGAGCCATAATTACTGTACTGTAGCCGAGAAGCTAGTGGCTCCTGTATATGCCTTAAGGCACTGCTAACTCCGCCCCTTCTCAACATGTATATTTACCCATAATAATTATTTGTGTTTGTATGTTCATGTACATATTTGAAGCCACTGAAAAGGTATTATATGACCAACGAGTGCCATTTAAGAGAATTAATTTTTATTTGGCGGTTATGTTTATTCTAAAAGCTTGATAGAGTGCCAGTCCTTGACCTACACACCCTTTCTTTCTTTCCCTCTGTATGTACACGTATCCTCCTTCTCCCTACCAGCTGGAACACCGAGACCAGGAGCTCTCTCGTCTTCGCGGTGAGCTCTCACAACTGGAGGACCAGAGGCTGGCACTGGAGACAGAGGTGGAGAGGTCGCGGCAAGAGGTCAGCCGCCTGGAGGAAGCCCACAGGAGAGCACAGGATGAGGTCACGACCCTGCAGGCCCAGGTGGGTGGAGTCACGCCGGAGTCAGCACACAGTAGTATATAGAGCGGTTGCATTTTTCTTTCTCTTCTGTTTATTCCTTACTTCCTTGTGGCAAAGAGAGTGATAGGTTCTATAGTGAACTCAGAAATGAGAGATAGGAGCTTGGAACTTGCACTTTTAGTATGTCAACTGTGGCTGTGGTGCAGTTATGATTATCACACAGGACAAATTCAACGAGTCTGCTAACTGCAGTGCGAGTATCACATCGTTCAGCTGCCATTGAACACACAAAAGTGCTTAGTCACGTGTTTTTATGAAGTAGTTGCAGCCACTCTATAAATTATTGTTGTTAGCCCATTGCCAGGTACTCGGTATATTCAAAAGAACGTCTTTTGTGTAGCTTGAAAGAAGTGCACGAACAGTGGATGCCAGCTGCACTTGTATTGTACTCTGGTCCGTGCAGGTGGAGCAGCTAGTTGGTGATTTGGAAGAGAGCGGAAGCTCACTGGAAGAGGCAGGGCAGAGGGTTGAGTCTTATCAGCAGGCCCTGGAGCAGCAGACAAGGGAGTTGGAGGAGGTCCGGGGGGAGAGGGACCAGCTGGAGGAGCAGGTCTGTCCGAGATTTCCGGTTCCCTACAACTTCCCAATAGAGAACAGAAATGGTTAACAATGTGCCGTCAAAGCTTCTGTACCTGAACTAGAAGTTTACATTTAAGATATGTCCCTCAGGATATGAATGGGTATGAGTCTAGGGTACTGATTTGATGAGACCGCCCTAGAACCTGTACAGTGCTGAACCTCTATAGGATGTAGACCAAGATCAATATTATCCTGCCTTCCTTCCGCCCCTTTCCTCTTCTCTCTGTTAGCTGTCAGATCAGGTAGCTGAGCTACAAGCACAGATTGCCAATGTCAAGCTGCAGAAGCTGGAGGCTGAGAGACAGGTGTGTGTAGTCTTGAGTGACAGCTAGAGCTGCTTGTCGGCCTGAGGGTCACCTGTTACATATCCTCGTATGTGTGTCCCCATGCACAGTTCTCAGACCACGACTTACAGCTGTCAGAGCTTCGCTCGCTGCACACCACCTGCCAGGAGGAGGCGGGGCAGCTGAGGGCGGTACTGCAGGCAAAGGAGGCGGAGCTCTCTCGCATCATCACAGCTCTGCAGGTGGCCGCTGCACAGGTATTGTTGCATAGGCGTGCTTGTTTGAGTTTCTATGGAGTGCTCTTGTACAGTCATGTGCAGTTCGCTTGTTGCCCTGTCTGTTTTCTTGTCTACCTGCTTGTTTTCTTGTTTGTTGTCTTGTTTGCTTGCTAGCTTGCTTGTTTGTTTTACATGAGCAGAAGTGTAGGATGTACTAGATCTATCCTGTAGACAAGAGTTTGGTCCCATTTCTGTTGCTACCTAGGGATGACATTAGATGCAGTGTGTTAACATCAGTGTAGTGTGAGTTGCTTGAAAGTACAGAAGTGAATGGATGAATCACGGCTTTTTGAATGGAATGGCCACACCTGCAAGTTTCCTGTAGGCCTGAGAACAGTGTCTCCTTTAGAAGAGGTAGCCTTTGCTTACATGAATAGACCCCGCCTTCATGCATTTACAAAGTGAACGGCATGTGTTTATCATACGCTCCAGCAGGCTTGTATTACTGAGCTCTTGCTAAAGTGGTACACTCAGGGGGTGACTGAGTTGTGTGTCTAAGAGTACCCTCTGCTATATGTGCTGTAGATTGCTGCTCTGAACAGGAAGTCAGGGGGCGGGGCAAGGACACCCAAGACTGTGTCGGAAGAGGTGAGTGCAAATTTAGGTCCGGTACCCTCTCTCCACCATATTAGCACTGCTGGCTATAGTTTTAAGGTATGTGAAATGTAGATTTGCTGTTCACCCACTCCACATTCTACTGTCTCTGCATTCTATTTACTGCCCACCCCAGCTCTCCCAGTGCGATGGTGCGGTGCAGTCACTGGAGCAGGAGCTAGCAGAGCACCAGAGGCAGTGGGAGGAGGCCATGGGCTCTGTGGAGCACCACCAGGCCTCCCTGGGCGACCTCAGCAGGCAGCAGGAGGAGCTCCAGGTGGGTGGAGCCCTGTCATAAGTGGGTGGAGTCCTGATGTGTGGGAAAGCCCCTTAATAGACCCTTTTGTACTATGATGTAATGGGGAAAAGTTCACTAAAGGCACAAAAACATGATTATTTTTAGTTACTTTTTCCATTTAGTGCCTACTTTTTCATTTACATCATAGCAGAAAAGGGTATATTCTTTTTAGGTCAAAGTTATCCTCAGCCTCCTTCCCTCCCACAGGCTACCATTCAGCAGCGCCAGGAGCGGGTCTCAGAGCTGGAGGCTCTACTCGCGGAGGTTTCCTCCTCCCGTGACGCCCTCGGGCAGTCCCTCGGGGAGTACGAGGAGACCATCCAGAGGCTAGAGGAGGAGCTACGGGAGACTCAAGAGCAGCACCAGCTGGCATGCAGTGAGGTGAGGGGCAAACCTCTGACTTGTAGCTGCTTTCACAGGGTAGAAGTTGGCATTTCCTCTATGTTTGCAATGGTTAAGGTATTCAAGTGACCCCCGGGGGTCTGGGGTCACTGGAATACCTTAACCATTACAGATAATATATGACGTTTTATGTGTATGTATATGCCGCATGGGCCAGAGTCCGTTCCACATGGGCTGGCCCACACTACACGGGCAAGAGTCCTTAGTGAGGATGTCCTCTTCCTCTCAGGTAACGGAGCTGAGGGAGAAGCTTGCCTCCTCAGTACAGGACATGGAGGAGCAGCAGCAACTGCTCTCGAACGAGGTGGGTTAATCCAGCAGGAGGGCACGATTACCTAGGCCTGTTCTTTGTGGTACTGTCTTGCAGTTCAATAGAGGCCTGAATGCTGTAGAGCATGTTAGCCGTCCTGCTGACTCTGGCTCGAAGGCAAACTGCCCCAGGCAACAGAATACCTTGTGGAAAGGTCGACTGGCAGTGTTACTACAATGGGACATTGTAGGAGCTGGTCTTATGATGAACAGGACGTACTACTGTTTACTATAATTATGCCGTTGCTCCCTTCCTTTGCTCACTGCAGCTGGTAAAAAGAGAGGAGAGTCTGGAGCAGCTGCAGACAGAGGACCAGGCCCTCCAGCAGCGCTACCAAGCCTGCTGTGAACAGGTATGGCCCTTATTTCTATGAGTTCAAGTGATGTAATGATGACATAATGCTCTATCTTCAAGGTGCATGTGGCAGAAGGTGCAAGGGAGGCCCTACAGAGCGAATACGACCGTCTCTTGAGGGAGTTAGGGGAGAGTGAGGCGACAGTGAGGGAGCTGGAGGGACGGCTGAGGGAGGAGGGGAGGAGGGCGGAGGAGGAGGCTGGAAGAAGCTCGCAAACAATCGCCCAGCTCCGAGAGCAGCTCAGGGCCTCCGAGGAACAGAGGCAGGGCCAGGAGGAGAAGGTGAGTGACAATGTCAGGTGTGATGCTACAGTACATCACAATATTCTCAGAGTCTTACAGGAATATGACTCCCCCAAGCTCAGTACATGAGCTAGGCCACTACTCACTTAAAGAAAGCTAGGTACCTGTTTATAGTCTTGTTGCTAGGCATTACTAATCCAGGAACCCACCATGCACACCTGTTTTTGGTAACCTATAGGGAGATTCAGATTCAAAGCCAACACTTCATGAATGTTGGAGAGGTAGCCAGAAGGTTGCCTATTAACCAGCTGTAACTGAGTTAGCAGCTCACCCAAAATGAAATCAGGCAGTCCACCCAGAAGTCTTAATGGACTGATGTATAGGTGCACTGTCTGTGCTTGCTATCAGCTACCTGCATCAAAGCTTAGCTGTGTATGGAAAGTGACCTCCTCTCTCTACCCTGCAGACGGAGGAGCATTCCAGTGAGCTGGCATCTTTGAGGGAGGAGCACTCTCGGCTTCTGGCGAGACTGAGGGAGAGGGAGGAGGCCCTGGGCCGGCTCAGGCAGGAGACCGCCTTCCTCTCCAAGCAGCACACAAACTCCCTCCATGAGGTCAGGCAGAGCTCTAGCTGCGAAGAGATACTTCCATGTCATGGGGGGCTGGTGGGGGGGGGGGGGGGGGGGGGCGCGAAACTTTTACAGAGATTCGGACCCCTGAGTCACTTGTTTGCCTAATGGACCCTTTTCTGCTATGATAAAATTATGGGCACTAAATGGAGAAAATACATGACAACATGTGTAGTGCCTATATGTACTTTTCCCCATTACATCATAGCGAAAAAAGGATCTATTCCTCTTAATTTCATGGGTTCATATTTCTTACACATTTGGGTTGGTTGGTTACCAAAAAACCTTTAATGGCTTCAAGAACTTATAAGCACTATATGCAGCAACCTGTAGAAAGCGCTATAAGTAGTGTATCACAAGCTTAAGGAGAGTTTTCAGAGCCATGAAACAGAAGGGGCAGGGTATGCGGTTTCCTCGAACAATTAGGGCACTTGGATAAGTTGGGTAGTGCTAATGGGGGGCTGAGTGCTGTCCATTCCAGCATGCTTTCATGTAACGGCAGGCTCAGTTTCCTGACGATGTGGTTTTGAAGCCCTTGGGGATAGCTACAGGTATATACCTGAACAGGCCAGCTTAGAAGCCAGTGTTTCCTCTCAACTCTGACAACAGCAATCATGACTGTACTTTCCCTTGACTTTAGAAGAAACTGTGCATGGAATGAATATACTGGTAATGTGTACATAGAACCACCCAATAGGGAAGTCTGGAATATTTCAAAGCTCAAAGAGACCGATAGATAAACTCACAGCAGGCAGTGTACTCAGGGTAGCCCTGTGATGTGCCTGCCTCCACACACCTGTGTAATTTGCAACTCTGGGGCTAGCTTTGTGGGCTATGGCTGACAAAGAAGCAGCCCAGCTGAGTTTTGTGTTCAGGGGTTGTTCTGAAGTTGTTCAACAAGGGAGTGACTCTGTAGAACATGTCTTAGACTCACAGGTTTCACACCACAGAGCCCTGAGGGCGTTTTTGAAGTGGCCTTCAAAGGTGTTTGACGTAGCTCTTTGAAGCTATTAGTGAACAGATTGGCAAGAGGCGCCATGTGTAGCTGCGTAATAGGTGTAAACACCTGAATGGCTGTTTGGTCTATCACTGAGGGATATTTCCTGTTTTGAATGACCCTCGGTGTGATAAATGGATATACCATAGTGTGGTGACAGTTTCTAGGGTAACGCCAATTTTTGTATCCAGAATTTACTGTAGAGGATTTATCATTTCTTCCACACTACCTACCTACATATATACATACACATGCACATACATACATACATACATACATACACATGCACATACATACATACATACATACACATACACACACACATGCACATGCTTACACCTGCACAGGTGGAGCGAAGGCAGCAGCTCATCTCCAGCCTGCAGGGCGACCTCTCCTCCTCCCAGAGCCTGTGCGACGGCCTGCAACAAGAAGTGAGCCTGCTAATCCCTGGCATAGCCTAAAAACTCCACCATGTGACTATAGGATACTTGTCTGTTTGCTTCCTACGCCCGGACTGATTTCTACAGTGTTTCATAGCAGAACCTCTTGTGTTTTTAGCTATTTTGTACTAGAGTTCAGAGTCACAGGTTTTTAATGTGGTAATCACTCAAAATTCACCTCATTCTGTACCTTATTTTTGCTATAATTTGTTTTGCACTGCTGTCACTACTGATTTCCACTCGCCAGGTGACCGAGTGTGAGCTCGAGATAAGGGAAACCCAGCAGAAGCTGTTGGACAGTGAACAGGAGAAGCTGCAGCTACGGGACCAAGTTAGTCTGACTGTGCTTCTCAGATGGTCTGAGAAAGATGGATTCTTTTTGCATGGATGTTTTAGAGTTACAGAGTGAGGTTTTCGTGTCACCTCTGTGAGTTTGGCCAAGCGGTCTTGTGCATCCATCGTTTCAAACGTTGCTAGCTGGCTGTTGGTTGACGTAATGTGTAGTGTTTGCGGCACACGCGTCTGAAATTGTAGACTTAACAGTTTAAGACTGTTTGCCGACAATGGAAATAGTTATGTCCTCGATTTGGAAATATATAAATGTTTGGATGTGTTGCTCGTCAGATCTGTCGGTAGACCTGACAGTGTACGCATTTCTGAAGACACGCTGGAAGAATCCTGGCAATGGCTGCATGTTGCCTCTCCGTTCTCCTTTGTCTCGTTGGCCCGCTAGCCGAAACACACGGAGAACAGAGCTTTTAATGGGAGCAGATGAGGGCAGGTATGTGGGACGCAGCACTTTTGCTGCTTCTCTTAATAAGCTTACAAGCAGGGCTTGGCAAGCTATTAACGCCATGAAACAGAGTGGTAATTGAAGGCCTGAAGTGGTCTATACCACAAATATTAAACTTTCTCCCCACACTTGAGGCTACCCTCTTAGTTTTAGGAGCTGCTGAAATACTGTCCATAAGTGTCTCATAGAGATAATTTCATATCATAGGGTGTTCATATCATAGGGATAATTTTGGTGTAGTCCACTATGTGCAATTTCACCAGACAATGGTTATGCCAGTTATATAAACTCACGAAAGATGGGTCTTAATTCAGGGTGTGCCTTAAACTGTCAGCTCCACCAATCAGCCTGTTAGTTAAAAATGATGTCATACCTTCTGCCCGCCCCCACTGTGTGACCTCTGCCCTCTGCCTGCTCCACCCACCCAGGTGTTGCAGCTGAGCAGTGAGATCGAACATGTCCGTCAGGAGCTTGACGCGGAGCTCCACCGTACCACCGTCCTGCGGCAGGAGTCCGAAGGCAAGCTGGGACAGCTGGAAGAGGAGGTGGAGGGGCTTAGGACAGACCACACCCGGGCGGAGCACCAGCGGGAGCTGTTAGAGAAGACGGCGGAGGAGCAGCGGGCGGAGCTGGTGCGACTGAGACTGTCCGTCTCCGAGCTGGAGCTGCAGCGCGAGAGTCTACGGTTCCAAACCACCTCCCACGAGGGTACCATCTCCAGCCTCAAGTCCCAGGTGGGCCAAGAGCTGACGTTGGTTTGTAGAGCAGCCATTGTTTATAAAACGTTTGCGATAAGAAAAAGTTATTTAAATGGTTAGATACTTAGATGCTCGCTTCATGTATCCAGTTATGCATTCAAGTGTGCTGACTGCTGTTTTTGAAGACCTAGCATTGTAAATAGGCCAGCAGCAAGGTAGCCCGTGCTGGCTACACTACACAGAACGGGGCGGGGCTTGTGTGTACAGCAAGGTAGCCAGTGCTGGCTACACTACACAGAACGGGGTGGGGCTTGTGTGTACAGCAAGGTAGCCCGTGCTGGCTACACTACACAGAACGGGGCGGGGCTTGTGTGTACAGCAAGGTAGCCCGTGCTGGCTACACTACACAGAACGGGGCGGGGCTTGTGTGTGCTTTTTTGCAGTCATGTGATAGTCGGCATGCAGGTATGATGCTGGTCACACCCTCTCATGCAAGAGAGTCTAGCTCAGTAGACAGTGTGATGCATGAATCGCATTCCAAGTGACAGTTTGAGGGGAAGGGAACCAAAACATAGCCTCGAACCCAGGCCTTCCTCGCCCAGATTTTATCTCGCAGCCGTCGGGCTGCGAGATAAAATCTGGGCGAGGAAGGCCTGGGTTCGAGGTTAACCAAAGCAGGACTCCCTCCTTTCCGAGCTCCATGAGGAACTTGAGTAGAGCTGTTGAGGTGATCTGCACAATGAATTTGATCACTGGTGTTGAGGAGCATGAATCACATGCCAGCCATAGTGATCATAACTTTCCTATTCTGGCGCCGGATTGTCTGGCAGTTTATCCTTAAGATCTCATGGGGTTGATGTCACTGCTCTCCTCCCCCTCATCCCAGTTGGCTGTGCTCGAAGCTGCCCTACGGGAGAGCGACGAGAAGACCCACCAGGTGGAGCGGGAACTTGGGGCCACCCAGGACCATGCTCACTCCCTGGAGGCTCGGCTGGCTTCCACCCAAGATCAGCTATTGGAGGCGGAGCGCTCTCGTGGGGTGGCCGAGGGAGCCAGCAGCAAGCGCCTGGGTGTGATCTCTGAGCTACAGCAGCGGCTAGAGGAGGCGAGTGTGAGAGAGGGGCTGGTGGCGGAGCTACGAGAGCAGATTACTTCTCTGCAGGAGCAGCTCAACCAGCTGCAGACTGAGGTGGGTGGGGCTTGAGGTTAGGTGGGCAGGGCTTGAAGCTAGAATGAAGTTAAGCTAGAGTGGGTGATGCTCAAGTAGATGGTGGCTCAATTCCTCCTGAGTTGTTGTTTTGCAGTGCTGACTAGAACCACATTGAATTGTTCTGTATAGTCAGCTGGGGTGAGCGAAGCTTAAGTTGAAAGTGAATGGTGTTCGCTTCCTCTTCAGCTGTTGTTTTTGCTATGAAAATTAGTTGGTGGCTAGAACCATATTGAGTTAGTACCTGTGTAGGGCTGGGGGTACATTGTAGTCTTCAGCCAAGATGCTAGCGCGTATGCCAGCTTGCGTTGGGGGGGGGGGGGGGGGGGCTTGGGGACTGTGAGTGGGTGAACAGGCAAAGGCGGTTCGATGCCAAGACCGCTGATAGGCTCATGGACTGGTTGTAAGCACTCGCCTCAGAAGGCTGCAGAGTTTTGGAAGTGATTCCCAACTGCCCACTCATTTCCAAAGTTGGTCTGGACTAATTATATATATGTTATGTAGGAGCAGAGTCTCAGCAGGCTGTGAAAGGAGGGGGGGGGGGTGTAAGACTCGTGCTAACGTATCAAGGAAATCATGTGACTTTAATGAGACTGTTCTCTCTCCGTTCTCGTAGGTCGAGACTGCCCAGAAGAGAGTACTGGATGCAGAGAGCCAGTGTGGTAAGGCGGAGTCCCAGGGCTCTGATCAGCTTACGCTAATCTCAGAGCTCCAGAGCCACTTGGAGGAGAGGGAGGGGCTGGTGGAGGAGCTACAGGAAGAGGCGGAGTCTCTCGGAGAACAGCTTAACCAGATGCAGTCTGAGGTGGGTGGGGCTAGCTACGAGCCCTATAGTCTCTTGGGATAATTACTCACAGTGGAGTGGCCTCCACTGTGAAACGTGAAGCAGAGAATTATGAAACTTGTTTTGAGTTGAGCTCTGTGCAGGACATACCAGTTGTGGGCCATTGCTCAAGAAAAGGTCCTCTTGAAATCTGATATTTCCTGTTTTGGCTACTACTTTTAATTTTCCACCCCTCTACTTTCTAATTGACTTTCATATCAAAGCTGGCAGTCATCTAACACCCTAGTTGTCTACTCCGCTGCCATCCCAGAGAGTGGTTGGTGTTGTGACCAAGCTCCTTTCAGTCCAACTTCTTGATGGATCTGTGTAGTTCAGAGCCAAGGTCTGAGCGTGTGTGGTTTTGTCGCTGAAAGCTTGTCGGCATTTGGCTCAGCAGATGATGAGTAATGCTGGTAGCAATAACCGGGAGTAGCCAGGAGGTTAATGGGTGGCCACAGACAAGAGTTACAGGGGCTTGTGGCAGAGGAGTTAGGAAGCAGGGGTTCATACAGGGGGGGGGGGGGAACCTAGGATATCCCCCACCCCCCCCCAAAGCTATTTTTCCGCCCCCCAAGAATTTTCACAAACAGTAATACATAACAGCAACTGGAGTAACTAAGTAACAAAATTAAAGCGAAGTACATCTGTGAGTACCTCCAGAATGCCTCAGAATCAATCTCAGAGCATCTATTTTTCAAAAATTTTCTGGTGGGGGCAGAGCACACCCTCCGTGTCAACGCCAAACTTTGGAATCCCCCCCCCCCCCACACCCCCCAACCTCAAAATCCTTTATGAACCCCTGGGAAGGTTTATGGGGGTATTGTAGCTGCGGAGGCTAAGCCTGGGGGTGAGGCTCGGTCTGCTGCTCATGAGTCCTCCCTCCTCTCTTCCCAGCTGGAGATCGCCCAGGATGAGGTCCTGACGCTCCAGTCCCAGGTCCGTACCACCAACGAGAAGGAGCATCACTGGACCTCCGAACTCTCACACTGCTCTTCTGAGCTCAAGGTAGGGAGGGAAGGAGGGAGGGAGCCATGGGGGTGCAACTTTGGCAGGAGGCGTGGCTAAACTGTACTGGCTGTGACCAGCTTTGCTCTGATACCTACTGTAAGGCAGGAGACAGACTGACAGGAATGTGCCCCAGTCTTGCTGGGAGGGGATAATCACCTAAGTGTAAATTAGCACGTGACTGAAAAATTCACATTCCTGTGTGCATTGTCCAGTTTTTGTATGGCCTAGCTAGGGATAACAGTTTAATGGAACTCCCATCACACAGATAACTGAGGTAGCGTGGAGTTGGTATGTAATCATTAATTAGCAGTTTTTATGATGTCAAGTCTAGGGTTTGAAACCTGGGTATTAGCTCGATGATGTCATCATGACATAATATCCTATGCCTTTGCTGCAGCTGTGCCAGGAGCGGATGCGACAGCTGGAGCAGGAGCTGAGGGAACGAGACCACGAGGTGAAGGTACTGCGCTCCGAGCTGCAGGCCTCTCAGAGGATGCACCACGTCACTCAGGAGGAGGTAAGCCATGATGTAATGGAGAATGTTGAGTATGTAGACTTGAATTGATGATGTAATGGAAACTGTGGGAGGCATGATGATGATGCAATATGAACTGTTGCGTATAAGAACGTAATACCAGATACGATAGAAAAGGAACGTCCTCAGAAATTTCCCCAACCCCCCTCAGCCTAAAGGCATCCCTGCAGGCATGACGGGAATTGGATTATTTGTTATTTGATTAATTGCTAGTTTTGGAACGATAATTTTAGTGCTAGTAATCACCTCTATTTCACCTGAAGAGGAATGTGTTACTGGCCAATGGCTTCACTAGTGACTCTCGTATTGATTAACCCATGGCCATCTGAACACAGAGAAAGTTTGTGATGCTAAAATTAAGAGCCAATTGAGCACTGCCGAATCGATGTGGCCAACTCAACCATAACCCATTTGATTGCTATTTTTCATACTGTGTGTAAATTCCGTATCAATAACACGGGCTGGTGAGTGCCCAGCCATTGAGTGCCCCACTTTGTACATTTGATGTGCTAGCTAATCTTGGAATGCTTTAATGCTTTGATGTGCGGCAGATGATAGCTTGGCACTTCTGAGCCGCTTTGTGCTCCTGCGAGGGCATTAAAGGGCCGCTTGTTTGTGAGCATAAAAAAACGATAATCGAATGTCTGCATTCTCACAACAACCAGAGGTGGGAGTCCATCGGCAAAAGGGCCGGTAGTGAGATTCACAGTGTCACCTTCAGGTGTGAATGCTATCCCTTGACAGTATAAATCGATGCCAATGAGATTCGTGACATTGTTCTGGTCCGCCTGGGAGTGTGAATAGGCTAGCCTGGTAACAGGAGAAGCTTGAGCTTGAGAGAGTAATGGCACTAGGACTGGCACCTACATTAGGATCACTGGTGCTTGTCCTGCCCCTCCCCCACCGGCCCACATGTCATTATGATGTCATTATGATGTCATTATGATGTCAGGTCTTGAACTGGGGCTCATCGATCCATGTATCCAAGGGATCAAGTATCGAACGAGGCTAGTAGAAATTCGGATGCTAATTGAGTAGCTCAAGGTGTAAAAGACGTAATTCTTTCCCATGAGTAGCTCGTGGGATTTCTCTTTGATCATTTATACCACGACTGGTGTTCTTGCTACGAGGCTTCATGCACATTGTTAGGCTAGCTGCTAGACTAGCACATTGTAGACTCATAATTTTCCTCCATTGGTAGATATTTAAAACATGCAGACAAATGCATTGGTAAAAACCTTTCGTATACACCAAGGACCAGGAAAGAACTGGAAGCCACCCTGCTCGCAACCAGACAAGGTTTAAAATTGAAGGGAGATTAAAATTGTGTTAAAAGTGGGGGATCAAAAAGGGTTCCAGGAGTAAAGTCAGGGTTCATTTAGGAAAATCCCCAAGGGGGGCAAATGCAGACATATTGGGGGGGCGTGCATATAGTGATCAGTATTCGATTTGAAGGGTTAAAATTTCCAGGGGGGGGGGGAGGGGGCAAATGCCCCCCCGCCCCCGCCCCCCTTAATGAAGTCCTGAAAGCCCCTTGGTAACCAAGCAGCCCCAAGCCCCCTGGTAACACGTTAGAAGATACATATACAATGGTAGAAGGTATTACATCAAATGCCTGTCACTGACTGCACCTTGCAAGGTATTTGGGGTTGCTAGGGGACTCAAGACTTTCCTGACTATCAGGTCAGTTAGGATTCTAGTGAATGGCAAATGTGGGGAAGGAACTTTGGTTGCTGAGGCGATGGCTGGAAAGACATGATTGTCTTCCAGCCACAATTGTGCGTAATATTATTAGCCCTGCCTCTTAACTGGTTGCTGCTGCGCTGCCAATGTTAACTGCTGTTAAAACTCATTAAATACAGCCTGAGAAAATTCGTGTTTGGATAAGTATTGTTTCACTTTGTCAGCCACTTGTGTGTAGTCTAGGCCAGTTCTCAGATCACCCACAGACCAGTTCTCAGATCACCCACAGGCCAGTTCTCAGATCACCCACAGGCCAGTTCTCAGATCACCCACAGGCCAGTTCTCAGATCACCCACAGGCCAGTTCTCAGATCACCCACAGGCCAGTTCTCAGATCACCCACAGGCCAGTTCTCAGATCACCCACAGGCCAGTTCTCAGATCACCCACAGGCCAGTTCTCAGATCACCCACAGGCCAGTTCTCAGATCACCCACAGGCCAGTTCTCAGATCACCCACAGGCCAGTTCTCAGATCACCCACAGGCCAGTTCTCAGATCACCCACAGGCCAGTTCTCAGATCACCCACAGGCCAGTTCTCAGATCACCCACAGACCAGTTCTCAGATCACCCACTACTCTCATGGTTAACACAATACTATGATAATGTGAATGTGTCCAGACAGCAACAGCAGATCTGTCAGTAGAGTCACTTGATCCTTGTGCCAGCAGGGCTGTCTGCAGCTGTGGCGTTCTCACACCAACTGGAGTAGCCTTTGTTCAGCAGCAAACGAGAGCCTAGCACTTTCTGTTACATAATTTGTCGGATTGAGTTACACATTTGGCAGTGGCCAATGAAGGGATGGCTGTAGTTCTCGGCTTTCTACACTACACCACCTCCTTCCTACCCTAAGCCCACACACTTTCTACCACCTTCTACGCGACATCACTATCTACCCCACATGTTGCTTTTTCCGCGAGCCAATGTGGCAGTCCCGGGTAGAAAACGAACATTATTCCATCGTGTATTTTGATTGCATCATTGCGTAGAAGCCTCATGTGTTGATACGTCTACGCAGCATGCATGAGTCCTGCCGTTAATGCAGTGATGCGATTGAAGTACGAGACGGAATAATGTTCGTTTTCTACCTGGGCGTACCACATACTGTGTTCTATACCACCCTAAGCTTCTGCTGTCAGATCACTTATTACCACCTACACGTGAGAAAGGTAACAAAGTGATCAGTCACATGACCTGATCATGAAGCAACACTTCCATTTTATCCGCCTTCAGCTGGTGAGCGGGCACCAAATGGAAGATGGCCTCCATCGGCAGCTATCAGAGAAGCGGCAGCAGATCCTGGATCTTGAGCACCAGTTGGCCACCTACCGCCGAGACCTGGCCACCACCCGAGGGCAGATGGCTGCTTCGGAGGAGGTGAGGCGCTCAGGGAGAGAGTGGGAGGATAATGACATCATACGTGTAGTTATGTCACATTATGCATTAACTACATCACTTCTGGCCTTGAAGACTAAACTAATTATCATATTGATGCATTTTGAGCCTAAATAAAGCTGTACATCTGTTGTACAGTTTGTCACATCTGTTGCTGAGTACATCTTCACACTGCATAAGAGTTAAATGTATTCATGTGCACATTCAGCAGTAGAGGTTGTAGTACTCGTCTCGTTAGATATGTGGCCGATTGCATACCCAACTGAGTATGACATACGTGTAGTCATGTGACTATCACTTGATAATCACATAATCTCGGTACCCACTTTCTGTTTCTGTCAGGCCCGGCAACGGCTGATGGCTCGTCTGGGAGAAGTGGAGGAGCAGTATGACGGGCTCAAGCGCTGCCACTCTGAGACGGAAATAGCGTTGATCAACACACAGGCCACGCTCCACGATCGCAAGACCTTCTGCCAGCAGCTCCAAGACGACTGTGACAGCATGAGCGAGCGGATCGGCAGCTGGGCCGGGGACCAGAAGTGAGTCGGTCTATCCTCGTCAGGCTATCTCTGCCCCACCCCCACACACAGGTGTGTGGTCTGGGCAGGGAGAGAGAACCTGGCAATGACCAGGTCGCTGTAGGAGATCCTTAGCTTGTTTGAGTAGACTACGAAATGCCATGTCAAATCGAATTGAGATAGCGCTACCAATACACTGGTTTGCTAAACCTGGTAACACTGGTTTGCTAAACCTGGTAACACTGGTTTTCTAAACCTGTAGCTATGATACAGTGGGAGGTGGAGACAAAGCTTTTATCTTCAGGATCAGGCTTTGTTTGATCAGCTTTGATGTGGCTTGATACTAGAAAACATAATCCCTGTAGATCTCTACCCTGCCTACTACACTATATACCTCTACTAAAAAAAGAGCAGTGAATGTCATTGCTAAACATCCCAGCTCTATGACTGCATGTGGTCTAGGCCTCCTTCTGAAGCCAAGATCTGAGGCCCCTGTATGGTATGAAGGCATGTCTAAGATTCACAGTGACACAGCCATTTGTTGGAGTGTTTGCATCCTTTGAAGTCCTATGACTATTGTAGTCATGTGCACTGGAGGGGATATCCTTTGTTGATTGTTTAGAATTTACCTTTTCTCTCTTTTTGTAGGAACACTACTGAGAGACTGGTTGAGAAGATTAGGTAGGTGGTGGTGGCTCTAAGTAAACCCTTAGCCACAGCCCAAACAGGCTACACACAACAGCCTCTGGCCCTCTTTATTGAGAACTGATTTAAGGCAGCCAGGGTGGGGTTGCTTTCCCACATTTTCAAAGCTTTGAGCTGTGGAGCAAATCATTCAATTGACTGCATCAAAGCTGGCATGCTAGTGGTAGTGGAGGGAAGCTTCAGGGTGCATGTCAACACTCAGCACATCAAGGGTGTAAGGTGGCCTTGTAATTATATGTGAATTACAGCTGGGGGTATTGTTTTCTTTGATGCAGTGATCAAGAAGCTCTCATATCAGCTCTCAGAAGCAGCAACAGAGACCTGGAGGCTCAGAATGAGTCCTTACTCTCAACCAATGGGAAACTCAGGGCACAACTGTCCAGTGACTCACGCCCTGAGGCCTCCAATAACCACAGCATTTGTACCGGTTCTATAACTCGCTTGAGGGCATTACTGGATGTGGATATCAGTGGAATCGGGACTGGGTCTGAGATTGGCCATGCCACTGCCACTGCAACAGTTCCACTGAAGTTTGATTCCCAGTACCGCAGCACCATGGAGAAAGGAGTGTGAGTAGAATTCCTGATTACATCATCACTTTTCTAAATTATTCGTATTATTACGTCATGTGTTATCTCCATGATCATGAGAGTGCAACCTTCAAAGGCTAGTCTAAGTGAAGGTAGTCTTGATTATAAAAACAGGAGCTCAATTTATCATAACATGAGCCCCTTCAAAGGGAGTCATCTGTTGCTGCTGTGTAAACACTGACATTATCTTAGCCCTTGGTAACTGGGGTACTAGCAATCAGGACAATTGGGTTTGAAATCAAACTCTCCCTGGTCAAGATGCTAGGTGTGGTTCAGTTAGTTATCCCAACAGCTCTAGTAGGGTTGAAAGGTCAGGAAAGGTGATCGGTCCATGTGTGTGCTTCGCTTTAGCTAGTTGTGAACATGTTATTTTTTCTCACGTGTGAAGGATGAAGTTTTACGTGGGCGAGGACAGCTGCAGTTTTTGTAGCAACTAATTAGAGCCTGTTTGTACCACAGACTGAGCGCTGAAACACCATCACCAGCAAAAGGTAGAGAAGTGTAATAAGTGGTCCCTGCCCATGCACAATTATAAAGTCAGGTGAGGTACCAGGCTCTCTAGTAGCAGTGAAATGCACACGGGAACCTGGGGACGAGGCTTGCATATTCACACGGGAACCTGGGGACGAGGCTTGCATATTCACACGGGAACCTGGGGACGAGGCTTGCATATTCACACATGAGAGGGAAGATTGTGATACATACATATGTACTACAGAAAAAAATCTTCAGTATTTTTAAAATTTGGGATATGAAATTTCATTCTGGACACAAGACGCTCTTTTGCACAGAGGGTGTGGACATCTGGGTATGAGACTAGTTCAGTTACTGGCGCAACAGAGACTTACTCAGCCGCTAATAGCTTTCACTACTGCTACTGTCATTTCAAAGTCCTTTTATGGTGCATGTATATACCAGTTTTTGATTTTTAAGTAGTTGATGGTCCCCCACCTCCAGTGTGGTAGTTAGCAAGCAACTGGCCTTTGTAGCAAGACTTTGATGTTATCACTGTTTGCTGAACCCATAGATAGCAAAAAAAATAAGCATGTTTCTCTCTGCCTTTGTTGCCACAGGTCATGCACTAGCCTTGAGGGACTTCCGAAGTTTGCGGAGAGAGACAGTGCTGCTCTAGACAAAGAGTACTGGGTCCGCAGGGCAGGAGAGGTGTGTGTATACATCTGGTGTACTATGTTCCCAGGCTCCACTACCCAGTGTTATTTTTTGCGCAGGGCAGTGAAGCCTGGGAGTGAGGCTACGTAACTACGATGTGATTGATGGGGGGTAAGGTTGGGGTAAGGTTGGGGTAAGGTTAGGGTAAGGTTGGGGTAAGGTTGGGGTAAGGTAAGGTTAGGTTGAGGTAATGGGGTAAGGTATGGTTGGGGTAAGGTATGGTATGGTTGGGGTAAGGTTAGGGTAAGGTTGGGGTCAGGGTACAGGATTGTTTCCATGGAAGTGTAATGGGGCCACATACACTACCTACCAGTGAACTCTTGCTAGGACGAGGCTATATATCAATACTTAATACAAATTATGCACATATGGGCGGAGCTTACAGTTCGAGTGCGAGGATGACGATGCAGAATCGCAGCATTGAGTACTAGGATTCCTCTTGCTCCAAACAAAGTCTCTGGCCACCGTCTTGCCTGCATTCATGGCGACTGTGACTAATGTCTGTGATGGGTATGCCGTGTGGTGCTGTTGTTGGACCCGTAGATCAATGGCTTACTGGTACGCAGTATTGTTGGACGCTCACCTTGAGAGCTACGTAGCAGGAGAGTACCCACCCAGGACCAGCTGCACCGCCTCTGCCATCCATTCTTCTTTTGACTGATTGCAACGAGTGTGATATGTGCTAAAGACGTGGTGGGTGAGACCCACTGTAAGCTATGCGCTCAATTAACAGTGGACAAGAGCAGTTCTAAATCAACCTACAGATGATGGTAATAATTAACTTCCCCATGTCACTAACTGTATGTGCGTGTATGCTATAGTAGTATTGTTTACTACAATTGTAATAGTAGGTGTAACCCTCCTTCCTACAGCTTTCAGTGCAACTGCAACAGAGCAGTGAGTACTGGTCGCAGAAGGTGCGGGAGCTCTCCATCGAGTTGGAGAGGTGCAGGGGAGAGCACAAACATGTGGACTGATTGAACTTGAACGCTAGGCTGACTCTAGTCTCGTTTCCCAGGTTCTGTTTGGCATGCCCTATTAGTCAGTGGCTTTGAACCTTTTTGCCTCCATTAATCACATTGCATAGTTTAATCCATTTCAACAGCTGCAATGTAATTCTTTTCTCAAGTGTTTTTTTTTTGTAAGACACACCTTCATTTCATTCCTCTTTGTACTGCAGTTCAAAGAGTTTTGTAAGCTTCCAGCTATTTCATGGACAATTCTGAGAAAGGAAGGATTAAACCTAACTGTAATGTATAGTCTTTATCACATGTTTACCACACAACGTTTGACACCCTTGAGCTCCAAAACAAGTGGGAATGGTTTTCAAACCTCACTACCCACACTCTTTGAAGGGCGCTTTCTACTATTACTACCAAAGAATGTCAGTTGATGGTGCTCATAACTCTGTTGCTATTTGTGGAATTTCTTCATTCAATAGTCATTCCCTGTGTGGGACCAACTGCGACACAGTTGGCAAAGCCGTTAGAGTTATGAATTTTGCAGTGTTTTGATTGGAGCGGCTTCTTTACTACTCAGATGTCAAAAAGATGTAATTACCCCATCATCCTTTGATGTGTACCGCCCAGACCGCAAACGCATAATATTGGCGTTTAGTGCTGTCTGTACTAGGCCTTTGTTCTGAGTACTCAAAAGGATACAGCGGAACTGTTGCCGCTTGTGGTGTTTTCAGTGTTTTGAAGTCAGTCTGTTAGCAAAGTATCATTGATGTTGACTTTTCCTAGGACTCAGTGATCTAACCATCTGGGTGTAGCGACTGTGTATATCCACTGAAGCGTGGGAAGGTAAAAAGTCGTGAGGTCTTGTGAGTTGTGCAGAATTTGTGACACCACCAGTGTGTTGGATAGTTTGTTGAGCTGTGATATAGCGTGAGGGTAGAGAATGTCGACTCTAAAGAATGCAATGGACGACTCAGACTTGGCCCTAGAGGAGGCCCTGAAGAATGTTGGAAGTGAAGAGGACTCTAGTGACGGCGAGGTGGATAGACGGCAGGAGAACGATGACTCGGACATAGAGAGCGAGAGAACATTAATGTCACAACGGCTTTATCCCCGCGCTTCGAGCTATAACCGCCAAGAGCGGCTATCCGCTGTGCACGAGACTCGCACGCCGAGTGAGATGCCCTCCATAAAGACCATAATTGAAGATGATAGGTCATTTCTAATGTTCAGAAGATTCCTGAAGGATCAGTGCATCACTAGAAACTTGAACTTCTGGTTAGCCTGTGAGCACTTCAGGCAGCTACCGTTTCGGGATAACCAGGAGCATCTCTATGAGGTGGGGAGGGCCATCTATACTAAGTTCATCAAGCAGTCTGCTGCCCAACACGTCGCCATCCTCGACCGCACCAAGAGAAACATCAAGATGAGCCTGGAATTCCGCAGCCAGGTCACTCCACAGCACTTCGCAACGGCACAGCAGGAAATCTACGAAGTCATGGAGAAGAATGAATTCCGTCAGTTTCTTGTGTCCGATTTTTTTTCAGACTGCTCCGTGTTTACCAACCTAGACTCCCAAGTCTCAGCGGCTGTATACTCCCCTAGCATGGCAAACCCAGCCTATGGTGTGTGTGGAGGGGGGTCTCTGCAACAGTCCGGATCGGAGGACTCTGCTTCCATCACCAGCTTCTCAACTGAGTGAGTAGTACACAGCAACATGGATGTTTGTGATGGTGTCTACATGTTGGGCCACAAGCTACCACTTGAGGGGTTGGAAGGAAGTAAATGTAGTAACCTTCTAGTGGGTTTGCATCCTGGAAGTTGGGAGGGTTGCATTTCCTTAAGGTCATTCCCTGGTCTCTTAGTGGTAGCCAGGGTTTTATCACCCTACACTCCTGCTCCTCCTACAGCAGTGAGGCAGGTCCTAGGAGCGTGGTGCTTGGAGGCCAGCTGGCAAAGCCGTACTCCTCCAGGAACGCCATGTCAGACACAGAGAGCTCTAGGGTAAGTGGACCGCCATAACTCTTTGCAATTTAATATGTCAATCAATCGAACACCTTTCATTGCTTTTGTGAGCTATTTGGGCCAATCAGTAGCTATGGCAGCGGCTAATTGGAGCATGGGTGTGGTGATTAGTTATCATTTTTTATGTCTTTGGTTGTCTTTGCTCCCCCCACAGCGCAATAGACCTCAGCAGGCAGGCCCACACATCACCAAGGACAAACCAGTGACGCAAGAAGAGTTCGGGGCGCTGCTGTATGACAGGCTACAGGCCGTACAAAAGGACAGAGAGGCCATGGAGAAGAAGGCTAGAGACAGGGCCAGGAAGCAGGGAAAGAGCTACAATGAGATAATGGTGAGTGGTATACTTTGATCTCCTTACTGGGCTATCCTTGAGCACCTGTGTTCTAAATAGTCTTCGTGGTCTAGCGTAGTGAGCTACACTGGAGAAAGATTTCAGTTGTTTATTTTTCTTTTTGATATCTCTCACTCCCAGGCTATTGAATGGTTTGACCTCCCCGAAGCAGCCAAGTACATCAAGTTCGAGCCGTCCACCCCCAGTTCTAGAGCGGAAACTTCAAATGAAAATGGCCAGCTCAGAGTACCATCTGTCAAACACACCCTGTCTCCCTCGCAGTACAGCCCCTCAGGCACTCCTCAGACCAGCTTGAGCCAGAAGGCCATGGCGCACATCAACAGCCTGGCCCTGAGGGAGGTACAGGACGCGTTGAAGGATCTCGAGATCATGGAACAAGTCAACAAGAAGAGCTGGTCCCACAAACCGACAGGCAGCGCCTACAGCAGTTCTGTCCTATCGACCACCTCTGATTCCGGGGTTGGAGACACACTAGCCACTAGTGATCTGGCCACCCCATCCAGCAGCGTCCAGGCTTACCTCCATCGACAGAACATGCTCACACGCTCCATGCCAGAACGAGACCGGCAAGCCCAGGCAGCAGCCATTGCCCTCATCAGCAACTCCCCCCAGCCGGACCAGCTTGACTGGGTCACGCAGTCTATGCCTCAACCTGTCAACCGAGAGAGACATCGCAGCCGTCAGGCACACCAGTTTGTCAACTATCCTCGAGCGTACTCCAGTGACGACAGCTCGTCATGTTTCACCATGACGAGCCAGTCAAGCACGTCAGACCTGTTCATTCCAAGATCCAGACGGCTACCTCCCCAATTCCATAGCGATTCCGGTGACCCTCACCATTTCAGGTGAGTAGTTGCAATACCAAGCTAGTGTTAAACAGTTCAGCTATGCAGATTGTTGCTTGTTTGTGGCCAGGGTGTGTGATCTAAATGACTAATAATATCTCTGCTATTACATTAAGTCTCAAAGTGGCACTTTCCATATTACATACTGCTGCTGTGCTGCTGAGGCTCCATACTCACCAGTGCTGGCCTGAGTAAACTCTCCTCTCAGTTATTTCAAGGTGCTAGAATAACTCAGGTCTGCCTTTGAAAGCCTTTGATACCTGTACCTATTCAAAGCTCTAACCTTCCCTTTGTGTTGGAGGGCCTTTGGTGGCTACAGTGGATGCAAACTGAGTAATTTGTACAGGATGAATAGGGGAACTTCTAATGGATAGAGAGAGGGCTACGCCGTCAATAGCCTTTTTACCACCCACTTCTTTTTTATCACATGCATACACACACGCAGCCACGGCAGGCACTACCCTCCTCGCAGACTCACAACCCCTAAACGCTCACATCTCGTGCACACTCACAAACCTTCTCCCCCGAGCATAGCAGAGCGGGGAATGACCCCCCAACGACAGAGTGACGATATTCTGGTGGTCTATCATTTAGACGATTTCCCTACCCCCTATGCAAAAAGAATAGCAGGCATGGAGGTCACGCTGGCGGAATTCAAAGAGAAAGTGTTTGCCAGAAAAGGGGAATACAGGTAATTAGCTCATTACTAACTTGTTAGGAGGTTTTCTTTGTAGCTAACCTCTTTGGCTAGGCTTGTGTGTCCTGAGTTGGGGTAGAGTGTGGTGGCAATTAGAGCCAGGCCACAGCTTTGAGAGAATCCCCTGGGGTAGGGTTCTCACTTCTGCTGCCAAGGAAAGGCATTGGCCAATTTAGAGTAGAGGCTTTCATGCATATCCTTTGATATGAATTGGGTACTGACACCCCAAAAAGGCCTTGATGTCTCCATTACATCAATATGTGGCAGCTGCTGGGGTTAGCTTCACAAGGCTCTAGTGTGGTGTGGAATTCGCTTTGAAGCCAATGGACCCAGAGGAGATGTAATACAATACTGGATTCCATGATGCTTGCTTACATGCAAGCCTACCTTTGTAGCTGCGCTTCCCACACATTTTCCCATGAATAACACAGGGTTATGTTACCATAGGACGGATAGCCTTTTAGTAAGCAGAGAGCGCAGGAAGTATGTGGGGATTTCTGATGGAAGTTTGTGTGTTCGATCATTTGTCAGAAATCTTTAAAGAATGCTGGGCGGTGTTTCATCAAATATCTCCAGTTGTGGCTCACAGATGGTAACTAGCCTTTGACATTGTAGCAACAGCTTCTACTTATTTGCTAAGCAAGCAAACCAACTATTCACCCTGGTGGCTCTATACTGCAGCCTCAGGGTTCATCTGTCTAGCAGAGCTTGTTCCTATAAACACTAATTTGTGAATCTGATGCTTAGTAATATTCCCTAACTTGGTTAAAAGTTAGTTTACCCTTATAGAATTTCAACCACATTGACTGATCACACCTCTCTATTGCCTTTGCTGCAGATATTTTTTCAAGAGCTTCTGCGAAGATCTTGGCATGGAAATCATGGAGGAATACTCAGACGATGGAGCTGTCCTTCCTCACACGCAGGGCAAGATCATGGGACGTGTCGAGAAAGTGGCATAGCCCAGTCGATGCCGTCATCACAGCTTTTTTATTATTTGTTGCTGTTACGTGTCTGTCATTTCTTCTGTCATTGAGCTTGTATCACACGTTATCCTCCCTGCTCCACTCTCTCCCACGTTATCCTCCCTGCTCCACTCTCTTCGGTTGTACAGCGTGTTTTAGTGCCCCTGTACTGTGTACTGTTTTCAATCTCGGATCACATTCACTGTCATCCCCCTCCCCCCCGTCTTGCACCCGCCTCACCCCACAAGAACAGCCCTTATTTATTCTTGTATTACTACCGGACTGGACACAGTGTATTGGCATAATATTTATGACACTCTGTGGTTGCCATCACTGGAACTCCTGCTGCAGTGGCGTGGGGAGCCTTTGAGCTACTGTGGAGATTGTAGGGCCTTGGCCACAGACATGGAAGCATATGGGGGGAGGGGGGCAGATTGTAGGAGGAAAAGTGCCTTGGCCACAGACATGGAAGGGGGGGGGGAAATTGTAGTGGGAAAATTGCCAGCACAAAGTGTATATAGTGCCATAGCCTACAGGATCATCGAGTTCAAGGGTTGGTTACTCCTGGGTCAAAAAGTGGTAAACCGGTCAAGGTTGCCATTGGTCAAGGGGTCAAGGACAATTTTTACAGCCTGATATTGCAGTCAAATGGTCAAGAGCCTTTTTGCAGTGTGGTCAAGCAGCAGTCAAAATTTCTTGACCCCAGTCTTAGCTGTGACTACAGTGCATATGGAGTGCCCAGCCCTTGGATGTGGCTGTAGCATCAGTGACGCCATGCATGGAAATGTGTACTAGCTAGCACATAATTATTATAACGTTTCTGATCACTGAGTTTATGTACCACTATCAGAAGTGGCAGGCTCTATAGCTAACAGTTAGTCGGCTAGGAACTGTTTCAGAGCTGAAAGTGTGATGTAGGCCAGTGCAAAGTAGGCTGTCCTGTAAGCATGAAGGGGTGTGTAGAGGAGGGCACACATAGTTGCAGCCGTGAGGCCGATCGTCTCCCAACTGATGTTGAACGGATACAGCATGCCACAGAACAAGATCGTGGTACTGTGTGTGTGTGTGTGAGGTGTGTATGTGAGGTGTGTGTGTGGTGTGTGTGTGTGAGGTGTGTGTGTGTGTGTGAGGTGTGTATGTGAGGTGTGTGTGTGTGTGTGTGAGGTGTGTATGTGAGGTGTGTGTGTGTGTGTGTATGTGAGGTGTGTATGTGAGGTGTGTGTGTGTGTGTGTGTGGTGTGTGCATGTGGTATACATTTATGTAAGAGAAATGGAAGCACAGTGACTACTACTACCCACATAAGGCTCGCCAATTAATGACAGTAAGGTTCTCAAGTATCAGAAAGTGAATCCTGCATCTCCATCAACCTGGTCACCACTGCCGACTTCAAAGGACAGTCGCAACCATTGGTGCAATAGAGATTTCTTTGAGAGAAACCCTACCAACCACTGCCAGCATCTTCCCCTAAACCCTGTGAAGCTGAAATCAGAGAGCAGCGCACCTCTTCCCTTTCTTGGCTCTGACTGACACGCTCCGTATTAGCGTTGCTATGACGATGACGTCCAGTGTCAGCACAGTCCAAAAGTGGGGGTCTGGGAACAGTGTCAGTTCATAACTGAGAGAAAGGAGATGAAAGAAATGTAGGGCTACCTGATACAATGACATTATTGTCTTCTAATTGAGTATAATTGGGCGTAAACCACCTTCAAAGGATGTGTACTTTAAAAAGGTTTGCGATGACATTCCAGCTAGCGCTAGCGATGCTGTGCTGCAGAGAGGGTGAGAATAGGCTAAAGCAAGCCGGAGCTGGGCTGGGGCCCGGGTGGTTAGCACCCCAGGGAAATATTCCATACACCTAGTGTTAGAGTGTGAATAGGCTAAGCAAGCTACAAGTTGGCTGGGACGGGTCTTTAGCGCCTCAGGGCAACTTAGGGCACTAAACAAGCTGGAGGGGGTCATTAGAGACTAAAGAGGTGGGCAGGCTCTGGAGCTATTAGCAGGAAGAAGTGAGAAGTGAATAGGTAGTGAAGGACTACCATTGCTTGGTGGGCTTCCGAGACCTGGTTGTCTATCACTGTAGAGCTGCCTGTTTGCCCTGGAGCATTCCTCAACAGCAAAGGAGGGAAACAGAAGCACTCCAAAGCTGTCTAGAGTTTCCAAACTTTAGTTCAAAAGCATCAATCAGCCGCCAGCCAGCCGTTTCCCACTGCACTTGGCCATTCATACATCATTATGTGGCATAATGGAATATTATTGCCTGTGGTCTTAAAAGTTAACTGCTGGAATAATTATAAAAACATTTAGCTGTTTTGTTGGAAACAGTTATGCAGCAGTGGATGATGTAATGTGGTTATTTCTGTATAGAAAGTCTATGTGGGTCAAATGCTATATAGACCACTGACCTTAGACCCTTTGCCCAGGAAAAGAGAGAGGGGAGGGTGAGAAACAGGTAGCATACTAGCACACACAGAATTTGTTGGGCAGCATCACCCACAGCCTGCACGTGGACATTGTGTGCACATTATAAGGTGACAGTAAATGAATTATGTCATCATTACACCATATACAGCAAATGAAATTATGTCATCATTACACCATATTCAGTAAATGTCATCATTACATTATGCTGCACTGCCTTCACAGAGTCAATTAAGAGAACACTGAGCTGTGTAATGCTACCTGTGTCTGTTTGCATACTTCAAATGGAGCCCTCTTACTCAATTTACAGTTCAAGCATATAAAGAGCACCTACTGCTACCATTACAATTCAGGAGGGGGGTCAAATTTCAGACAACAGAACTATACACACACTTCAAAGACATTGTCTGGTATATTGGTGATAGGAGTAGTCAATTAGTCTATGAGGGTAGCTACTATGGCCACCCCCAGTTATGAAACGCTTAGGTTCAAAGGTTACTATGGCAACAACTGTTCACTTACGAAATAGACTTCTAAATGCTGAAAGTCTTTTATGCAAGATAAGTTAAAAAATTTGCAACATTACTAATGTTTCAACTAGATGTTTTCAATCTTTTTCGGGGCGAAAGTGCAGTCAGTGTGAACACCTACCATGACATACACAAGCTTGTCAACGGGAGGTCAGGGGTTGACCCCTGACCTCCTGTGACATGCGCCTGTTTCAGTCTAGGACCAGTCTTTATGTGAAGTTCCTTCATCCAACAGAGAAGGTGTCACTCACGTGGAGAGTGTAGGCCAGCACCAGACACAGGAGGCTGAGACCACTACATAGACACAGTGCCAAGAGGGAGGCTCCAATTAGAAGATAAGTGGCCGTCCAGAGCATACAATTTGAGACTATCTTCTGCAATACTCCCGATGCCACACCCACTGCCACTCTCAGCAGCTGCCATAGCCCGCAGGCCAGTAGGTACAACAGGGGTGGCGACCAATCCCCCCACAGCCCCTCCGACAAGAGGACCTGCCAGTCTGTACCAGGCAGCCAACCGCCTCTGGGGGTATGTGTGGGGAGGGAGGAACGAAGAAACAGATATTCACCTGCACATGGATTGCTATGGAATCAGTATACATAAAGGATCTCTGAAAGTGTAGCAATCATGAATGGCCAATTATGACTCAATTGTAGGTTGTAAATAGAAAAGTACATGAAGACATGCATGTTTTGTGCTTTCATGTATAAAAGTTACATGAAAGCACAAAACCATGCATGTTTAAGTACAGTACAGTCCCTACTTCCCCCCATTACATCATAGTGGAAAAGGGTCTGTACTGTATGGTGCAGTGGCCATCACTAAAATAGTTTCTGGCCGGCAGTTGTTCCAACCTTGTGAGTGAGAGCAGTAGAGTGATGGCAGTCAGGTGGGCCACCATATGGGCCAGCGGGGTCGGAGCACTGAGGGAGATGGCTGCCACCCATGGAGGAAGGAGGGGCGCGTAGAGCAGCAGGAGCTGAGGGGAGGCGGAGAAGGGAGAGAGTGAGAGAGAGGTGACATCATCACAATCAACAGATACAGCTGGTAAGAAATGGCTCACCTTGTTCAGTGATGCCAGCACATCTGGTGAAATGGTTATCTGGAGCAGTAGAGAGAAGTTTGGAGTAAGCTCACTCCTGAGCATGAGCCCTTACACCCTCTTTAAGAGAGGTAGCTAGCATTAGGTCACAGAGCCGTTCTCATTCCAAGAAGGGTGTGGCCTGGGAACAAGGCTACGCTGTCCTCCACCTACCTCCAGAGAACAAGAGTGGTTGGCCCACACCAGCAAGCGAGGAGGAGGGCTGTCAGGGGGAGGGGGGACCTGACGGAGGGAGGGAGGGAGGGGGGAGGGAGGGAGGGAGGAACGGAGGGAGGGAGGGAGGGAGGGAGGGAGGGAGAAGGATTTAGCTCAGTTTTTCATCAGAGAAATACGCTATCGTGCACTGAGAGGATTCTGTAAATGGATCAAAGAAAAAC
The DNA here is from genome assembly GCA_963921505.1 of Phakellia ventilabrum. Lineage (NCBI taxonomy): Eukaryota > Metazoa > Porifera > Demospongiae > Axinellida > Axinellidae > Phakellia > Phakellia ventilabrum. The sequence continues at coordinate 6,667,755 of OY997392.1, forward strand.
AGCCGCCTTAGTATTTCCTACATGCTTAAGTAGTAGGAGCTCGGAAGCTCGTTTGTGCTCTTATACGTAAATATGGAAGTAAACAATTCTTGGGGAAAATTGCTCTCTTTCATCATATTCACAGGCATCATTCAATAATTGCTGTAAGGAAGTTAGCTGACATACCAGAAGGCTGAGTGATATCGATAGCTGCTGGCTGTTGTTATGGCGATAGAGGGTGTGGTGGTACCAGGGAGTCACCAGACCTGCCTTAATCGGAGCACATGAGGTGATGTTGGCTCTGTACACCTGCCATATCTGAGGGAAATCGGTATTACATGTTATAAATGTTATAGGGGAATCTCCCACTGTGCACACACAATGACATCACTATTACATAATGCTATGTATACCGCTGTAAGGTCTGGCAGAGAAATGTTCAGCAGAGTGCAGTGGCTGTCGGCAGCAAGGGATAGGTGGCCTCCTGGGGGAATAGGTATCAGAATGAATCACAAATATTGAGGTCTCTAGTCCATACTCCATGCAGTCCCTAGCCCATACCCCATGCACTAAGAGGCAGTGCACACTCCAGTCCATCACACTGCTCCGCCAGCACAAACGGCTGCAGAAGAGAGAAAGCGTCAGCCGGGAGACGAAACCACTGACCTGGCTCGTGGTGCCCTGCCAGGCAGGCGGCTGCCACACCCACCTGAACCTTGCCCAGCCTCTGAGGAGGGAGGAGGACTGTGTGCGTCGTGCCAGATGGCAGCAAGGCCGGTTTCAGAATTACAAACTGGTGAGAGTATATTGTGTGTATGTGTGCGTGTGTGTGTGTATGTGTGAGTGTGTATGTGTGTGTGTGTGTGCGTGTGTGTGTGTATGTGTATTTGTGTGTATGTGTGTGTGTGTGTGTGTGTGTATGTGTGACTGTCTTATGAGTACACTAATTGACGCAGAAGTTGTTGCTGGTAAACTACCTTGGTAACTCCCTCCTTCGGGGGTAGCAGTGTAGCTGCAGAGGACATGTCAGTACTGCATGGTGTGGGACAAGAGCAGCTGACAGCGGCATGCCCCACACTCCTCCATCAGCTAGAGACTCACCAGTTGGCCATCTTGTTTCCTTCAGCGGTGGCACAGGCATACACCCAGACATCTCGGCTCTGGAGAGAAAGGTCTGTGTCATTAATGTAGGTGGTGTGTGGCTGAGGGAAACAGGTATGACAGGTGTGACAACATACGGTGTGCGAGGCCACGAGGAGGGATCTATTGGAGTTGGCCCACTGGGAGTGCGGCACTGCTACCGCAGAGTAGCCAGCCTACAGGAGAGTGTGAAGACGAGGGCAGGGTCATCTCCATGGCGATGAGGCATCAATCAACGGATTGGCCAATCAGTTGAAGCAGCAGCCTTACCTCTTGCCTATCCTGCCAGTAGTACCTCTTCTCCAGCAATTTCCAGCTGCTAACAGTCACTGCAGGCAATAGGAATATAACAGAAATATTAAATTTTTCCTTAAATAAAAGCACGCATGCCATTAGCTCCACCCACACTGTCTCCTGCTCTCCCTGACTGGCACTTCCCTCCCACGGAAGAGATAATGGACAAAGGTGCCAGCCTTTCTGTTGGTATCATGGGTGAGGTCCCGGCTCCCCACGTCCTCCAGGTGGAAGAGGACACGCCCCACAGCCAGCTGAACCCGGCGGCACCTGAGGGCAAGGCCTTGTTCATTTGATGCTGTTCCTCATTCCCAGAAAATGGTGTTGCAGGCTTGTAGCCTGGGTATGAGGCTGCTTTAGCGTGGTCTGGGTATGAGGCTATATATTTGGTCTAGGTATGAGGCTACTGACTGGATCTGGGTATGAGACTACTTACTTGGTCTGGGCATGAGTACTGGGTCTGGGTATGAGACTACTTACTTGGTCTGGGCATGAGTACTGGGTCTGGGTATGAGGCTACTTACTTGGTCTGGGTATGAGGCTGTATTACCGGGTGGTATGGGAGCAAGGTGGGTCTAACAATGCTTAAACTATATGATGTAATAGCAAGTTAGGAAATTAATTTAGCAGTGGATGTAAAGTTTAGAGATTAAGGAGAGAATATTTGCGGAGGCAAGGTGTGTGGTTGAAGGTGATGGAGTGAGTGGGAGGGAGAGATTATTAAAAGGGAAGTGAAATCTACCTTTTTGAGGTAGTGGGTGGTGATGGTTTTTCCAAAATTCATTCCAAACATCGCACACAACCGTACTCGCCATAACACCTTTCCTTTCCCTCTAGACTGTAGCCATAGTTCTTACCAAACAACAGCCTGGTGGTCTGCAGACACCCAGTTGCGAGGAACAGCAGCAGTCTATAGGGTGATCAAGCAAGTAGCCAGGGGGTTAGTGGGACAAGGTCTGTCACTTTAGACGATGACATGTCTTAATTCCTTACTGCAATGTTGATGGAATAGTCTCGTCGGGTGAGGTGGGTGGGGACTTGTATATCCCTCTCTCCGCCTGCTATGGAAACCACAGTCACATGACTAGCCACACCCCCAGCTGACCACACCTATGAGGATGCATCAAGCCACCTTGGTAATATGGAAGGTCACATTAGTAAGAGTGTATACCCTCTAGCCTCATTCCCAGGTGCCACGTGGCCTGGGAACGAGACTCACATGCATCTTGTGGTCTGGGAATGAGACTCCACGCATCACAATTACCTTTTCAACTCTGTCGTAAAGCTGTTGCAGCAGTGGATCAAAACTGAGCACTAGTAATAAAGAAAGCGCAGATCCAAACACCCTCATACCCCAGTGCTCAAGAACATATCATATTGACTACTGTAGGCTTGTGCCGTCACTGTGTCCTGCTTATAGCCGGGAGGAACTAGGGTAACTGAATTGTTGTTATAGCACCATTCTACCTGGTCTCTTCAGCGGTGAGGCGAGGGACACGATGGTGTGGACAGTGGAGTGGTTGAACTCTGGGAGGGTGAATAGTGCGTGTGCAACCATTCCACCCTTGTACACACGTGTGTGTGTGTGGGGGGGGGGGGGGGGGGGTACGTGGTGTGCGTATGTATGTATGTGTGTGTGTGTGTGTGGATATGTGGACATGTGCAATCACATGTGCAAATATTAATAAGGCCACCAGGACATGCCATTACTTATTCCTTGAATAATAAGGACATTTACTGCCTTAGACTCCACTGCAGCGTACCATGGAGTGTGCTATGATGGTGATGGAGTGAGGAGGAGGCTCCACTTCACTGTACAGCGAGAGGATGTGGCGGATGCAGGCAGAGACAAACGCTGAGTGGGCCAAACGTGAACATAAGAGGACATACAGAGACAGACTGGCAGCAGCTGGAGCCGACCTGTCTGTCTCTCCAGCACTCCGCCAAACAACCCTGAAAACTCCTGCAGCAAAATATGTGCCATACATAAGGAGTGACTGAGAAGGAGTGACTGAGAAACTCAAGCCTCTAAAATAAGCGGCCAAGCTGCAATTATATGTATAACAGCTGTCACCTCATTCAAGTTGACAGTGAAGAAGTCAAAGTGCTTGAGTTTGGGGAACTCCTTCGGGAACATCCTGAGGGCAATGGAGGCCGAGGAACGAACTTCGGGGGGAAGAAGCGAGGGAAGGAGGAAACTTAAAGCAGCTTCCAAACTCAGTGAACTAGCTAGACCTCTCTTGCACAATTAATGGCTTGAAAGTACGGCTGTCTCTACCTTGCTTCATGCTACCCGCATTGCCAGGGATGAACAGTGCAGGTATACCATTCAAAATGGGAGGTCTGCAATAAAAATGACATCCAACTCGTAAAATTAAAAACGTACCACACACATCACTAACAGTGATGCGTACCTAAAGAGGACTGGGTCCTTTTCACTCCAGCTAGGCAGAGACAGAGCAACCACAAATGGTGGCAATGAATAGTTCTTACGCCATGGTCTAGTTCCGACACAAGACTCACTTCTCTTTGTAGAGGTGCAGACTGTACTGTGAATAGGTCGTTTCCAGCTCTTGGCTGAGGTTCAGTTTCTGCATGCAATGATAAAACTGTGATCAAACTTGTCTGGATAGCAACGAACGCCTGGCATGATACTAGTCATAATGTGCAATATTAATAAAATGGGGTGTGATATGTTTCACTGTGATCATCAAGTGGTCCAATGTGAATGAAATCTGGTACACTTCTGTCAGACCCCTTGGTAATCACAGATAGAACAGTATCCATAGTGAGACTGAGTGCTATGTGTATTAAAATGGGGACCACAAATACATATAGGGAGTATGTCATGGGGAATTCCCCGCTCTGCCGGTCCTATACCTGATACTGTGGGTGTTGGTACATCCAAGTCATCTCACACGGTTCGTGGTGCAGCTGGTCGTGGAACACATGCAGTGCACTGTTCAGCAGCAACACACAGGCCAGTACAGGCAGCACGGGAGGCCACCGGCACCGCATCTTGACCGAAAAGGCGCGCTATACGCGGGGAATGATTGCAGACCCCCGGGGCTAGCTGCGAATCCGGAAAAGAATATTTTAACCCCTCCCCATATTAAGAACGTGATCATGATTCTTACAGCTACAGATTGCGCAAAATACAGAATACAGTGCCACACTATGTTCTTTTAGGAGGAGGGGGTCGGACAGGTGGTAACTTAGGTTTGGTACTGGCATCGGGTTGGATTGAGGGTTTGGGTTGCTCGGTCCTGTGCCTTGCGCTGGGGGAAGGGGAGCGGTCAGTTTTGTGACTCCGGCTGGGCGAGGGAGATCGCTCTGGTCTACTGGGATGCTCGCTGTTCTTCTGCTTCCGCCGAGGGGGTCTCTTGGGTCCCCCCTCTGGCGTCTCCCCCTCCCCTGAGGGCGGCTTTGTCACTGCTATCTGTACGCTGTCCGTTGGCTGGGTGGCACTAGGAGACGCAGTAGCAACCTGGGGGGGGGGGGGGGGGGGGGCATTTTGACCTATGGGTGTATACAGTGCTCACAATCTCCTACAATGTGACTGGTTGTCAGTCAAATTCACTAGTGAGCTGACAAAACATGATGTCTGCGAGAGCGCTAGTCTTACCTGTGAGAGTGGTACAGGCTGAGAGACAGCTCTGTCTCTTTTGACAGATGGTTGAGGTCTGGGAGGCCTGGCTGGTCTCTGGGGTGATCCCTCTCCAACCGGTCCACTGCTGGGTTGTTGCTGGGGAGGGAGGTCACCTGAGGTAGTGGGAGACGTCTCTTGAGTGTGTCGAGGTGGGAGGGAGGGACGCTGGGGCCTTTCAGGCCTTGGGGGCATTTGTGGACGCTGAGACTTCCCTTGGGGTCTGTTACTGGGCTTGTCATCTCCTTCCACATTGTCCGTCTCCATTACATTCTCATGCAGCAATTCCTGTTCCATTCCGCCTGCACTGTCTGTTTCCAGTTCCACATTTTCTTGACTACTGCAACTAGGGGTTCTCTTGATCTGCTGAGCTTCCCCGTCCTCAGAGAAACTGAACTCTATCAGTTCCTCTGGTTCTTCACTTGGCTGGACTGCGTCCTTACCTGGCTTTGAAGGAGCCAGTTGGGATCTGGTGAGAACTTTAAGTCTTTCAGGTCTGCTTTGTCGCCGATGGGGCCTGCTCTTCCTTGCCTCGCTCTCATCCTGCGCATCCTTTCCTTCATCATCAGTGGGAGGCCAGGTTGCACGAAGGCAGACGTCCACCGTTACACCATCAACCTGTGTGCGTGTATGTGTGTGTGCGTGTGTATGTGTGTGTGTGTGTGTGTGTGTGTGAAAAAGTAGATAACTAATCGCCTGACTGGCTGGTGCTCCACTCACCTCCCTGCCACTGAATGCAGTAGCTGCCATGGCTGACTGGGAGTACCTGAAGGTCACCAGGGTCATATCGTCTGTCATCCTGGGAGAACAGACCACACAATTAAGGCTGTACCAATACTAAAACATGCCTCCGATACCGATGCCGATATTTGGAGGTTACATACTGCCAACATTAAGGCTGTACTGATACTATGTGTTAATTAAGCCGATACAACCATTATCCAATTGTATGATCCACAAAGCACACACGCATGCACACACACACACACACACAGTTTTATTTACAGGGGAGTGGGGAGATATTTGCCCCCCTCTTGGAAATTTTATGCCCCCTTGGAGATTTCAACTCTTCAAAATTGAATTTTGCTCGCTACACGAGTGCCCCCCCCCCCCCCCCAAAATGTCTTCCAATCTCCCTTGAGTATTTCCTACATGAAACACTGACACACACACCTCACAAGTACCACCTCCCCAAACTGCCTGAGGGCCTCCAGCAGCTGAGGAATGGAGAGAGACACCCCGTCTTCTCTCTCCCTCACGCAGACAGTGGGGTCCGGGGGACCCAGCAGGAGTGCCACCTCCTCCCTCAGTCTGGCTCTCCGCTGCTCATCCACTCGGTAGATGTCCACCTCTACTAGGGCCACCACTGGCCTGGGAGAGGAGCGGGAGAGGGTGAGGTCACCTTGAGGTCACCTTGGGGCTCCAAATGGCTTACATGTATATTAGAAAGGACATTAGTAGAGTCCTTGAATAACAAGGACAGTAAGCAGTGAAATATTATTGGAATCTTATACTTGTTTTCAAAAGAGCGTAAACAGGAAATTCCAGTACACAAGTTACAGCAGTAGGTATCTGCAGTGTTAGTGTAGACAGCATATCTTAGCCAATTACAGCCTCTACACTACTCCCACTCTATATAGGGTTCACTCTAGACCTACAGCGCTGTCAGTAAGACATTCCAGAGAGACTCAGATAGTGGACTAGTGTGTGGTAATAGTCCACAGCAACCTATTGAGGTTCAGTACTAAATAATGCAAAGTCCTTATTATTCAAGGATTCAGCTTTACGTCCCTAGATACAGGAACTGTGTCAGTATAACAACATACTTGACATTGTTATTGCAGCTGCCACCTCCTCCTGTCTATTGACCATATATGGTACTAGTCTCTCTTACCTGTGGTCAGACTGCTTCAGCTCTGCCCTGCCGTAGTGCAGCAGTCGCCCTGGGTGCCAGGAGTGGCCCACGTTCACCAGCTGGCCTCCCCCTCCTCCCCCGCCCATCAGGGGGCCACAGATTTCCGCTGCGTCATTTGAACACAGTCCAAAGTCCCAATGAGGGCTGGCGGCACCAGCAACAGCATCTTCTGTGTGGCGAGGGCAGAAGGGAGAGGGTGGAAGGTTGCAACTACAGACACACAGACACACACACACCTTCCTCAGTTTTAGACTCGGCCCCCTCTCCTGATGTAGACTGGTCGGACTGAACTGGCAGCCCCATCTGAGACTGGTCAGACGGGTTAGACTGGAAGGGCTTTCTCCTCCAGAGGACCCTATCGCACCAGGCAGGCGTCCGACACTTCTCACTCGTGTCATAGTCGTCAGAGAATTCATCATATTTGTAGGTGGGGGCAAAGTTCAACTCACCTTCGATGAACCCCTTGAATACCTGGAGATGAAGTAGATCATGGCAGTAAAGGCTGTAGTGGGAAATACAGTCACAGCTTATGTCAAATAGCTCTTCATTTCTATTTCAATCTTCACCAAGACACTCAAGGAAGATTGAAACATCATGTTTGAAATGAAGATGTATTTGATAGAATCTCAAACTTCATTTCCACACGGAGACAAGGAAGTTGCTTTCCTCTTAAATACAAACACTAACACATCCAAGGACAACAAACACTGTGCAAGCAGCCCTCACTCTCTTCAGTTTCTTCTGCTTGCAGAGCTGGTCGTGCTTCTGGAGCTTGTCCCAGTGGCGGTGGGCAATGTGGTCCTTGGCCAGTGAGGTGGGGAGTTCAACACGATAGTTCAGGTCCCCACACCAGAAGATGTAGTCATGGGAGTCAAGGGAGCCCTGGGGAGGGAGGACAGGAGGAGAGGAGTGAGGGAGGGAGGGAAGAGAGAAGGAGGGAGGGAGGGAGGGAGGGAGGGAGGGAGGGAGGGAGGGAGGGAGGACAGAAGGAGGGAGGGAGGGAGGGAGGACAGAGAGAAGGAGGGAGGGAGGGAGGACAGAAGGAGGGAGGAAAGAAGGAGGGAGGGCGGAGGAAGGAAGGAAGGAAGGAAGGAAGGAAGGAGGGGTGAGAGAGGCAAGGGTGGAGGGGCCATTAAATGCACAACCACTTTCTACATTTAGAAGTGTTACGCAAATAATGGGGAGAAGCCCCATACTCGTATCCCATGTCCCATTCTCCATCTCACCTGCGAGAACTGGACTTTCTTGCAAATGTCATTAAAGTCCTGGTTCCGTTCCATCACCTTGGTCTGGTGTGCGGCAAAGTGTGCACAGACAAAGCAGATGGAGGTGGAATGGAGCAGGAGCCGGATGGCCACCGCCCCCTTGTTGCCAGCCTTGCCGGACATGCCTGTCTTCACCGTCATCACGCCAACATCCCTGTGAGGAGGTGACATCACGATCAGAAACTGATAGTGCCCTGCCAGTGGTCACTAAACCGCAGCCCTGATTTTAAGATGACATCATCATTACATCATAGCCCCACCCTACTGACCTGACATAGGGTATGAGCTTGGGTCTGATGAAGATGTAGAGGCAAATGCCCACCATCTGTTCTGCAGTCAATAGCTCGTACGGCTCATCCCGCGACAGCACCTTCTGAAGCTCCACCCCCCACTCTCGACGGTTTGTGGAACTGATGGGGGGGGGAGGAAGATAATTTCTAATTAATGACCACCTGTACCAGTAGGCATTCTCAGATGTAAATATGTGATGGTCTATCAGATGCCCTCTGGTTAGAGAGGCTCTCAGTGGTGGTCAGATTTGGCTTCACAATGACTTAAGGTAAACAACTCATACCTTGCAGAGACAATGTTGGAGGCAGTAAGTCCCACCAGCTCCTGGAAGCCAATGACACACATGTCAGGACGAGTAAGGAACTCATCAGGCTGCAGGAGGGGGGGGGGGGGGGGGAGAGAGGCACACCATCTAACTGTCAGGATGAATACAGCCTACAGCAGGTGACCCGAGAGGCAAAGGGGACCAATCACAGAGCTAGCATGCTATTACAGTACTCGGTGAACATCAACTGCATGGCGCCAGCTCTGCCAGTGAGGCTTAGGCTGTTCTAGCTGGTATCAGCCCATCTAAATCACCAAAGCAGAGACTGAAAGATAAGCACATACTCATGTACATGTATTCTAGATGTACATGTACATAACTACATAACAATGTGCCTTGAGGCTCACATGCTCTTTGACTGCTCCTGCAATGAAGGGAGCATCCAGGAGCCAGTCGTGCATGGATTGGTTCCGGAGGGCAATACTGCGAATATGTTTTCCTCCGTTCACATTCCACGTGCCAATGCAGACCCGCAGCTTCTCTGGAACTGTGTAGTCGTACCAGCGGTCCACCAGGGCCTGCTTGAAAGGGACGGGGGCTGGAGAGGGGGAGGAACAGAACTTGTAGGCTTCATCTTGTGAGATTCTTGCCACTGATCATAACAGCATCTTGGAAGTTCCACAATCATACAAAGATGGATTCCAAAAAGCGGCCATATCCACTCCCTTGCCATGTGTCTTGCAATATTATCAGTAGAGTTGGTGTACTCTCATAAGGCCATGCTCAAATCCATGCATCCACATTCCTCCCTGTTCTCACCTAGAGCATCTGGCAACTCCAGCAGAGCTCGTACCTTCTGACCCAGCTCCCCAGTGTAGGCGTTGCTGAAGAGGAGCATGTCGATGGCTTCCTGCTTGCTGCTGTCTAGGAAGTTGCTTAGGAAGGTGCGCTGGACCGACCTCGCTCCGTCTCGTAACTGAGGGCAGAGGAGACATAGAGTAGGCAGAAATAGCCCCACCCACATTAGTCCTGTTCTCTACAGTCCCACCCACTGTCCTTCCATAGCCCCACCCACTATAGTCTTCCTCTCAACAGCCCCACCCACTTTAGTCCTGCTCTCCGCAACCCGACCCACCTTATTGCTTAGTCCTTACCCTCCACAGCCCCACCCACTTTAGTCCAGGTTCTCCACAGCCCCACCCACTTCAGTCTTACTCTCTGCAGCCCCACCCACCTTAGTCCTTACCATCTACAGCCCCGCCCACCTTAGTCCTTACCCTCCACAGCCCCACCCACTTTAGTCCAGGTTCTCCACAGCCCCACCCACTTTAGTCTTGCTCTCTGCAGCCCCACCCACCTTAGTCCTTACCCTCTATAGCCCCACCCACCTTAGTCCAGGCTCTCCGCAGCCCCACCCACTTTAGTCCTTACCATCCACAGCCCCGCTCACCTTAGTCCTGCCCTCCATAGCCCTGGTTCCAGCGTACATCCGACTGATGGCGTCTCCATTGCGAGCCCAGGCCTGAGAGAGCAGCTGCTCAAAGCGAGAGAGGGTGGAGGCCTTGGTCGGTAGTCCCATGGCAGACAGCAGCTGGGGAAGTACCTGGTAGAGTTGTAAGCTCTAAATTAACTGGGTACAAGGCTATAAACCACCCCGCTGGGAGTATTCACCATAAGGATAGGCTATGAAATCATAAAGTTGAGACACTGTTTCTGCTCACATGTGTCCCAAAGAATGCTTGAACAGCATTGGTCCTATCGAGGCAGTCCATGCAGTTGGCTCGCATCAGCCCCGTCTGGTTCCTGGAGGCCAAGAATTGCATATGACTCCCATGTGACTGTCACATGATACTCATATGACTGTAACATGATACTCATGTGACTGTCACATAATACTCATGTGACAAACTATCCTCGAGCTGGTGACTTACCTTTCTGTGAATCCATCACTGGCCTTGAAGAACCCGTGGGCAGCAAGGAAATCCTGGGCGAGGGGCAGGAGGGTGGAGCAGAGGCACACACGTGACTGCAGCCCTCCCTTGCAGTGCTGGTGGTAGTCAAAGCACACCATCTCTGCACAGTAGGCCTGTAATGAGGATATGTCAGCATTAACATCAGTTGCAAGCAGTGGAAAGTGTAACTATCTAGGTATCGATACACTACAAACACGTTCCAAAATGGCTAAGTGCTGCTACGAGAGTGCAGGAAACCTCCTACACTTAAGAAATGAAATAAGGCTAAGTAAGACTCCTGCACATTTCCCAAAGAGTAGGAAATTTCCTCCAAAATCTTCAAAACAGCACAAAGTGTAGGAAACGTTTCCTGCAAATGTGTAGTATCCTACAAATTCTGCGGTTGGGATTTGCTGGGGTATTTTGTTGGACAGTTTCCTTCAGGTGTAGGAACTATGCTTCCTACAAAATAAAAATGGGTGCTCCTCAAAATGCAGCATTAGTCCTTAGCTTGTTTACAGCTTCCTTATTTACTTCGGAACATGCTGACACCACAAAAGCGCAAAATATACTACACAAGGATGCTGTAACGATTACTATTACATAATGATGACGTCACTCACGGGGCTGAGCTCTGCAAAGTGCTCTTGGTAAGCAGTAGTGAGTGTCTGCTCCATGTTCCTGGTGCCCAGGAGGTTGACGCAGAGCAGTGGGCCATAGTGCAGCAGGCACCACTCAAAGTGGCGCTCAAAGGCAGGGTGAGAACAGAAGTAGCCTCGCGATAGCTTGATGCGATATCCGCCAGTAGTCTGCAGGAGAGGGCAGGGACATGAGCTCAGCTTATCCTTGCCCCCAGGCCGGCCACATTCCCAGGCTAGTGTTGCCCCCAGGCTAGCATTGCCCATAGGCTAGTCTCATTGCCAGGCTAGCATAGCCTCGTACCCAGGTCACCCCCCTCCTTCCTCCCCTGAAAGAGTGGCCTGGTATACACTGTTTGCGCATGTGATTGAATTCTGGGAACTTGAATAATATTGAAGCCCAACTGGAATTATATGTGTCCAGTAAAGCTAGCAAGGGAACAGGTGACCATTATAGAGGAGTGCATGTAGTAGACAATGAACAGCAGCTGTAGTCTGTACCAGTAGTCAGTCATTGTTGCAGCTTGCCCACTGAATGGCTCGAGATGTACACCAGCTATACACACAAACCCTCCCTGGGCCTGAGGTAAGGGTTAATGACAATCCAGCCAGATAAGGCTACCAGGTAACAAATTTCTTCCAAACATGGAATATCAACCCCTATGAGTCCCAGTCTGAGTCCCAGTCTGAGTCCCAGTCTAAACCTCCAAGTCTGAGCCCCATTTTGACCAACCTGGAGCCCGGGCTGCTCCCAGAACAGGGGCACAGAGCCTCTGATCTGCACAAAGGAGGTCACAGCGCTGTCCAGGTAGATGACCTGCTCCGTCTCCACAAAGTTCCCAACGTGACCCTCATCATTGACACCACGGACGTTGAACCTTGGATGCAAGGGGAGGGAGAGGATTCAGTCACTAATTACCCATAGGTGGCCACATCAAACCTGTTATGAGGTACACTAACAGTAATCCCATCCCAGACCATATTAGGACATGTAGATCAGTAGGAGGCAATCAACTATATAAGGACGATGGAAGTTTATGTGGAATCACTACTCCCTCAATTACTTCACATTTTGCTCAACATACGCCCTGTGCTGTTATACACAAATGACTGAACCAGCAATGCTAAGTGAAATTTTACGACCAAAAGGTCATCCCTTACCACCAGCTCTGCATACCTAGTTCCTGCCCTCTCGCAGCTCAGCCGTGAGATGAGACAAAGCTTGGCCTGCTTTTCTCCCGCGTACACCGTCTGAATCTCCACGTTGCCACACATGATTCGGAACAGCCATTTGCTGCAGTCCACCCCAAACTGCTTCATGTAGGCATACAGCCCTCGGTTCCTGAAAAAAAAAAAAAGGCCGCTTACTCACTGATCAAATCCTCACGACCAAATGGACCCTCTGAAGCGGACTTCTCTTGGCATGAGTCAGCAACCCCAGGGCGGCCCCCTCTGTAATACCTCCGGTAGTCGAGGCATTCGCTCACATGACTCACCAACAGAACTGGGTCTGCTGATCCTTGCCCTGCTTCTGGGCACTGACCAGGATGTCAAACGCGGCCCCAGTGGAGGGGTAGCTGAAGTGGAACCTGCCACAGGCCAGCAGTTTGCCCACTTCTTGCACCAGCTCCAAGTTCGCTCGCCGGCTCAGGGGGGCAAAGGTCGTCTGTGTGATGCGAAACACCTCCACGTCCCATACCTGCAGGAGAAGATGGTGGTAGTCCTGTACACATGTCCCAAGTACGACATCCAGGTACGTACCAGTCAAGGGCTATTATATTATGGAGCCCCTGTTAATGGCACTGCCAGCAATTGCCACATTTACAGGTAGGGCTGCTTACTGGTGTCTAACCAAAGTCCCCATTGGCAGTCGTTTCTAGAGAGCCAGCTATTATGCTAAAAAATCTGCCGTTTATGCTATTTTGCACTGCTCCAGACTACACCCGATTATGCTCTTGACGAGCCCCATCATTCTCAACAACACTCCCAACAGCAGGAGCTCCTCCACACTATCTACCGCCTACCAACAGGAGGCATGTTTCCCACTCCTTCCACGTGCACAAGGTCAATTATTCCTGTATCTCTTTTGTTTATTCCCACACTATACTCACACTATGGAACTGGCCACATACATGTATTAGCCACACTCCTAGGTGTTTCACTAATGAATAAGTTCTTTCTACAGAGGATTCCACTGTAATCACCCCTCGTTCAAACATCACCTCACTCCCAGGCAGGGTTAAAAAGTGGAGGAGCACTTCAATTTCCTGAGTGCCTGGGAATGAGGTTAGCAGAACAGAACTGAGACTGACCTTCCCCACGGACTGGCACTCTGTCACTAAGACGAGGTATTGGAAGGTCTCGTCACCGACTATCACCTTCAGGACGCCCAGACAGCCATAGGCGGAGATGCTCTCAGTGAACTCACGACGAATGATGTCCACCTCAACAGGAGCTAAGAAATATGTGTGTATGCATGCAGAATGCGTCATATGGCTACTGGACAATCTAACAACCCCTCATTCTCAAGTCAATGAGAATTACAAGGTCAAGCCACCTTCGGAGGTTCAACACATCTGTACTATTAAAATTACAGTTGTAGGAAAATTCCACATGTAGTATGCACTCGTTATATAGCTTCTGGAGTAATCTCAAGAAAATATGACAATTTGGCAGGAAATTATGACATAATTCAAAGCTGCATAAAATTATTTTCCTGCCGAATTGTCATATTTGCACAGAAGTGAGCAATCCTGGGCCTATGAGCTGTGGGCACGAGCTGTGGACGCCTTTCCCATGGCGGTTGTAGCCCAAATGCCACAGCATATGCAGCGAACTAGAGCTGCTGAAGCACATGCACACAATATATAACTCACAGAGGACGGCAATGGCCTCCGACTCAAAGAGTAGCGCCTCCTCTGGGATATCCTTGGACTCTAGCATCATTGAACGAGGGCGATACTTCCGCCATACGCGCACAGACTTCTTCAGAACCATCTTGTAAGGTCTGACACCGTCTGTGCATAGATAGCTAGTAAGTCTGTGCGACAGCTAGCTAGCTGCCACCGTTTTTAATAATTTGCATACTGGTTATTAACTCGTTCAACTTCCGGTCTATTTGTATATCCTCGCAGTTGTTTTTTTTGCAGCCTATGGCCTAGCCGTGGAAAAACGCACGCGCGCGCGTTTTTCCACGGCTCCCGCGCGTGTTTTTCCACGGCTAGGCTGCGAAAAAAGCTGCGAGTGTGCGCGCGTTTTTCCACAGCTAGGCTGCGAAAAAAGCTACGAGGGCGCGCGCGTTTTTTCACGGCTGCGAAAAAAGCTGCGAGGGAAGGCCTGAGGCTGGCATGTGCACACTTCCTGTATTTTGGCACGCAACAACCAACAGCTTTGGCTTCCACATCACTTGCTACCAAACTGAGCAAAAGCTATCCACATGCATTGAGTGTATATTCTGGACTATTTGACATTTGTGGTGAAGGTGAGTTGGTTGAGTTCGTGCTTGAGGCCCTGAGCATCTAGCTCCCGGAAGTGAACAACATCCTCTTCGCGATCCAGACGGTCCTGCAGCTGCTGAACCTCTCGCTCCAGCCGTTGCCGTACCTCACGGCGTAGCCGGCGGACTGCCTGCAGAGTAAACAATAGGGGATGCCTTTTAAGGAAAGGGAGTTAGCAAGATTTCATAATTAACGGGATCATTAACCAGGAAGCTCCACCCACCATAATTATGTAATAAATCACACGTGTGGCAGTAATAATTAATTTTAGTAACAATGACTTCACAAGAAAGCGAACATTTTAACACCATTCTAGAAAAATAACTTTGGCCTAACCCATAGATCCCTATGTCGTACCTATTTCAGGACTCATACCATTCACTGACCTGGTTCTGGGCCCTCTCCCTCACTGTGATCTCCTCCCTCTCTCGTGCCATCGACTCAGCCAGCATGGCAAACTGATCCCGGTAGCTGCCAATGGCTCAGGAAACTTACAACAAACAAGTAAAGATAAGGTCGAGCTTTTGTAACTCAGTTGGGTTGGAACGTGACTGGACAACAACCAAATATGGTAACTGTTGCTCCAAATGGTCAAGTGCCAAACCTATTCTATCTATGGTGGAAGGATACTAGTTGTCCAGGGACTCCAGGCTGTCCTGGTGTTGCCGAGCCTCAGCCTGCTGCTTCTCCTTGGCATAGCGCCTCAGCTCCCTCACCCTCTCCCGCTGGAGTTCCAGGCCATCCTCAAATGCTCGACGAAAGACCTAGGGAAGAGGTGAAAACGATGGAGATGCTTTACTTACCACAGGAAGTTAGTAGCCAATCTGATGCTAGTTCTTCCCAAGTACACCCAAGGAGAGGTGAGGCTCCAGAGGTGCTGTCCCACCTGCTCCTCTCTGGTCCTCCTCCGCTGCAGTTTGGCCTTCAGCCTCAGTTCATAGTCGTTGTAGTACCTGCGGGCGCGTGCAGCAGCCTGTCTCCGGGCCTGGATGGCCGACTGGACCTCCCGCTGCTGCTGCTGCTGTTCCTGACGGCTTTTCTGGGAAAGAAAGATCAATGAGGAGAAAGAGAAAAGGGAGACAAACACAAATATATACTGCAGGGATGATGGTATGGGTCAAGTACAAGGATGATTGTGTGGGGTCGTATGGGTCAAGGATGATCGTATGGGTCAAGTTAGCCACACACCCCCGACTGGCCTGGGGTGTAATATTTTACGAACACAAATACTATAACTTTTCCTTATTGTGACAGGTGATTTTACAGACGAATGGGTATTGCTTACCATTCTCTGAGTGTGATCCAGCTCCTTTCGGATGGCCTGCAGTAGAGCTTTATGTCTTCTTTCCATATCAGTAACCTGCATATGTGAACCACTGTCATAGCTATGTTAGTTAGCACCCCGGCAGACATGCCTACACTTGCCTTCTTGACAGCGCCAAGCTGCTGAGTCTGGGGCTTGCTGAGGGCCATGATCTGTTGCAGCTGCCTCTGCCACAGCCGACGCAGGGTGGCCGGGCTGACGTGGATGTGGGGGAACTCCCTCTCAATCAATGGAAACAGGTCGTCACCAACGGCAACTGAGAACAGAGAGGAAGAGGAGAAACTCAAAGACTATAACGATGGAGGACTTGAGTCTGTCGGGAGGGAAGAGGACCTTCAGTTGGTGCTCCTGCTCTCTCTTCCCCTGAGCTCTCACTGCTGCTAGGATGGTCACGAGGCTGCTCCTTGCGTTCGGGCTGGGCACCTGGACCACTTCTCTTCGGCCGGACTTTTCTTTTCTGCCGAGCATGGGGCTTTGGGTGGCGGCAGGAGAAGGCAGTAAATCATACATCACTACTGCTGGACAATAATATCAATAGTATCATCACTTTGTGATACTTGAATGCCACAATAATCAACATTGCAATTAAATATTATCACCCCCAATCTGTTTAGCAACACTTAGTACTATCGTGATGTATTTTACTCAGCACTATACACCACACCCGTGACGGATGCTGTGGCTCTCTCCTATAATTACCTTGGCTCTGACAAGAGCGGCTTGCCTAGGTCTCCCAGCTCTCCCTGGCTTCGAGGCCTCCAGCTCCCGGAGGTAGTTCTGGTGCAGAGCTGCCAGCACGCTGACCCTGGTCTGGGCTATCTGGCCATCCAGCTCCAACTTGTGATGAATGTCTGCCAAGTCTCCAATTGGAACTTCAGAACTGGGTCCCCCCTCCTCACTGCCACTGGCACTAGCTGGCTCACGTGGTACTCTCCACTCTGTGGAGGCTGAAAAGCCGACCTGAGGGCTTGGGCTTTTGGGAGGAGACGTGGGAGTGAGGGAGAGGGTGGAATCAGGGGTCGGGTGGCACTCTGTTGGTTCCTTACTCTTCTCCACGTCTGCAGAGCCAAAGTCAGTGAAGTTCACGTTTACGGCATCAAAGAAACATATGCATATATTTTGTGCTATCAAATAATTAGAGTTAGCGGTGGTGCCTCACACAGAGCAGTAGATACATCATCATATTAGGGAAGCATTGTCCTATCTGTTAAACAACACGAACAACCTGTGTTGTAATTATAAAATGCAAGGAAAATAAGCCGTGTGTGGTTGGCACTCTCATTAATGGAAGTCTACATTCCTGCAGTGGCTGGCATTATACCCTTTACTGTCTACCCTTGATGAGCTGAGGGACAGTCACGTACCTGGCGTAGGTGAGCCTTCTGAGCTGCTGTGCGGGAGGTGTGTACTCTCCTGATCCCCAGCACCGACTCCGAAACTCGTAGCCACCGGAGAACTCTCCAGTAGCGTGTCCTCAGTTTGCACTGCTGAGGACACCATCACTGGCCTCAAGTCTGGACTCTGGTCTGGAACCTCCACACCTCTCTCTCCCTCTCTCTTCCTTGTGGCCTCGGGAGCAGTGCTGGGTCCCCTGGGGATACGAGGGAGAGGTTCCTTTGGAGCAGCAGCTGCCTCGAGCCTCGGGGGGTGGGTCAGCTCTGTGTAGTATCGGGTGGCGGGAGGAAGGAACGGAGCGGTTGGGGAGGAGGCTGCAGCCTGGGGAGGGTAAGGTGAGGGTGAGATTTACCCTTTGTCTTCTGGAAAATATAATTATCACTATAATACAAACTACGTGTACGTCATAACATCAGCAATTTACCAGTTTGGAGCTCATCTGCAACTCTCTCTGCTCCTGTTCTCCGAGGCCGGCTTGTGCCACATGTGGGGGTTGCTTGGAGAACACCCTTGACTTGGTGCTGGTGTGAGGTGTGCTGTGGTGGATGGGAGGATGGAGTGACTCACGTTGGTGAGAGCGTGGGGGTGTGCTGGGAGGAGTGCGCAAGGGAAAAGATGAACTTGGCCCGGCACTGCCTGAAGGAATGACGATAGGCGGACCATCGGCAGTAGGCACACTATCAGCCATAGCCACAGACATGCCACCTCCATCAGTCCCTTGGGAGCCCCTGGGCCTGTGTGCTGGGTCACTGCTAGTACTGCTGGATAGAACTGAGTCTCTAGCTCTGAGGCCAAGCGGAGCCATCCTTCTTCCTTGATCGCCCACGGTGAGAAGGTGTCCCCTGTCTTCATAGCTGGAGTTGGTTGGGATTGACGAGGAGGGGTCGGCAGAGGTTGTAGACTCCTCCCTGCGAGGCCCCCGGACCAGCCGTGGGATTCTGGCCCGGGGTACTGAGCGAAGCAGGGAGGCAGTAGAGTCGGAGTAGGAGGGGGCAGAGTGGGAGGGGCCTAGCTCTTCATGGATCACCTCCGAAATTACAGAGAACCCTGGTAGAGACCGGAGGAGCGAATTCAAAAATGTAATATAAATTCTATCGAGTACTCACATACCTTCAGTTGAAATGATATTGGAGTCATCTGCCTCAGACCTTCCCTCCCCCTCGCTCTCATCCCCCGTCCCCCCGCCCTCCCCTGCCAGAGGCATGTGGAAGAGCACTGAGAAGATGTCTAGAAGGTTCTTAACGGCCATGGGCTCCCTCCGGGCCAGGTCCCCTCCTTGGATGTGCTCCAGGCTGCAGTGTGGAGGTAGCCGTCGGCTGAGGGCGGCCACCACCGCCTGGCATTTCACCGACTCACTGGTCGGAGCATGAATCACAAGACCTGGGAAGGGAGGGAGGGAGGGAGGGAGAGAGGGAGGGAGGGAGGGAGGGAGGGAGGGAGGGTGGGAGAGAGGGAGAGGGGAGGGAGGGAGGGAGGATCATACCAGATCAAGAGAGAAGCTAAGTGTTGTAATGGCAGCCTAATTAATACGGGCAATATTTAGCTTGCAGTGGGACGAATTAGCTCCAATGATTTTCCTAGTGCCAGCAGAAGTGTATACACTAATTATATGTAACCTGGCCCCACCCCTAATCCTACGCTATTAAACATACACACTTCCGACTGGTACTCTAGACACAGCATTTCAATCTTAAGAAACAGTCCTTGAAGTTCCCCTGCCTCACCTGGCACTCTGGACGCTCACCTGGCACCCTGGAACCTGTTAGAGCCTCATAGAGCTGAGCAAACACTGTGGAGTTACACTGTTTACTGGTCCTCAGCACTCGGGGTATTCCAGCATGCTGAAGTAGGCTGTTGGCCAACTGCAGCACTGAATGGGAGAGTCATTCCCCAAATTAAAAACCTTTAGGCTTGTTTAGCGTCCAGAGAATGTAACTACCTTCGGAGTCCATCCAGCCAGAAATCTGTTCAAATCTCCCGGGCTGATTCTAAATATTGAGCACCAGCATCTCATTCCAAATAATGCACCTGCAGCCTCATGCTGTACATGTCAGCAACGCTTAGGCTCGAGTATGGCCTCTGTGATAGTGCTGTGCCCCAATGGCAGGCGATGCACCGTGAAGGTCTCTCCCAACACTGTCTTGCTGCAGGTACATCTGCCATCAGTGAACTGTTTGGTGCATGTACCCTTGCAAGACTATGTTGCTTTCTTTTTTCCCAGGTGCTGGAGCAAGCATGTGCAAAGCAGAAACTAGAACCAAAACTCTACATACTCAAGTAAGCAACTAATTTCAAAGAATTTCAAAGACTGCAGCCTTGCATGCAAGTAAACGGAGTCGTATAGCTGTGCCCTGATTCCATTCCAGGCATCGCAATTCAGTCCTGGATCTCAGTACCCCATTCCGATACTCCAACCTCCCAAACCATGTCAATTTAGAGCTTGTCCGAACTGAGAAAACAAGAACTGAAGGTAACTCCACATATGCCGTACCATCTTGCCTCAGGACCAATTTTTCCTTGTCAGGTTCTCAGTCGCCCGGTAGACCACTAGTGCTAACACTTAGAAAAGCTGTTCCTCTTCTCAGACACTAAGGTGGTGGTGGCTGTTCAGTGCGAGGATGGCAGCCGAGTACAGGGCGAGTTCTACCCAGGGACTGTCCTGTGGGAGGTGCTGACTGGGGTGGGGGGTGTGGCTTCCAGGGAGGAAGAGCGGGAGCCACTTGTCATGTACATGGGGCACAAGGTACTATGACATGTTGTGTAGGTCATATACTGAATTGGTCAGCACGTGTACATGATGTAATATTATGTAGATCTGTATCCGTGGTGTGCAGGTTTGCTGTGGTCTTTATCCAGTTTGCCGTCCCTTAGATCCACGGAGAGCTGTCTCTGAGAAGCCACTCCCTCCGAGACCTGGGACTCACCTCTGGCAAAGCTGTCCTCAGGTACTGCAGGCTAACCTCGTACCCAGGCCTTCCATGCCCAGTTTTATCTCGCAGTTTGGACAAAAATCTTACTCCTGGATTTTTCTCTACAGTTGCAAATAAAAGATAATCTGGGTGTTGGAGGCCTGGGTACGAGGTTACCGCAGAGCTAAGTCTCTGGTTCTGTGCGTAGCATGTTCCCTCATCCTTGCCCTGACCTCCCCAAGGTTGCTGTTCGGCCCAGCAGGGAGTCGACCCACACAGGGCAACAGAGAACACACCCCTCCAACGGCTCCCAGTGCTACAGTTGACGTCCCCCAGTCCCTCACACAGCATGGAACAGAGCCGGCCACAGAACAGGGAACGGAGCCAGCCACAGAACAGAGAACTACATGTAGCAGTGGTAGTGGAGCTCAGACCTCGACCAAAGAGAGCACCTCAGGACAGCCTTCTAACAGTTTGCCTGCAGCTGCACTTGATCTAGAAACCGTTTCACCAAAAGCCACACCCACCCAGCAACCTACTGAGGAACCAATGGACACTGCTGCCAGTGCAGATGGCCTCCCATACTTCCCTACCCGTCCCTTCAGCATCTTTCCTCCGGAGACTGAGGCAGAGCTGCCAAATGTGCGCCCAGGGCAACCAGAAACGCAGCAGCCGCTTGTCGTCGAAGGTACTTCATGCACATAGCCCACTCCTAAATGCCAACCCACCTCCAAACATAGGCCCATACTTCCGCCCTTGAAGGATAGCACCAACCCCCTCTTAAGTAAATCCCATCCCTGACCGTAAGCCTATCTCTGTCCTCCTGTACAGCACCCAGCCTAGTAAACTGGACCGAGGGAATCCTACATCTGCTAGAGCCATTCAGAGTAAGTGAACCAGTCCAAGAGCTATGGCACCCCCCTCCCCACAGTTCATAATCACCCTCTTGTGGTGCATAGGGACTTGATGTGCTGAACCTGTACCCATACGGGTATAGCTGACTGGTTCATGTGCTGTATGACTGTATCACTTCAGTTTCCACAGCTGCCTGCTGGTGTGGATAACGAGCAACCCAGGTCAAAGGTTAAACCGGTACACCAGCCTAAAGTCTATGCCGTAAGTATTGTGTATACACAAGCATCCCTTCTCATCAAGTCAGTTTCATCAGACACACCCTCTCTTCAGGAGCCATGTGACCGGGAGATGGTGGTCTACCAGCTGGACAGTTCACTGCTCATGACTCCCTCCCGTAAGTTTTTACAATGCCCACAGATCACTAATGTCACCACCACCCATGATATGTCACCACCCATGATATGTCACCACCCATGATATCATTTTTCATCAACTATAT
Source organism: Phakellia ventilabrum (assembly GCA_963921505.1). Lineage (NCBI taxonomy): Eukaryota > Metazoa > Porifera > Demospongiae > Axinellida > Axinellidae > Phakellia > Phakellia ventilabrum. The sequence continues at coordinate 6,689,619 of OY997392.1, forward strand.
CCGCATGCGTGTAAGCCCACAGTAACACAGTGGAGCATGTATGAGAGGATAGAACTGACACCATAGTCACTGTTCCACGCATACATCCTCTTTCAGAGGAGCTCCCTGACTCCTTCTTTGAGGTGACAGCGGAGGACGTTCAGAAGATGCACAAAGATCATAAGCAGCAAATGTAGGTCTCACAATTCTCCATTTCCTGGGCAGCTGGTGGTCCATTCTGTGATGTAAATTTATCCTTGCTTCCTTTTAGCCGTCAGCTGTCGGAAGGATCTCTGATGACCAGGGCCATGAGGCAAGCCCAGCAGGATAGGAAAGCAGACCTGTATGCTAAGGTAAGCACTCACATGACGTGTGTTGGTACACATGTGGTGTGCGTTAGCTGCAGCTCAGAGCCTCAGCTATGAATCATTTTATACCCAGACTGTGATCCGGGTCCAGTTCCCAGACCAGTGGGTCCTCCAGGGGTGCTTCCAGCCGAGGGAGAGCCGTAAGTGAACAGCAGCTGCTAGCACTAATACACTGATACCAGTTACAGTCATTTGACCTTTGCCGTTCCACCTTTGACCTTTGTCTGGTCTCCGTATGTGTGTGTACAGTGAAAGCACTTGTGAAATTTGTTCGAGACAACCTGGCTGATCCCCAGCTCAAGTTCTATTTGTGTGAGTGTGCTCTATTAAGAGTATGCCAGACTTCCCACTGTACTCACGGCCCACTTACTCCCCCTCAGACACAACACCTCCCAAGGAAGTGCTCAGGAGCGGCAAGACGACTTTTGCTGAAGTGAGTTGTTTCAACTCCAGCCAAATATCTCATCAAAGTATTGACTACAGGGCACTATAGCATTGTCAATAATTAAATTTTAAAAACATTCTGTACGTCACCTCCCACAACTACCTCATGCACATGTACACACGTCTTTCCCTGCACTGTACACACTCCCTCCTCAGGCTGGCTTCCTCCCGGCGGCCATCGTCCACCTTGGTACTGAGAGCCTCCAGCGTCCCCTACTGTCGGAGGAGTGCCTCAGCCACGCCCAGTCGGCCCTGCATGCAGAGGTGGTACAGGCTGGAGCTAGGGAGAGGCAAAGGTGAGGTGGCGGTCACACCACGGAGGAGTCGGTGATAGCGAAGGTGCACTACTATAGACACAGCCTCGTTCCCAGGCCATACACACAACCTCGTTCCCAGGCTGCATGGCCTGGGATCGAGGCTACTATAGATACTGCTGTCGTGTGTACACTATGTAGTGTAGTAGTTTCGCAACAGATAAAAATCTGTCCATGAAACTCCTCACCATGTAGTAACGACTACAATATCAAGACCCGAACGTACTGCCATGAACTAAAATTCTGTTCTCAACTGAAATTGAATACCGCTATCCAGAACTGTATTTTATCAGATTCTCCGATTCTTCCTCCAGTTCTGTAATGAAGCCAGGGACCACTGCAATGAAGCCGGCGGCCCGTGGGACCACTGGGGCATTAGCACCCAAGGAAAGAAAAACTGGTCAGTTGTACACACATTTTTCTATCATATCAGAAGTATACAACCACGACATCATTATTACATCATTACAGAGAGCCAGCCAGAGCCTCCCAAAGGGGCCACAGCCAGCACTAGTACTGCCAAAGTGCCCAAGTGGTTCAAGCCAGGTAGGCCATCCCGGACCACAGCAGGAGTGTGCAATGTCATAATATGTGTCCTCTTTGATTTCCTTATAGGGAAGTGATATTAATACCATATTTCATATCGTCATACTGACCAATCATCTTTGTTTCCCAACATGTACCATGCTGCTGCCAGTGTTGTATTATACAAGTTCACATGGTTGCCCTTACAGAGTATAACCCACAAAAATTAATGTAATATTGGAGAACTACTATTTCAGACTGGGCCCAGGGACCATGTTCATGTTTTTTCACAGTATGCAGAACGGTTCCAAGCCCTCACGTTCAACTATAGTGTAGACCAAGTGGTTAAAATTTATTACTAGTAAGATGCTGGTAATCATCGAGGGGCGTGCCTGATCGAGCGTGATGCGCCACTCAAATGAATGATGAAACCTTACCCACGCAAGTGAGGATGTACATGGTTGTAGGCATGAGGAAATTATATCAGCATAATTTTGAGCAGAATAGGTACAATATTGCTTAAGGGGTCGAAACCATAGTGGACTAATCCAAAATCCAAAATCAAGTACTAGAAATTGCAAGAATTGTACGAGTAAAAAAAACATACATAGCATCCCTATGAACAAATGACCAACTTCAGAATTTTTAGCAGCTCAGAAAGCACATCAGTTCTAAGATTATGTGTCTTGAATTGGGGGGGGGGACCGCTCTGGTTCTGACAGTGAGCCCTGATTCATACATGTACACAGTTATAGCTAGACCATGGATACCATAAAGTATACAGTTTATAGTATCTTACAGGCGTATAACTCATGTGCAAGCTCTAATGAAAATGAGCAGAGTGCTGGATGATGAGCAGGATTGCCACACCACTGCAGTAGCTTTGTAACTGTGTCATGGGCTTTTAGTACTGCTATTGTCAACAGTTCACAGAGATATACATGCATAGAACAATCATTTGCAAGGCCATGAGGCTGTTTATGTTAACCGGGCTAGCCCCACCCCTGCGGCCCCTCGCAGGGGTGGGGCTAGCCCGGTTCATAGTGATATCTGTAGCTACATAACCTTTATCCCCAGTGCTTGTACTATAGCGAGACGCTCTCTAGCCTTGTGGCAGTTGTGCGCTCATTCTGGGAACAATTCCATATAACGCACACCACCGTTACAGGTATAAAAGCCTCAATTTTTCCAGCGTCTGACGGGAAGTCAAGGTGGCGCGTTCGTTTCAGACTGGGGTCGGAACGTGGCCTCCCCACTAATCGGGTCGCGGGTTCGAATGCCGCCCGCGTACATATCTGATTCTTGACTTTCTAAGCCTATAGCCAATATGCCGGTAACTTTCTTCTCCGGAAGAACTCCGAAGCTAAAAGGATGACTGGGTACGTTACAGCAGCGGCTCCTGTAATTCCCAGCCATCGCCTATCCAGCGCTCCGGGTGTCTAACACTCCAGGAGGGATGGGAGGCTCCCTAGGCTTTTGCTTTTTTTTCTTTCTTCTCAAGTTTCTTTTTTTTTTTCCCCTCCAAGAATCTTTTTTTCCCTCCAAGTTAAGTGGTTCTCTTTATAGAAATGCCACAAAAATAATTTAAAAAATTTAATTAGAATTTTTAATAGATATGCTATTGGCTGCTAGGCTTTTTCCCCTCCAACTTACATTGTAATTTGTTTCTCTTTATAGAAATACCACAAATAGTCATCTATCTATCAGTACTAAGCCTGGGAAGAATTGTTTGACCGACCAGGAGCTATAGGCTTCTTTTTTCTTCTCTAAGTTAAGTTGTTTCTCTGTATAGAAATACCACAAATAGCCATCTATCACTACTAAGCCTTTCAAGTCTGACGGGCTGATGGCTACTGAATTATTCAGTAGCTACCAACAGCCAAGTCATTAGGAAATGCACACTTACACGCTAGTGTGGGGCTCGCTCAGGCTCGCCCCAATTACAAAGCAGTTGTTAGATATGGTAAAGAACCTAACAGTAGTATATACAATAATCATACACTTTACAGCAGGCATTACATGTTGCCTGTAATCAGTTACTGTATCAGTCAAAAGAAATGAGAGGCGGCTGGGACTCCTGCCGAGCTGGTGTGGGTTGCAGGGGCGGCTGCAATGTGGGAGGAGCCTGCTGCATTGTGGGTGGAGCCTGCTGCATTGTGGGTGGAGCCTGCTGGTAGGCAGGATACTGCTGTGGAGGCTGTTGGGCAGCGATCTGTTGGACAGGTGGCTGGTTTGCCCACTGCTGAACAGGCTGTGGGGCAGCTGCTGGTCGGGTGGACTGATGCATGACGTCCGACTGATGTTGGTGGAACGGCTGCTGACCCACGGGCTGGCTCATGGTAAATGGCTGACTACCCATGGAGGAAGGAGGCTGGTCCAGGTAGGCCCCCTGCAGAGACATGGGCTGGTTTGTGGGCTGGAACTGGGCCGGCTGCATGGACTGCGGTTGCCCTGTGTGTTGGAACTGGGCCGGCTGCATGGACTGCGGCTGGCTTGTGGGCTGAAATTGCACCTGTTGCATGGACTGTGGTTGCCCCGTGTGTTGGAACTGGGCCGGCTGCATGGACTGCAGGTGGTTTGTTGGCTGAAATTGAGCCTGTTGCATGGACTGCGGTGGTTGAAAGGTCTGCGATTGACTCATGGGCTGCAACTGGGCTGGCTGCATGGACTGTGGCTGGTAGAGCATGCCCGTTTGCTGCTGTTGCAGGGGGGGCTGGTAGGGCGGCGGGGGAGTGGGATCCTCAATCGGGTTGTGGTCTAGCTTTGTTGGCAGGGGCGGGGCCTGCTGGGTGGGGTCATGGAGTGAGAGCGTGTGCATGGGGAGGGTGGCGAGGTTCAGGGAGGGAGCGGGGGCAGGCGGGAGCTGCTGAGGAAGCGGATTTTGCTGGAGGTAGGTCGCCTGCTGCGTCGGAGAGGTACCGTACTGCTGCTGCTGTGGTGGAGCAGGCGAAGTGTATTGCTGGTGGTGTTGGATGGGGATGGCTTGTCCAAACTGATGCTGGAGGACCTGCTGCTCTTGAAGGATCAGCTGCTGCCGCTCCTTCTCTCGCTGTGCCTGAAGCTGCTTCTCGTACTCAGTGTGCTGGATCTGCATGGCATCCAGCCGCCTCTGCTGCAGCGACTCCTGGTAGGAGAGCTGCTCCTTCTTCTGCTGTCGCAGGAGAGCCAACTTCTGCTCCATCTGCATGCGGGCCAGTAGGGATTGCTCCTCCTCCTGCTGCTTGATCCTCTCCAGGTGTTTACGCCGCATGGAGTTGAGGGAGGCGCGAGCTTCCTTTGCCTCGTTCAGCTTCTGAAGGATCTGCTCCTGGTGAACTACACGCGAGGAAGGAGGGGGACTAGATGAAGAGGAACCACAGGAACCCGTTATAACTACTACCAGCCAGTTTGGCAGCACCTGCTTAATTTTACATTGTTTGGTTCCTATAATCACCATGTTACTACAACCGAATGCCTGGCCATAAGAATTGGTACTGGAGGGGGTACCAAAACCCAAGCATGCTCCCAAACTACAGCGTGCAAGCTTACCTTTCTTTTGCTGCACGTCATCGACCTGCTTCAGCAACTGAGGCTGCATGGCTGTGAGGTTCTGGTACATGGAGAGCACTACGGGGTCTGCGGCCACACTGCCACCAGCCGTGCCCACTTCCTGCATGCGCTGGATGAACATATCCAGCGTCTTCCTGACGGTGTCTGCCAGGGGCGTGGTGGTGGTGGTCTGCCCTAGGGCTACAGGCTGGAGGGAGGGGAGAGAGGGAGGGAGAGGGGGAGGAAGTGGGAGGTGACGATGGTGGCTTATTGGGAGGAGCAGTACTGGTACCTGTGGTCCCAATTCGTTTCTTGCATTGACCACACCCCCTGCATTGGCCACACCCACTCCCCGCACCTGCGGCTGAACCTCTGCCTGCTGTTGCTGCTTGCGCTGCTCCCAGTACGAGCGATCCAGATACCGTGCAAGGGTTGGGTCTGGCTCTGGTTCCTCTACCATCCCATTGCTCTGATAATGGGTGGTCGAGCTGGTAGTAGCCTGCATTGAATAGGTAATAGAGTGTGGCTTGTTTACAACCTGTAGAGAGTCAGGCTCTGTCCGTCACTCACCGTGCTGGGGGTATTGTGGGCGATAGTGGCGTAAAGGGTGGGAGGGGCAGGGGGAGGGGCCGATGGAGCAGAAGTCTGGGGTGGGTTGTAAGAAGGGGAGGCTCTGGGGCGGGGCTGGGAGCTCGAGGTCACCTTCTATAGGATTAAGAAGCGGAATACTTCAGTGGTCATACGCACAAGTGAGGCAATGAATGATGTAATACTAGTTAGTACATGTAGTGAGCCAATGGGAGCAGTGACATCACACCTTATTCTCCTGCTCGTTGAGAGACATGGCGATGGCTATCTGCAGGTCGTCCTCCTCCTGTATGTCCTGTTCTTTGCCGGAGGAGGAGGCGGCAGAGGAACCGAGCGGCAGCTGGGACTCGTGTGCCAGGGAGCTGCGCAGGTACTCCGCTGGGAGGTCGCTGCTGGTGTCCGAGTCCTTGCCACTGCTGAGAGGGGAGCAAGAGAGAGACTTTCAAAATCATTGGCCGACAGCTGCAGTGATTCCAGAGTTGTCAGCCAGCAGCACTCACGGTTTGTCCAGGTTTTTATAGCACAGGTCGCAGACTCGAGTCTTCTCCTCGACGCCAAAGTGAGGCAAGGCCGCTCGCTTGCCCGAGCACTGGGTACAGACACTCTTCCCACAGTTGCGGCAGTGGTGCTGCAATAGGAGAGAGAGGGCATGGAGGAAGCTCTTTCCAAATTGAGAGAGAGAGCATGGAGGAAGCTCTTGAATGACTCTCCAAAACTCCCTTTCATGGACGGGTATTCTAGTAAGTTCTATATTAGCATTAATACTGAATACTAGAGACCATACTAGCAGAACAACAATAGCACTAGTTCTTGGTAAATGATGGCTGTTGATAAACTTTATTCCCGACAGTATCAACTGGGATCTTGAAACAGATGACAATCATTTCAAGCAGAAAGTGAAAGAAGGATTTCTAACTGGAAACTTCAACCGAGACAGTGGATTGGCTCTCTAATTACCAGCATTCCCTTATCCCGCTAGCTCAATGCCAATAGCTATATTAACTTGTATACTTAAAGAAGATTCCACATAAATGTTTTACCAACAGCCATCTCTGTCCAAGACTATTGCTAGAGGTTGGAGCTTTACCCGAAAGTAGCCTTTGATTCTGCTAAACTCCTGCCGGCAGAGACAGCAGCGCTCACCCATCATCCACTCTGGGGCCTGAGGTGAGAGAGAAGACTACCATGACGCCATCATCAGAGGCTCACTCTCACAAAAGATCTGATCTGCACTAGCCAAGTCACTACTCCCCCCTCTCTCTCAGGGGAGAGCCACCACCAGAAACCCTACCTTCTTGATGAAGGCTGCAGAGGCCACCTGAGTCTCTGGGATGTGGAATCCTTCCTTCTGCAGCTCTGAGAATGTGTCATACACAGCCTTGTAGCCAGCCTGTTGGCCGAAGGCCGATTTCCATTCTCCTATCAGTTCCAGCGCCTTGTCGATGGCTTTCTCACTCTTGCTATCCTAAGGTAGCAGAAGGTACAACAATGAATAGCAGCTGTCATCAGTATGCAATCAGCAATGTGATGTTCAGACTCTTAGGAGACCACATGACTGTGATGTCGTACACTTCATTGAGAAGACCAATCAGAGTGACTGAAATTGCCTAAATCGTGTTGCGCAGACTCCGAGTATATATGTATGTACGTATGGGTCAACTGAGCAGTGTAATGCAACTCGATTCCTGCAAAGCCCTCTGCATGGAATGCCATGTATGCACTAGTATAATATGCGGAATTTAAAAGCCTTGCAATTAGTTACTCACTTTTAAGCTCCAGTAGAGCGCTAATATTCTCTTGAAAATCAGCTCCCAGCCTCCCATAAAAATTGACTCAAATTAAAAAGCCTATGACATCATTTCCTATTTCTATCTAGAGCACCCCATCTAAACCATTACCTAATAATAATCAGCCTCTGTGATTTACTAGTGGAACATAGCACCAGCAACTCCTAGCTAGCCAGCAGCTAACCATCCTTAGCACTTGGAGTTAACTAAGGGATATACAAGTTTCATTTGGAATTATACAAAGCAAGCCTCCTATTAGTCAGTGGACTCTGTGTCTGTCTGTCTGTCTGTCTGTCTGTCCATCCGTGTGTACATGTTTGTTTACCTTTGATGTGACCACGCCCTTCATGACGTTCATGAACTCGGTGGAGAGTACCTCACTGTGCACGTCCGAGGCACAGTTCTTCATCACAGAGTCCAGCACACACAATGTGTGGTAGATCACCATGGGCTCAGAGTCCAGCAGCTTGCGACGCATCTCCTTCACGGCACTCTTCACACTAGGAAGGGGAGGAGAGCGACTGAAACATAAAATGAGATGATTACAGCAACTCTCTGCCACTTACGTGACGTTCTTCGTCTTGAGCTCTTCCACGATCTCGAGGATCGTCTCCCAGTCTGGCTCGCTGAGCTCTGCACCCGTAGCTTTGTCTGCAGAGAACAAACAAGTCACTTGTCAGTCAGAAACCCACACAACGTCCCTTGCCATACCCATACTTAGCAGATCACTAACATATCCTCCACTCTCGTGCCACATACACACATGTATAGTAGAGTGTAAAGACAACTCACCGAGTAAGCTCTTGAAATTCACCATGTCGTCGTGTTCGCAGAAAAGAGTATCCTTTAGAGAGTAGCTATTGTCTGTTGACAGCTCTTGTTCTGCGCTTAACCATGCACCGTCAGCAGCTGACTGTCATGTGACCACACAGGAAACGGAAACAGGGAATAAATTATTAACGACTAACAGTTCTTACGTCATACACATTATGAATTAATCGGAAATCCTTCCGGAAGCATTTCCTCCTCCAGTCCTGATTGTCAGTGATTTGTGGAGGGACCTCACTAGCGTACCGCATATTAAACTTGCAGCAAAGACAAAGTGAACTTCATGTCAGAGATCTAAGTCTGGAGGAGTAAAAAAGCTACAAGAAATGTCAATCCGAGAGGGATCGCTGCTGCACAAGCTGAAGGAAGGCATCAAAGGTAACTTTGTAACGGCTGTTGCTTTGTATTTTACTGAGGTTGCAGGTAATAGTCGCACGGAGTGCGAGAGGGTCTGGCTAGGCTTCATTGACTATCGTCAGCTGTTGCTTGCGTGGGTGCTAGAGTCACTGGCGAGAAGACATGCAGAAAAAATATTCTTTTTGCGGCGTACCCCCCAAAAATGCTAGGGAATGAGACCATATAGTTGGCTATTAATAGTTCCGGGAATGCATAGTGTCGCGCAATGTGCAATTCTGCTTTATCTTATCTATGTCTCCTATCTGTTTGTGTATTTAAGCGTCTTTCTCTTTCTATATAGATGCTATTGTCTTCCTCCGCACGCTGGAACAGTTTCGGATCCCTGCAGTAGTAGAGCGCCAGAGAAAGACACTCGTGGAGAAGCTGGAATCATTGCAGGGGGATTCTATCCGGGCGTCTCCTCCATGTTATCCAGAGACGGATCGCGAGGAGTCGGAAAGTAGAGGGTTGAAACACAGGGACAGTTTGATAGTCACCGAGAGGATTAAGGAGATTGAAGAGATCGATGCATCCAGCAAGCCGCAGCTAAAGTCTCCAAAGAAGGAGGTGGGGTCACCCGAGAAGGGGCCTGTTTCAGAGGAGACGAAGAGTCAGACCTCAGAAGAAGCTGTGGTGCTGAGAAAGAAGAAGGGGAAAGTGAATGAACTGAAGCCGGAGCGCCCATCCAGCACTGCCAGTGCGGAGGTGTCAAGCATTGGGTCGGCTGAGGAGGGGGACAAGAAGGAAGAAAAGGATAAGAAGCAGAAGAAGAAGAAGAAGGGGCTCGGGTTCTTAAAGAGGAGCAAGAAGAAGACAGAGAAAGAAGACAAGACAGAGAAAGAAGACAAGATAGAGAAAGAAGACAAGACAGAGAAAGAAGAAAAGACAGAGAAAGAGGAGGAGTTGCAAAATGGTGACAAATCAGATCACGAATCTATCGGTGTTGGCGAAGGTGATGAGGGTAAAATGCAGGGGCAGCTGGAGAGGAAAGTGGGAAAGAGGTTTGGCGGCCATAACTGGGTCAAGCAGACTGTGTCCCTCAAGGGCCCCACCTTGTTCTGTGCAGGAGAGAAGGACAAAGACAAAGAGACGATAGAGCTGATTGGCTGCGCTGCCAGTCCAAGCAGTGAAGCGAATGTATTTGAAGTGAGTGGGCACACGGAACACAAGCAGCTGGTGTTCAAGGTGGAGAGTGAGGAGGTTCGGGACCAGTGGGTGGCTGCTCTCAAGGAGGCCATTCAGAGCTGCACACCTCCTGCACCCCCTGAGGGAGAAGAGCAAGCAGCTGGTGAGTGCCTGGCAGGGTTGGCATACTATCTATTAGCACATTACTACTAATTAGCAATTAAAATATTTACATTCTCTTTCTGTGGGGCTTGTGCTTGGAGTAACTATTGGGTGAGTAAGGAGGGTGACTCCTCCACTCTCATAAATACGGGTACCCCCATAAGGCTAATTAGTATCCAGCTGGTGTGGCAAGATTAGAGTTGACAAAGAAAGTTAGTGGCAAGAGAGAGGGTGAGCCTGAGTTCTCACGGCCATAGCTAGGCCTTGCCCAGTTATGGCTGCACTGTCCATTGAGCATAATAGGTGTAAATGGCATAGAGAATTATGCTAATGTATAATATTTGGGCTTAATTTGCATAGCTACAGCAATACACATGGTAGTAACTGTACATCATTTAGAGTTCCCCTACCTCTTGTTAAAATGGCTAGTGCTAAGGTGTTAGTAGAGAATCTGAGGCGAAGACTGATGTTAGCAGCTCTAATATCTGAATGGAATGGAACTTTGTCCACCAGAATTGAGCATAATTTGAGCCTAATAGGGACTGGCTATAAAGGTGCAATTATTGTATTTATGGAATGTAGGAAACAGGAGATAAAGCACATATCGAAACTAGGAGGAAGGAAACCGGTAGTCAATATTATGGAGATAGCTTCTCATATGACATTTCCTCCATAGGTGTTAACATCTAAGTACCACATTTCTGAAAGTAACATAGCAGTCAGTTCTGCTCTAGATATGAATATATTTCAGGAATGCATTTTGATGTCTGAGATCTCCCTCCCTCCTGGCAGGCACAGAGGAGACGCCTGTCCCTGAGGAGCCCAAACCAGAGGGAGATGTTCCCAAGATCACCGTGGAAGAGGTCGAGGCGCGGCCTGAAGAGGAGACGGAGTCCCTGAGGAAGAAAAGGGAGAGTAAGGCCGGCAAGCAACCATCCCTTATCCCTGACCAAGGCGTCGAGACGAAGGGATATGCCTATCGCAAGACTAATTGGAAGAAGTGGGAGAAGTGCTACTGTGTCCTGAGCTACAGTGCACTCTACTTCACAACTGCCGTTGACAACAAGGAGTACACACATGTTCTGCACATTGTAGACCAGAAAAGCTCCGTGAAACGAGAGAAGAAGGGGCACGACAAGAACGCACACAGCCTCCTGATCAGGGCTGGAGGTAAGAAGGAGCAGCTATCAGTGGAATCGAGTGCGGATTGCGACAGCTGGCACCAGGCGCTGGAGCAGGTGATGGGTCTCTCTGGCGTGGAGGAGCTTGCCTCAGAGGATGAGAATGAAGGGGTGGAGCCTATTGAGGAAGGTGATTGAGTCTGTCTGTCGCTGTATAAGAGAAAGTTGATAGTCCCAGGGCTGCCAAGTAGATATTAGTAAATACACAACGTTCAACCCAACTGGGTCTTCTTCACGGCGTTAATTTTTTTTACTAATATCTATTTGGCAACTCTGAGACTATTGACTTTCTCTTCATAACTGCTCGTCCATACGTCTCTACTAACGAGTGTGACGCTGTAGCGAGGCCGACCCCAGTTGCTTTATATGTGTATGTTACTCAAGAGTCCACCATTTGTGAGTAAGTCAAACTGTTTCTTGATAGCATGGAGTAATTGAGTTCTGGGAATGGGTAGTCTAGGTTTACTTCCAGACTTCAGAACACTGCATTTGAAACCTGATTGGTACATGTATGTAGTGCTTCTATGGAAGTTATTGAATTTCAGAATGCAGAATTTATGGTAACACTCTTAGTTCTATGCCATACCTGGTATACTTTGAGTCAGTACTGATTACATAATTTGTTTCACCGTGCTAACCAACCCCCCCACCGGTACCCAGTGTGGGCCTTACTGGACAGCGAACTATGGTTGCTACAGGTTGCTAGATATACCTTTCCACACGCAGTAAAGCAATCCTCAGAGGAGATACGGTCAATTGTGTTTTGTATGACCCTGTTGCTCACTAGAATAAACATTTCACAACTGAGTCAACTTCTGTCTTGGCAGGGTTTGTTGTGTGGGTGAGGACTGCACAAACTTTGGCTGCTCAAGTCTGTTGCTAATTGCTTTTTCATACTGAAAATGTTAGTGGAGCCAATGAGCTTACTAGGGTCAACCTCAGTGAAAGTTGTTGCCTAGCCAGGTGTGTAAACTGTGGGTAGGTAATCTTCCTTGATCTGATCTGGCATGGTTATTACATTACCACGCACTTCCTGCCATATATGGGAGTGGATATTAGAAAAGGGCATCATCTTATATCTCAACAACCAGCAGTGAGACATGAATGATTCTTGGTAACCATCAAGTAATAATAGTAACCCACAATAGAAGTTTGCAGCGGTCTAAATCTGAGATATGCGCCTCAGTAAAATTACCATGCGATTGAGAGCGTGTTAAACTCTTCCCCATATCTTCCTTGTGGTTTAGCAGAAAAGCTTTGATTTTTTTTAGGTTATTACTACAGTAATGTTCTGTAAAAGATCATGTGAAGCATTATAGAGCTGCACAACTTTGAAGTGCGTACATTTGTAAGTGTACAAAGTGGGCTTCATCCGCTCACAAATGCTGTTGCATGTAACCCACTGTTCCCCTTCTCTCCTACAGACCTGTATGAGGAAGTGGACCGCCCCGCCCCCCCACTTCCTGCTAGTCCCCGCCCACTTCACAAGCCCCCTGCCGATACGTTCACCGACTTCCAAGACATGGCTGGTGAAGACATTTACGAGGAATTTGATGATGTCATCCAGCAGGACGACCGAAGTGCCAGTTTCTCTGCCGAACCCGCACCTTCTCTGCCACCGAGAAACGAACTGAAAGAACCAATTCCAAAACTCCCCCCACGAAATTCCCCCGCCTCCTCCCCTTCCCTCCCCCCAAGGGGGATAGCCAAAAACTTGGCACAGCAGTATGAAACCACCATCACTACTAAACCCCCGCCCAGACCCCCATCCCCAGAAAATGTTGAAGAACTGTATGATGATGTCGTTGTCAAGGGTGACGAGGTGGAGGAAGCCTATGATGATGTCGTGCACCAGCCACAGAACACAGACGGACCCGAGCAGTGTTATGAGGACATGTCTCCAGTTCCAAACCAGACTGACGGTCCCCAGGAGGACTATGTTATCATGGAACCAGGACAGGAAGGGGACGAAGAACTGTATGATGAGGTCATTGCTGATGCCCCCGCTCATGCAATTGGTCGCGGTAAGCATGTCAGTGAAAGTAATAGCTCCCCCATTCACGCACCAACAGAAAAGGAAAAAGATCGAGTGAGCACCCTTTCTCGCATGTTTGGTGGCAAGAAGTCTTCCGTTCCCTCCGCTAAACTCCACTCGGGGAAGCTGAGCTACAAGGCACCGGAGAAACCCAAGTTCAAGGAGGAGTGGTGTGCTGTCGAAGGCACGGTTCTGCAGTTCTACCGGAGCTCTTTTGACAAGAAGGCCCACGATAGCCTCCCCATCAACGAATGCAGTCTGAGCATTGGCTCAACAGAGGCTGGCGCGGGAGAATTCACATTTCGACTCATGAAAGGAGACACACTACATCTCTTTAACGCCAAATCGAAGGAAATTTTGAATGGCTGGATTGCTGTTTTGAAGGGGATTGTGAAATCAGCTGTGCTGGATGTCCCAGTACCAGACCAGGTCTACCGGGCGATCCAGGACCATATCGCAGAAACCAAAGACCAGCTCACCTTCAAAAAGGGGACGTTCATCCGCCTCATCAGCAAAGACAGTGTGGTCACATGGACAGGACAATTGGGGAGTGAGTCGCAGGTCTTCGATGGCGCAGTAGGGAAATTCCCTTGCAACAAAGTAGAGGAGGCAGAGGAGCTGTACATTTGATGCACGTCTGTCCATTTATGTACATCACCATATTTGGTTACCTGTACTGTAGTTTTGTATGTTGATCACTTGACCTGCTGCTTTAGTGCCATTGTAACATCCATCACCATTCGTGTTCTTGCAAACAGTACTTATGTCACATGCAAGCATTACTCTTTTTGTACCTCTGTAGCTGAAAATAATAATATAATATCAGACAGGCCGTCTTCTGTTCTTGAGAGACTGCTATTAGTCGGCTTGTTCTGCAGCTGTTGGGTCTCCATTAATATAGGCAAGCCACTTTTACTCAGCAGGGATGAAAGCTGCCTCGCTCCCAGGCTCTCCCCCATTGATAAAAGCTGGGTGGAGGCCTGGGTAACCAGGCTACACACTCAGCAGGGATGAAAGCTGCCTCGTTCCCAGGCTCTCCCCCAGTGATAAAAAGCTGGGTGGAGGCCTGGGTAACAAGGCTACACACTCTGGAATTCCCTGTAACAACCTGAAACAGCATGTTTACCATCCATGGCCATGTAGCAGAATAGAAGGGGCTAATGACAAACTGTATGGTACATTTTAGGTCAACATTTTTCAACAGCATGTTGGAGCACATTCCGACGCCAGCTGGAATGGATCGCTGATCCAATACCCAGTATCCTGCTTCAATCATCCAATGAAGGCATGTAGCACCACACTCTCAAATAGCAGTGTATATATTTTGGTGAGTGATGAAATAGTATTATGTAGACCATGGTGCGCATATACCGTAGTAATGCTAAGATGACATAATTACGACATCATAACATCCTCTTGTTTGCCATTGTTTACATTAACTGAATGTGAAAACATGCTGCATCAGGTTTCTAGGAGGAAGTGCATGCCTGCGTAAGGAAATGGATTCAATGGAACCGTGCAAACTGCATCACTGTACAGCTGGCAGCTGGCAGCTGCCCAGTCTCAGTGCTCAGGCTTCAAGGAGGAAATGGAGCCCAAGGTAAACATCAATGGACGCACTGTGTAGGCTTCTCTAGAATTCCTAATTAGCACCTCTAGTACTCAGTTATTCCCCTCCCTAGGACGCCTCACTCCTTGTCCCCAGGCCACACCCCCCGGAGTCAGGGGGTGTGGCCTGGGGACATGGCTACACTGAGCTCCTGCCATCAATATCATTCTGTTCTGTCCCTCCTTACTCAACCCCGGGACGACCCTCAGCAATCTGGCTGGGAGAGGGAAGCGTAGCAAATCAAACACGTCAGAGGAAGATATACTGTTCTGAGCAGCAGCCTTGTATTCACAGTTGTTTTTGCAACTGTGGCAGTTTTTTTCACTGGCTACTTAGAAAAAATTGCTGTGGGAAAAAGAAAATAACTACAGTAATTACATTTCCAGGAAATTATGAAGAATTTGAAGGATGCCAAAAACCCTTTTGACTAGCTTTGCATATTTATTTTTTATGCTCGCTAAAGGCACAGTATTATGCTCCTATGTTACAGGTTATTAAGGGTTAATTAAAAGGAGTTCAATCCCCTTACGAGAACTGAGCAGCTGTTTGTGTACAGTCGTAGGACTTTCCCCTGCTCCGCAACTATAATGATCCATAACTGAGGTAGACACCACACTGCCCGGCCCAGGGAGGGCTGTCTCGAGGGCCAGGCCAAGGAGGGCTAGAGAGCTACCTTGAGGAGCAGCCAAAAACAAAACATCATGTTGTGGGGTATAACTTGGGTCCACCCCTAATTAGTCTAGCCTTTATATGTCTACCACTGCTGCCCTCAGCCACATTCCCAGGCAACGAAATGATGCCTGCCAGATGGCGGCATGCAGATCCATCCTTAATTTGGTGATCTGCCCACACATAATCGATTAATTAAATCTGCTAACTTGCATAAGAAAAATCAGTCTGCACTGGAACGAGATTGGAGGTGGAGTGCTCACAGGTGAGAGCTAGGCAGTGCTCCTAGCCTGCGATGGAGGAAAAGGTGTATCACATACAAGCATGCATGCATGTGCAGTATTATTGGAGTGTTCATCCACTTACACAGCTCATTAATTTACTCATAGCTATGTGCTGGCTGCGTGCCATGTAGGGCTATTTATTATGCATGCCTTCTCACGGCCATTGTAGTCTGTTGTTTGCACGGGATTTTCCACTTATATTGTGACGTCTGCATTTTGGAATGTGTGTATGTGACACTATGTGTGTATTATGCTGCTTTAAATGGAAGTGGCTAGCAGTGGTGATGTAATGATGATGCAGCAGTTAACTTCGTGGTTTGTAAGTAGTTTTAAATGTATGTCAGACTAAGTTTAGTACCAACCACCTCTGCAGAAAAGGATGATACTAGCTGAGAAGTAATTTTGTCACATTTTTTTGCTTCAAGTAGGCAAGTCAATACGAAAAAATGAAACACAAAAACAGCAGAGCAAAGGGCAAAGGGCAAAGGGCAAAGAGCAAAGGGCAAAGGGCAAAGAGCAAAGGGCACTATAACAGCAGAGCAAAGGGCACTATAACAGCAGAGCAAAGGGCACTATAACAGCAGAGCAAAGGGCACTATAACAGCAGAGCAAAGGGCACTATAACAATTAAATAACTCCTTTGCACATTGGATGCAAAGGTCTGCTATTAATGAGCACTCCACTACTGGTTGGTCGGTGACACTCTGTGGGGAGGGTAAGGGAGACCAAGTGGAAGGAGCAGAGAAGGCAATTAGGTACAGACGCCTTTAGACGGGGCTCACCAAGGTAATGTGACAAAACGCTCCCCCGAACCCCTCATCACACACACACTGGTCACAGTTACAAGTGCCACGGTTACATCAATCATTAATCATTAATTATATCTGCATTCTACGGAACAGCCTGCTTTTTTTGTGCAGAGCAAGTATTGAATAATATTGCCTTATACTTTGTCAGAACCTGATACAGGCTAGGGTGTAGAAAGCAATTCAGGACAACTTTTTTTGAGCCACACCTATTGAGATGCAGCTCCAGTGACAGCGGTATTAATCTGAAAGCAGATATCCCAATCTTTCATATTTTGAAATCCCAATCTTCATATCCCAACGCGCGTATAAACGTTCCCTGTAGCTAGCCTCGTCCCGAGGCCACACCCGGAGGGGTGTGTCCTGGATACGTATATATAGCACTCAATTACTTCCGGGAACGACTGTCGCGACGCGGTCGACGGTAGCCAGTCGAAAGATCGCGGCGCGCGCAAGCGGATTGCGGCTCGCGCAGAAGCCCCACGACTTGCAGTCAGATAGTATATAAGCAGTTCGGTCTCAAAGAAATGCTTGTAAAAGCTGCAAAGATGTCGTTACTTCACAAACTCAAAGAAGGAATCCAAGGTTAGCTACTGCGGTCAATCGTGTCCGCACTTGCTCGTGATGCATGTTGCAGTGGAAGGGCCTATAGTAAAGCTGTACATCTAACAAAAAAAAACAAGATTTTCCCCTGAAGACGATGCATGTAGGCTAATATGCTGCAGTCTTCGTCTAGATCTCCATCTTGTCGTATCCATCTACTTTATCTATCTATCTATCTGCTGATCATAGATGCTGTGGTGTTCCTGCATGCACTGGAACGGTTTCAGATCCCTGCAGTGATGGAGCGCAGGAGAAGGGTACTCTTGAAGAAGCTAGAATCATTACAGGTGGAGCCAAAGAGCACAACCCTCCCACGTCAAAAGGTTCAGAAAACTGATTCAGAAGCAGTTGAGGTCTCAATCTTGAGTGATAAAGAGAGAGAAAAGGAGCAAGAGGAAAAGACTAAGAAGAGGGCCAGTTCTGTAGGCACTCTGGGTGGGTTTCTAAAGAGGGCCAGGAAGAAAGAGAAAAAGAAGACAGAAAATAGTGACACATTGGAACGTAAGTCTGTTAATGGTAAGCTTGCTGGGGGAGCTCTAGCTTCATTTGTTGCCACATGCGAACGATTGGCTTGCATGGCATGATACATATATATCTGGTTGAGGGCAGGAGCTCCAGAGACTGTCTATTATATGACACTGCATAGACTCTTGGGGGCTTTAGCTACAGAAGAAAAAAAAGCTAGAACCTGAGCATGAAGAGAAAGCAGATAGTGGCGAAAGTGAGGGTTGGGGAAACAGAGCTTTAGCCACATTCCTCCTTATTTATGATATTATAAGAATGCTTAAAAACTTTTGTAGCTATCAGTTGGTGGACCTGTTGTACAAGTGAGAGTTCCAAGAAAAAGGAAACTTAGCTAAAATTTAGTTTCCAAGAAACACTCTCAAGGCTTTAATTTGCAAAGCATTCTATGATGCAGCCATAGATGTAGTTATTTACATTGTCTAATCTCCACCCTCACACATTAAACAGAGGAGTCCAAAGCAGAGGAAGGCGTGCCCATGGATGAGCCACAGAAAGAGGATGGGGCTGAAGAGAAAGTTGATGGCCAAAAGAAGCAGAGGGGTGGTAACAAGAGGCAGTCATTCGTTCCAGAGCAGGGCATACAGAAGAATGGATATGTATACCGTAAAGGTCGGAAAAAGTGGGAGAAGTGCTACTGTGTCCTGAGCTACAGTGCACTCTACTTCACAACTGCCAGTGACAGCAAGGAGTACACACATGTTCTGCACATTGTAGACCAGAAAAGCTCCGTGAAACGAGAGAAGAAGGGGCACGAGAAGAACGCACACAGCCTCCTGATCAAGGCTGGAGGTAAGAAGGAGCAGTTATCACTGGAATCGAGTGTGGATTGCGACAGCTGGCACCAGACACTGCAGCAGGTGATGAGTCTCTCTGGCATAAAGGAGCTTATTTCAGAGGATGAGGATACCGAGGAGGGTAAGTCTATCTGTGTGTGTGAGACTGAGGACTCTAATGCAAAATACTTGACCTAGTTTTTCATGCCATACATCTGTAGCTATCGTCTGTTAATATACAGAGGCGATAAGTGAGCTAAAATTTAGGTCAACAAGTTTATGAGTTCAACATCCCCTTATATTATAATAATACAAGTTCCCTTCCCCTTGACAGAACTGTACGAGGATGTCCCCCCACCACTTCCCGTCAGTCCCCGTCCACCTCACAAGCCTAAGGTACCCACTGAAACATCTACCAACGTTCAGGACTCATGTGATGAAGACATATATGAGGAATTTGATGACATTAGACAGCAGGACTCACTGAGCAGCAGTTTCTCTGCCAGCCCCCCACCCTCTCTGCCACCAAGAAATCTCCTAGTGCCGAAACTTCCTCCACGAAACTCTACCCCTTCTCCTCCCGCAGGGAGGACCCTCAAGAAGAGTCCCGCTGAAGCCCCACCCACGTCTTCTCCCTCAGAAAATGACGAAGAGTTATACAGTGATATTGCTCTAGGACAGGACAGAGAGGGGGAAGAGGACGAGGATCTATATGTAGACAACGGAGTTAATTCTCCCGTTGACGAACCGTATGATGAGGACATGGCCGATGAAGACCTCTACGAGGACTTTAACGACAAGAGACAGGAGAACTCTCCTCAGAACCATTTCTCTGCCAGCCCCCCAATCTCTCTGCCACCAAGGACTGAAACAGTTCCAAAACTTCCTCCACGAAATGTCCCCACTTCTCCCCCTGCCCTCCCCCCTAGGGTTCTGCCACAGAAGGATTCTGTTAAAGTTCCACCCAGGTCTCCACCCACAGAAATTAATGAAGAACAGCAGAGTGACACTGCCCCGGAGCAGGAGGATGAGGAGGAGGACCTGTATGTCGATAATGTAGTCACACCTCCCAAAGTTGATGAGGTTGAGAAATCCCGTAATGTTGAAGGTCAGACATCAGAGAAGGTGCCCAAGAGCCCCCTTCGACGCAAACCTGTCCGGAGGAACAAAGGCGCAAGCTTGTTGGACGTGAAGCAGGAGAAACAATTCCAGCCCACCTCCAAACCTGATGCCAACGCCATGCGACCTAGGATACCTCCTGTCCGACTCACACCTCCAAATAGAGCATAGTGTAGTGCTGTCAATATATTAATGTATGCCTTATAATTCACAGCTGGTACATAGAAATTTTTTTAAAAAGAAAATGGGAGTTGGGAGGATACTTGTAGGTGTGGTTGCTGGGGGTGTGGCTAATCCTGTGACTGTACCATAATATAATTTGGTATCATCCCGAATCTCTACGTAGGGGTATGTAAGAAGTTGTAATGGAGTGGTCAGGCCAGAGAGCTGTGAAACAGCCAATTACAAAATCACAGACACATTACAAAGCCATCTCGTTCCTAGCTACCCCCCCCAGATTCATGTGGCCGAAGAAAGTAGAGGTTTCAGACGATCCATGCATGCAAGCAGTTCTCATCAGTAGTAAGCTTAAGCTAACCACAGTTTAAATTACTTTCTGACGGGGAACAATTGCAGCGACAACTACAGACCACAGCCCGGTAAGATTACTTGCATTGCTGGCCAAGAATGACTGGTATGCACCTCGGGCTCAATATTGGGTCAGAAAGTGTCCCAGCTGTGGCCGGTCAGACTGCTGTCTATGGCAGCTGTGGCCGGTCAGACTGCTGTCTATGGCCCTGCTGTGGCCGGTCAGACTGCTGTCTATGGCCCTGTTGGAGCATTACTAATTTGTCTCTTCTGGCAACACCATCATCACGTGTTCTTGCAAATTGATTTTCTTGTACACAAATAAAAATAATGTCAGCTACTTGATCTTACGACCTTTCCAAAAGACAGGCAGTTTTCTGGTTTGCGGGAGAATGCTACTGGCCGACCTTCGAAGCTTTCTTCTTTCTGCTCGATGTTCTTGCTGCTGTTGAGTCCTCTTGGTCTCTGCTTCACTCTGCAGAAGATTGGAGTGATGTAACAATAAATTATTATATACAGTGTGAAGTGATTTTAGTGGTTAAGCATATTATGGAAAACGTTCTGAAATGATGTAATGTAGAGTTTTAGTGATGTAATGATGTGAAGACTGTACTATGCATGCAAGTTCATGTACTGGGGATTGCTAGCAAGCAGCCTCTTCCAGGGACAGTTAAATATATGCACTAAAGTAGCTATAGTTATTGAACTGAGCACACATATACGAACGATTGTGTGGTGAAGGCAAAGGGAGCATGAGACAGCTTGCAGCTGGTACTGCTACGTAGCACTCGTCACAAATTGGTACAATCTCAGGATGTGAGTTTGCAGGTGTAGTACATGTGTTCTTGCAATTGATTAGTGCCATACCGTGAAGCCTAAGGAGACATTCCCAAATGTATTATAGCGAGGAAATTGCTTTTCACAGGGAATTCATTCCTTGAACTGTTAACATTTTCAAGAAAAAAGCCAAAGAGTGCATGTTGTCCTTCCTTGAACTGTTAACATTTTCAAGAAGAAAGCCAAAGAGTGCATGTTTTGCTTTTACTGGAATCCTACACTCCTACATACCTTGCCTACTTAAGAAGGTGACAAGGAATGTACTGGCATTCCTCTCAGAAGCCAAGAACAGCTATCTCTCACTGGCTTCAAGTACCAGCTGAGAGAAGCCTCCATATATGTTTGTGAGCCAATTTGTGGTTGGTAGAAAGAGAACCTGATCAATATTAATACTGAGAACCAACCGGGGTCCTCCTTGAAGGCTCTAGATACTTGGAACGCTATGTAGCATAAGTAATCATTATGAAAAAAGTGCAGTGGAGTCTGACCTTCTTCACTGAAAAGGTTGCCTCCCTGCTGCCGTAGGTAGAGCCTCGCTGCACTGGTGGGACGGCAGTGGCTGATTCCCCTCTCTCCAGCCTCTGGCCGAGGGAGGCCCTAGGAGGGAAGGAGTAGTTAGCTATACGATGTACCAACTTCTACACAAAAGGAGAATTTTCAACAGTGCCTAATCAGGAAGCGCATGAGAATACAAGCAGTGTTCACAGAACCACTTCTTAGAACGACACTGGGTCAGAGATCAAGCACATTCTTTGGAAAAAAATAATCTGCTCAGGAAGGTTCCTGTAGGCTTGTCCCCAGGCCATGTGCCCCTAGAAATGAGGCTCGCTCTTAACAAAGGTCACTGGATAATTGAGTTACAAACGTTCAAACTTTCATTCCAGATCTAAGCCTTCAGATGAGGGCTACTCAGAAAGATTCACAGTGATTCAGTCACAGTGCCATCTCACCTGGAATGCTGGGGAGGTACCAGTGTTGGCTGAGAGAGTGTTTTCAGCTGTAGTTGCCCAACAGCTTTCTGTCCCCTCTCCTCCTCCATTGGCCTAGACTTCCTTACCCTTCTTGCCCTACGCCACACCCCCTCATCTTCCGAGGAACTAGACTCATCTTCACTGGGACGACCCTCAGGCTCCTGAGAAGCGAAAAGTAGGAACACTTTAGAAGGGAAGGTTTTCTGTCCTCATTTCCAGGCCATGTGGTCTGGGAATGCTCCCCTGACCATAAAGATATACCTCTTCTTGATCCACTTCCTGTTGCTGCTGCTGTAGCTCCACCCTCTTCCTAGTCTTCCTGCTCCGCCTCTTCTCCTGCTGAGAGAGCACAGGATGCAGCAGCTGGAACTCCTGTGGGGACAAATTAAGGGGACAGCTCTGGCATAACATGTACTTTAGGGACAACCTATAGTAAAGAGTCATTTGTGTGCAAGTACACACACACACACACACACTTGCTTGTCCCTACCTCACTCTCCTCGTCCACCTGAAATTCAGGGTTGGTGAACATGGCTGCAAAGCGGTCATCACCCAGAGGGTTGGAGAGAGCTGCCTCACTCTGGAGAGAGAGGAGGAGTGGTGAAAAGTTGACGTACATAAAGATTTCTTTCCTCCTTAAAAGGATACTCTATGTATGTTCTGATTCACCTCTGCCTTTGAGTCTCCGAGCAACCTCTCAGCCAGCTGCTTGTTCACCGTGGGCAGTTTCTATGGCAAAGAGGTTCACCACAACTAGTAGAATGAGGGTCCAGAGCCTGTACTCTGGAGTAGCATTACCTTCTGTCTCACTCGGTTCGCCTTCACTTCCTCCATCTTCTTTCTTATCTTCTCCTTCCGATACTGCTCATAGGCGAAGGGTTGGGCGATGCTCCTCGCCTACCAGAGGAGAGAACAGCACTCCATGCACATGGGAACAACCGGAGATACCTAAGCATTAATCTTCGGAGCACTAGCGCTAAATCTACCGACAGCTAGATGTAGTGAGTTGTGCTCAGCCTACAGCCAGCCTAGTTGCTATTTGAATAAAAGTATTTCCACCGATGATATATTAACCTTGTGATAGAGCCTGATGTCCATGAAGTAGCCATGCATGTACGCCCTCAGGAGATTAGTGCCGATCAAATGGGACAGATCTACGTGAGGGAAGGCACCAGGGGTCATCATACTCAGGGGGTAAGGTTATGACAGCTGTTATCCTCACTGAGTTCTGCCAGGTCTTTGCTGGTGACAAACTTGTAATCTTCGTAGACTGTGGACTCAGGCGTCTCCTCCAGCTCCTCTGTCAGGCTGTCCAGGAAGGAGCACCATCGGGGGGCGGGGCCAAGTGACTGGGGGAGTGGCAGGTATGACAGCTATAAACAGATTCCAGTAGCAGCGAATACTACAATTCTGCTAGCCTAAATCCCAGTCCCATGCACCCAGGCCCATTCCCAGGCCTAGCATGTGCACCCAGCTAGCCTCGTCCCCAGGCTCTCTGCGTGTTTCACACGTGCGCGTTCCACTTTGAAACGCACACGTGAGCCTGGGAACGGGGCTAGCACCCAGCCCCATTCCTGTATTGCTCACTCACGGGAATGTAGTAGGAGAGCATGCGAGTGTCCTCCGTTGCCATAAACAGTAGCCCTGTCCCAGGAAGGTAGCAGAGACGATTGATGTCAGGATCTGGTTCAATAGCCGTGAAGGGTGAGGCCTGTGAGTGAGCAAGTATGCATGTGTGTGTGAGTGAGTGCATGTGTGTGAGAGTGAGTGTGTGTGTGTGTGTGTGTGTGAGTGAGTGTGTGTGTGAGTGAGTGAGTGTGTGTGTGTGTGTGTGTGTGTGTGAGTGAGTGTGTGAATGTGTGATGTGATCATTTCACTCGAAATGAAGCCAGGATAGAGCTAGACTACTTGGCTCCACTCCCAGGGTGAACTTTCACTAGTGCCCACCCTGCACTACGCTTGCACCTGTCAACACAGCACATACATCGCTCTCCTGCCAGATCCTGAGGCTGCGGCTGTCTGCCGATAACACAAGCCCCTCCCCTTTCTGGAAATCAATGGAATGTACAGCAAGGCCGTAGTGGTGGTCCTTCACCAAGCGTGGGCGACTGGAGCGAAGGTCGTACAGCAGCACCTGAGGACAGAGTCAAGATAGCTACTTGATAACCCTGAGGCAAATTCTTCTTTACCTCCTCTCCTCTCAAGTTACTCATACCAGGTTCACAAACATATCATCAAATATCACTGGCATTTGATGATATGTTTGTGAGCCAATTTGTGGTTGGTAGAAAGAGAACCTGATCGATATGAATTCTGAGAACCAACCGACATCCTCCTTGAAGGCTTATACCTTCATTCCTCATTACGAGATGCAATCAGGAATGAATACTTATCAAGTTACAAGGAACTTAGATTATGTCATCACCTGTCCAGTTGCCGTGCCAACAGCTAGGTTGAGGGCACCGTTGTACTTAAGAGCAGTGACACTGGGAGAAAATCCTTCCCTAGAATGGCAGAAATTTAAGATTGAAGTTGTTCTTCTGGAAGGTCATTTTAAATCCTCTTTTACTGGTCAGTGAACTCCACTCCAGAGACAGAGAGGCTCAGCTCACTAGCTCTGGCGCGTGAGCGAGGGTCCCAGCACTCCACTGAGCCCTGGAAGGAGGGGAGGGAGGGGACACTGGGGTTATGAGGGCATCAAAGCAGCAGAGTGTTAGCCCCTACGGACGTACGTCCTCTGTTCCCACAGCTAGAAGCTGGTGCTCCGGGTTGAACTCACAGACGTTGCAGGCACTGTGAGCGTTGATGTGTGCATGGTACATGTGGTGGTGCAGAATAGGGTGTGAAGAAGCTACCTCTGGCTGACTGTCTCACCTTGACTTGGTAGTGATGGTATTGAGAAACCTGCCCTGCTCCAGGTTTAGCCTATAGATCTCAGGGCTGTGGAAATGTTCAAAGGTCATATCATATACTGAAGCACTGCTTTACACACATGCACAGCAGTATACAAAGTCACATGACGTACCAGCAACTAGTAATGTAGAGGTCACATGATGGGTAGTGATAAGCAAGGTCCCTGCCAAATCTCGGGATGCGAGTGCGATAATAGAAGCCATACTGGGGGACGGGATGGCAGGAGGAGCTGAGCAAGACATGCAGGGAGGAATGATGAGTACTGTGGCCGTCTCACCTGAGCATGGAACTCGAGATGTCTGTCTGCCAGCAGGAGGACAAACTGAGAGGAAGAAAGTACCAGTACGTCTCTGAATGTCCTTATTATTCAAGGAATCCAGTTTGTCACCAGATTCTCTTTATACAGCTCTGAATTACAAGGAGAATACATGTGTAATGTAGCCACAGTGGCTTGGCTCCCACCTTGGCTTAGTACCCACCTTCGAGTAGTCCTCCGATAGCGTGGTGAGCCGCACAACTGTAACAAATGCAATTGTGATGTAATATGGCACAGCCATCAACACATTATCCCACCAGCTAACCCTTCATGAACAGCCTTCACATACGGACTGTGATAGTACATCTGGTGACGTTGTCACTGCTAGCTTCTTTCCCAGGCTCCACTCCCCAGCACTGTGTGTGCAAGGGAGTGGAGCCTGGGCACAGTGCTGAGGAGTGGAGCCTGGCACAGTGCTGGGGAGTGGAGCCTGGAAATGAGGCTAGTCACTGTCACATTTCATTATACAACTAGCATGCCTCACACCAAAAAGGTGCAGTGAAGTATACCATGTTTCTGATGACATCATAGCAGTAAACGCATACACGACCTACCTTCAGCATCCAAGCATCTCTCAAACTTCATGGAAAGCTGGTTGACATCGTAGCATCTGACACGAGGTTTGTACACACCTGTACCACGACAAGCTCTTCTAAGCTGGCTGACACACACATACACAAATCACTTGGCTTAAGGCCGGAAATGTAACAGGCCCCACCTGCAGCGATGATGTACTGGCCATCAGCTGTCGCCTGGATGTCGGTGGAGGCTGTTGGCATAGAAAAGTCCTGGATCAGTTCAATCCGACGTCGCAGGTCTGTGGAAAGCAAGAGTGCCATTAGCCAGCCTCCCTCTCTGCAGTTCAGCTTGTGTTAGAAAGGTACTAGCTTTGCATTATTAAAATTATTAACGGTTAAGATTAAGATTATGGGTGTAATGGTTAATATCACATACTACAGAAAACTAGATATCCTGCAGAACCTTTCACCTATTATAGTTTGCAATCAAAGCAGCTGATAAGAATATCCACAAGCTTAAGTCAGTGCAGCAAGTCTGTACTCCTTAAGGAAATCCAGGTATTAAATAGCCATACCAATATCTTCTTTTAGAAGAGCTCTTTTCTTCCTATCAGAGATCCACTCGGGAAGGCTCTTCCCTACACTCAAGTTATACACCTTCACGTTGTTAGCTGTAGAAACCTGCATCTTCTGCTGTCTACAACACGTGGGTCGATTCTTATTAAAGCCTACCTTCTCTAGCCCCGCCCTTCAAGAAACGACCACGTTGCTCCAACCACTCCAAGGTCAAGGAAGCGAAGCTCGTTATAGGATTACGCCATCGATAACAGATAAACTATGCCTGCCGTATCGAGGCACTCCAGAGGGCCGTCCTGCTACGAGAAGATAAAATATGGAGTGATGATTGGGTTTGCAGTGGGGGTGAGTACGGGGGCAATATTTGGAACGTTTACCGGCATCAGGTACGGGCTCCGCGGGCGGGAGCTACTCAGCCAGCTGGGAAAGGTCATGCTACAGACTGGAGGGACGTTTGGATTATTCATGGGGATTGGCAGCGGAATTCGGTGCTGACAAGCAATCATGCAGATTGAGTCAAAGTGCTCATGAAGTTGTCCCCCACTACTTCATTCCTAATCTCTCAACTGCAGACTACTCAGTATCACTGCATTGTATACATTTTTTTTTGTTTCAATGATGAAAACATTATTCCCATACTTCCATGTCAATACAATGGAACAGATCTCATATCTCAGTCTCAATGTTGTTTTTTCCATGCGGCAAGGGGCCCATGACTAGCACAGTACTGGACACCAACCCCGTCTGGCACCAAGAGGCCATCCTCTCTCATCTGCTTGAAGTCTTCACGAGGCCACTTGGTAAAACCCCACTTCTTGGAAATGTGGATCTATAAATAAAATGAAAAAGTGCCATAAGTATAATGCTCATAGCACAAGGGGGCGTGGTCTTGTCCCGAGACCACCATAAGAACAGAACACTCATTTCAATTTGTCATGCAGCCAATTTCCACCACAGCTGTATATAGCTGTGGCAAGGAACAAATTTGAAATACTACTGGTCTGCTCAGGAGTACATTACGGTCAATGGTGAGCCAACCAAAGCTAAAACGATGTAAAATCATGTGGACTAGGGGGGAGGGGAGACTGGCACACAAGAGTATAAGAATCAGTCGTCCATTTTCCCTTCTCTGGAAAATAGTCTACCTTCTACTGCAGCGGTAAACACCACCCACTGTCCAAGGCATGCAGGTAGCTGCAGTAGCTCACTTTCTGTCTCCCAGGAAACTTGAACTTGGCTCTGCGGAAGGCCTCGACGCATGATTGTAGGTACTGGTCTTTGGAACGTACGGATAAAATGATCTGCCCAATATGCACCCTAGCAACTGTGCCCTGAGGCTTGCCAAAGGCACCACGCATCCCAGTCTGTAGTCTGAGTGTGCATGTGTGTGTGTGTGTGTGTGCATGTGTGGGGAGATTGGCAAGTCAGGGAATGCTCCTCAGTCTTTGGTGTAAGTTGGTATACAATGACCAATCCTATAGACTATGAATCATGTTCACATGCATGCATGGATAAGCACATGATGTGCATGTGACACACCTGTCAGCTCCGGCACATGACAACATCTTGTTGATACGCAGCACGTGGAATGGATGCACTCGAATACGAATGTGGAACTGATCTTTGCCACAGTGCTTTACCATGTACTTGTTAGCACAGATGCGTCCTGCCTCCAGGGCCTCACTGGACAACTGCTCATACTCATCTGACACCAAATGAACACACAAGGGGAAGTTGTCCACTGGGGTCTTTTTGGCTCCTAAGTCATAGATTCTGATCTTCGAATCTGTGGAGCAGAAGACGCAAATTCCTCACTTTCAAGTCTACACTTCACCGTTTGTTTATGTAATAGCATACCTGGTACGCCTCTACAGAACCTGGACTTTGGGTATGGCTTGTTCTTACAGTATCTGTAGCTGTACAGAAGCAACAACATGACCAACTCTTGTCTCTTATACGCCCAACAATACCGCCCCCACACACACCCTGCCTCACCATCTGGCCGGTCTTCTCCCCATGGTTAGCAAATGATTCTCCCTTAGTCTTTGTCAAGGTGTTCAGTAGTCCACCAGATAGCTTTAAACAGTAAGGATTGATGTGGAACGTACCCGTATAGACTATGCTGATGAGGCGTATACACGCGGCACATCTGTAGTTCGCATGCGCGTGAATATAGCAAATTTCATATTTCCGTTCTCCATGCATGCGGAAGCTGAACGAGACTCAACATTGGACTATGGCTGAAGGAGAAAAGATCCTGGCAGAAATCTACGGTGTCCGGCACAAGAAGCAAGATGGCGTCCTCCTGCTCACCTCAGCAAGGATAGCTTGGTCGTCTGGGGACCTCTTCCAGCAAAATTACCCCTACCAGCAAATTAAGGGTAAGCAAATTATTTAGACCCGGCTCAAAATAGGGGTGGTAAGAATTTTATAGGAGAGCATATAACATGTTTTAAAGGTTATATGTTATGTTTGGTGGTTACCGGTGGTTACGGGGTTTAGACATGGTTAATTGTGGTTATACATGGTTATGTGAAATTATTAAGTAGGTCAGTAGGAACAGGGTGTCATACAGGATTTTAGGTTAGGGGGGGGAAAACCGCGACCCATGGCGCTTCGAAGAAGCATCGGTCACTAGGGGTATGCGTACCCTTTGAAGAGATTTTAGATGTTTTTAAAGAACAAAATAGACGCATTGAGCTTTAACTGCATTCACTTTAATAACAACATTGAGCTTTAATTGTATTCACTTTAATTTGGTATACAACTTTGTTTTAAGATAATTCTGGTCTGATAATAAAATTAATTTAATTCTGGTCTGATATCTAGGGGGGGGAAACTTGGGTTAGGGGGGGGATATCCCCCCTTTCCCCCCCCCCCCCCCTGTATGACACCCTGAGGAGGGTACCTTTGATGTTCCTGTCTCCCTCTCTCTGTAGCCCAAAGGATCAGTGCAGAAAGTAGCTCTAAGGTACAGCTGCAGCTGATTCTACACAGTGGCTCCCAAGTCAATTTCCACTTCACTGGCGACAGCGCACGGGAACAGAGGAACCAAGTGAGTGAGCGGTTGTGTGACAGGAGTGGGAAGTCGTCACTGTCGCAGCTGAAGGCCCTTTGCATGCTGGTACAGGTTCACAAGCATCTAAGTTGTTTGTTTTGTTTTCAGAACCCTCCCCCCCCCCCTCCTCCTCCTCCAGGTGAAGCAGCGGCTACAGCAGCTGCTTCCCAAGTTCACCTTGCAGGCTAACCCTGAGCTGGAGGCCAAGACCAGCCTTCTCAATGGAGACCCCAGCCTCTACCAGCTCTACAAGGACTTGGTGGTGGGCGGGCTCATCACTGCCGACCAGTTCTGGGCCAACAGGCTGGTGGGTGTGGCCAAGAGACTCATGGGTGGGATCAATAGGCTTGAAAAAGGGTTAGCTTCCAGAAGTGTGTAGCCACACCTCCCTCTCCACCCACCTCCCAGGCCAAGCAAGACACAGAGAGGGGCTTTGAACAGGAGGGAGGTCTGCCGTCTGCTTTCCTGGTATGCAATTTGATGTCCATCAAAACCAATTTTGCATTGGCAGGGTTATCTGGTTGCATTCGGTGACTGGCAAGCATAGAGGCTTAGGAGCAGGAGCACTTATTATTCACAACACTTGGGCTACCTGATTTATTTTCTCTAGTACCTCTTCTTGGAGGCATAGTGCTGTCCCTTGCCCCACCCACAGGCTGATGTGCAGGCAGTCTCCGATGGCTGCAATGCCGTCAAATACAACGTCACAGTTGATGTCATTAGAGCCATCTTTAGAACCTACCCCTCAGGTGTGTATACTTCCAGTCTCATTCCCAGACCCTCGGGAATGGAGCCTGGGGAGAAGGCCACTTTAAAAATTTCTCTGATCTATTTTTATGTCTCCAGTGAAGGCCAAACATGCTGAACTTGTGCCAGCCAAGGTACTGGGAGCTCTTGTGTGTCAGGCAGAACTACGGCCCTAGCCTGCTCTCCTGTCTTCTTGCCCAGATGAGTGAAACTGACTTCTGGGGGCAGTTCTTCCAGTCGCAGCTGTTCCACAGAGACACAACTACAGCTGCTGCAAAGTCCAGCGACCTCTTCAGCGACTGCCTAGCACAGGAGCACAAGAGTACGTTCAGCGAAATAAGAGCCTTTGGGGTGTACGCAATTAGCCCTATCAGTCGAGAGTTTTAATGCGGCTCAGCACACAGATTTCATTGACAGAGTGAGTACCTTCACTGCCGCTACAGGTATGCTGGAGAAACAGCAGACTGGTGCGGCCAAAGCCGTGCTGAACACCACTGAGTCACCAGCTGCTGATTCTCTGGGAGAGGTGAGAGTGTGTTAGTAAACAGAACTTTGGGCTTTGAGGTTCTGACAGTATAAGTTAGGTTTGTTCCCCCCTCCCCTCCCCTCCCCTCCCCTCCCCTCCTCCCACCCTCCAGGGGTACAGTATTTACTCTGAGTGTCGCGAGGGGGTATCCTCCGTCCCTCTGGTCCAGCGATGCAATCTCCATAGCAGCATGGTGTTGGAGGCTCTATACAAAGAAAGGTGGGTTTTGTCCGTGGTGTTTTCATGATATTGTACCAGCTGATCTCCCTCCCTCTCTCTTGCACTCATGCCCACATGCACACTATCATAGCACCCCTCAACCTCCTGAGGTAAGAATGAAGAGTCAGTCCTCATTAATTTGGTGGCTTAATTAGCTGGTAGGTGGAATACCGCATGGAAGACATGCAAAAACACCACCAGAGACTATTTGCTATTGTTGGACAGTTCTCTTGCGTGCCTGTACCCCCTCTCACCTATGCCCCTCCCCCTCCCCTTCGCCCGTAGACCCAAGAAGTGGGGGTCGCTAGTGAGGCTCACCTGAGCCTAAAGTATTTGCAGCCCTCCCAGCAACCCCTCACTGCTGCCAACACCTCAATGGCTGCTGTGGCACAGGAACTGGCCACATGGACCCCACAACAGGTGATCTTTATTTAATTTACATTTGAAAGCAAGCTTCAATTCTAGTGAAATATCTTTTAAAATCACAAAATTCAAAATTGGAATTTGTTCGTAGTGTGTTTAGTGCTGAACACCAAGAGGTTGTATGGCCGTTGTTCTGGCTATGTATAATAATATAGGGTTGCTACCTCATACATAGCATTCTCTCACTCCTAGGTGGTCAACACAGAGGCTGCCCATTCTGCAGCCGGCTATCTTGTTCCTGGAGGGTCACTAATGCCCTCAGGGGGCTACGGAGGGGGAGGGGGTGGAGCCACCCTCACTCCAGCCCAGCGGGAGCAGGTGTTTCGACACCAGGCGGCAGTAGCTGAACTTTTGCGCCACTTCTGGGCCTGTTTCCCTGTGCTATCCCCCCAGTTGGAAGAGAAGGTGGGGACAGTGTGGGAGGGGTTTCGGGATCTAGCTGAGTTGGCAATTTCAGAGACAATAAACCGTGCATGGAAGAACGTTGCTCTTTCCCACAACGGAAGTGGGCAAGATGCCAGCAAAATTCACCCTCATCTTCTGCTGTACAGGTGCAACAGATGGGACAGTGCTTGCAGGAGTATCTGGACAGTCGGCTACCTGAACTGACCACCAGCCTGGGCCCTGAGGGCGAGCAGACAGCAGGTCACCTCAGAACATGCATTACCATTGCACTAGAACGTTACCACACCTGGCAGAGCAGGAGGAAGACCTGAGCTACAGGGGTTGAGAAATTTGATCACAGTTCATCCACTCATGTTTTATCATAAATAAATCATTGTATTTCCATGCAGCTTCATGAATAGTTCTGATAAAATTAGAATTCAGCTGTGTCAAATTTTCGCTTCTTCAGTTTAGTCTTAGTCCTGCCCTCTTCGACCTCTTCCCCTGTGCCTGCTCCAGGCATGCCTCTGTGCCTCTTGCGCTCCAGACTGGTTGATAGCTCCTGTGTACGGGGGGGGGGGGGGGGGGGATAATATTTGCTTCTACACCTAAGCCAAACAGTAACACACTTGGACCTTATTTTATGCACCCCCTTACCATCTTAGCATATCTCTGGGCTTCACTGACCCTCTCCATGAGAGCCAGTACCTCCTCCTCCACTGTGGGGTGCAGTGGCAGCCGCTGGCCTATCAACTGCTCAATCCTCTGGAACAGCTCCACATCATACCTGCCATGGTAAGGGGGGTGTGTGTGTGTATGGGGGGGGGGGGGGGGGGGGGCAGGTCTGTAGCCACCAGGTGTAGGCAAACACCAAGCCCTGTACTGAGACTCACTGGGTGACGAAGGTGATGGACCTGCCAGCCCTGCCCGCTCTGGCTGTCCTCCCTACTCGATGGATGTAGTCCTGGCAACAGAGAACACTCACATCTAACAGCTCATGTTGTTGAGTGTCATTAGCTCTAACTAGAAATACTCTTATGGCCGCTGTCCAATATATCACACATTAGTCTTTCTCAGGACACAATACAAGCATGCAGACAATAAATATACAGACAACGCGATTATACTTCAAAGCGTCCGGAAGAGTCTTAGCTCATGTCATGTAGGAGCCCAAAACTACTTTCTCTCCTACTATACGTCCACCCTCCCCAACAGTGGTGGAGGTGCTCGCAATCTACAATGCTGTCTTGGTCGCTGGTTTCCTAGCCCCTCAGACCAGATCTAAGGTACAAACCTTGGAGTGGGAGGGAATGTCAAAGTTCACCACCACATCCACGTGCGGTATGTCTAGTCCTCTGCTGGCAACGTCCGTGGCAACCAGAATGGAACGAGCTTTGCTCTTGAACTTGTTCAGTGCTCCGAGGCGTTTGGGCTGGAGAGGACAGAGGTGACATGGAATCAAGTCCAGCCAGTATAACAACATAATTATTAAGAGTATTAAGACCTGATTCATCTTGCCATGAAGTGGAATGGCATTGAGACCAAGATTCCTAAGCAGCAGGGCTGTCCTGGAATGAAGACAAATGTACCTACAATCATACATACACAGTGAGACTTTGGCACTCACCTCTGTGTATTATTGCAGGTACCACAGAAAATCATGAAGGTGTTGCCAGCCAGTTCATTTAGAATGCTTACCAGGTAGCAGTCCTGGAATGGGAAATGGGTCATACTAGTCTCATTCCCATGCCAAAAACTGGACTGGACTGTAACAGTAATGAATTACAGACCTTATATTTACTTGGAATGAATAAGTAGCTCTGCTGTAGTTTCTCAACAGT
Organism: Phakellia ventilabrum; assembly: GCA_963921505.1. Taxonomy (NCBI): domain Eukaryota; kingdom Metazoa; phylum Porifera; class Demospongiae; order Axinellida; family Axinellidae; genus Phakellia; species Phakellia ventilabrum. The sequence continues at coordinate 6,723,124 of OY997392.1, forward strand.
TTGATACCTGGAATTAAAAAAAAGCCCAATGGCTACTACTGAATGGCAGGCAAGCATAGTAACATACTTTGTGGAGACTTCCACCTTGACAGGGTTGTGGAGCGATGCTCTCTGTAGCTTCTGCACCTTCTTGGTCATGGTGGCTGAGTAAAGGTACGTGACCCTCTCACGAGGAATCACCTTAAGGATCTTATCGACCTAGAGGGGGCAGAAGAGGGAGAAAGACAGGTGTCTTCCTTCAAACTTTACAGAGGAGATTCTGGGCTTCATAGGCCAAGTCAATATTGCTGACATGTTCTACCTCTGTCTCAAAGTCCATGTCGAGAATTCGGTCAGCTTCGTCCATCACAAGGTAGCGTAGTGAACGAAGGTTGAAGCCCTTTGTGTTCTCTAGGTGGTCTACCAAACGGCCGGGTGTTGCTATAGAGATGACATCATCATGTGACCTTCATTACATCATAATGACTTCATTCCAGTTGCCATACCTATTACCACATGGGGTTTCTTAGCCAGCATAAGAGCTTGTGTCATCATGTCCACTCCTCCAACTACAACAGCTGGTAAATGAGCAGAAGCAAAAGGCATAGGCTTTGGAAACCAGTTTCTTGAGGAAGATAATGACAATATCTCACCACATTTGACTCCAATGCCAGCTCCCAGGGCTTCAAACTGCTCCGAGATCTGAAACGCCAGCTCACTACACATGGCACAAGTAACTTGTCATACCAGTTCTGCCAGGGCAAGCCCAGTGTACATCATATGAACCCACCGAGTTGGCGTGAGAACCAGAGCAAAGAGCCGTGTTGGTGTCTCCAGCAAAGCCTGCAGGATTGGCAGAGCGAAGGCTGCCGTCTTCCCTGACCCAGTTTCTGCCAATCCAATTACATCCCTCCCTAGAGTTGGGGGAGGGACCAACTGTATACAGAATTCTAAAGGAAACCCTCAGTCTGAGCGCAAAACACACCTTGGAGGGCAACGGGTAATGCCTCCTTTTGAATGGGAGTGGGGATTTTCCATTTTTGAGCCTCACACGCTTCGCACAGGACATCCGTAACCCCCTACATAAGATAATAGCATACTTCACAGTATCTTCTATTTGGGTACTATCCCTTCCCACGTGTAGGGAGGAAATTTAATTTAGAGGTACCCCCACCCCACGTCTTTCAGTGTGGGGTGTTCCCTACGATCCTCCGTGGCTGATAGTTATGTTGACTCACCAGGGATTTGAATGACGGCTCCTCCACTGCCTCAGAGGCTGCAGGTTTCTCAATAGGTAGAGCAGATGCCATAGCTTTGATGATAACTGACCACGTGGGTAAACACGTATACGGAGGAATACGTCCAAGGATCTTAATTCACGTGACTGTCAGGTGATATATCACGACCAGCCATGGCCATGGAGGGAAGACCAAATGTAGCTGCTCGCCAGAACTTGCTGGACAGACTGTTGGATTCGATCAAACAAGTGAGTAGCTGCAGCATGTACAGCCCGTAGCTCACGAGCCTCTTACAGCAGCCTACAATCCAGCATGCACCTGTGTGCGCTATTAATTAGCCCATGTCTTCCCTACGCCCCCTCGCAGTGTCAGGTACACTTTGGAGCACGGCAGGAGATTGCCACGGAGACCGACCTCAGGTATGCACACATGGGGGATATCCTGTCATTAAGAGCTCAACAAACCCGCCAAACAAGGCTATACTGGCTCTGATGGGCTCCTACCTGTATCGAAGTAGCTAGCCAACGGCTCAGTTTAGAGGAAGGTTTAGGGTAGGGCTAGGGTTGGGGGGCCTAGGGGCTAACTAGTGGATTTAGAGCTAGCTGTGTTGACCGAGCCACAAACTAGTGCATACTTCCCTCTTCACTTCCTGCCAGCACCCTAGCCACGCACTACCCCATCACATCATCAGTAATGTCGTTCCCTTCAGGGTGGCCACTCTGTGCACGGAGTGGGAAGCAGTGCTTCTGTATGGCTCAAAGAAGAAGGCTAAGAGCTCTCTCAGGTGAGGAATGCTGTCCTACATAAAAAACTTGCTGCATCTCACTACCTGCCATTCCCTTGCTATCTGCACCCAGACAAATGGCTGGGCTGGCGTCCCAGGTCTCCTTGTGGCCACTGGCCAAACTCTGCCTCAGCATGGAGGAGACCAAGCGCTTTGTGGAGCTCAAGAACGTCAGCTCTGACATCGGCAGGGGGAGGGCGTGGCTCCGGGCTGCCATTAATGAGCGTACACTGGAGAACTATCTCCATAGCATTCTTGCAGATGACAGCAGGCTAAGGTGAGTATTGGCCCATTCCATTCCATTCTTGTCTATATTCCATGACCACTGGGAGCCTTGGCCTCATTCCCAGGCTCCCTATTCATGCAAAGAACAAATGCTGGTTTGGAGTCACATGCTGTTGCATGTAGTGACTCTGTGCTTTGTGTAGTCATAACAATACCATTGATTTTTAATCGCAATGTGAGTTGTAGTTGTCTTAGCTCTATGAGCCCCTCCCGTCTACCCTACAGGCAGCTCTATGAGCCCCTCCCTACTATCCTGCAGGCAGCCCTCCCCTCTATCCTGCAGGCAGATCTGAGCGCCTCCCCACTATCCTGCAGGCAGCTCTATGAGCCCCTCCCCACTATCCTGCAGGCAGCTCTATGAGCCCCTCCCCTCTATCCTGCAGGCAGATCTGAGCCCCTCCCAACTATCCTGCAGGCAGCTCTATGAGCCCCTCCCCTCTATCCTGCAGGTAGCTCTATGAGCCCCTCCCCTCTATCCTGCAGGTAGCGCTATGAGCCCCTCCCCTCAATCTTGCAGGCAGTTGTCTGCTCTATCCTACAGGCAGCTCTGACCCCCTCCCTTTTATCCTGCAGAGCCCCTCCCCTCTATCCTGCAGGTAGTGCTATGAGCCCCTCCCCTATTCTACAGGCAGCTCTATGAGCCCCTCCCCTCTATCCTGCAGGTAGCTCTATGAGCCTCTCCCCTCAATCTTGCAGGCAGTTGTATGAGCCAGTCTGCTCTATCCTACAGGCAGCTCTGAGCCCCTCCCTTCTATCCTGCAGAGCCCCTCCCCTCTATCCTCTATGAGCCCCTCCCCTCTATTCTGCAGGCAGCTCTATGAGCCCCATGCCTTTCTCCTGGACCAGGAACGGTCCAGCATGCTGCCAGTGATGGCAGGCGGTCTCAGTTCCGTTCTCTTCTCTATCCCTGTGGACGCAGACTACCTCAACTCACCTGCACGCTCTGTGGATGTGCCAGCTGTTGTCCCACAACTCCGCCCCTCCCAGACGGCCCCGCCTACCTTTCTTGATAGAAGACCACTGGAAATTGGTGAGGGTATGGGTGTGTGTTTCATATTCACTTCAGAATCCAACCTCATGATTGTCTGTAGGCCCTCAAGACGATAGTGTGGTGGCTATTAATGCTAAGGAAAAGAAGAAAAAGCGCAAGAAGAAGTCTCCACCAGAACCTGCTTGCCCCTCTCCCAGCCCAGAGCCGCCAGACAACCAGGAGTTGACGCAGGAAGGGGGTGGGGCCATGCTGGAGATGGGCGGGGCTACATTGGAGCTAGGTCAGGCCACACTGGAGGTTGGTGGAGCTCCAGACAGCCTCTCATCCTCACCGAGCATGCTCAGTATGAGCTCCATGGCAGAGGAGGGTGACCCACCAACCTTTGTTGCCTTGGATACGTCCTCTGACCCTGCAAGTTTGGAAGCTGAAGCAGCAGCCAGTGCAACTGCCCTCGTCTTATCTGCCACATCACAGCAAGTGGAGCAGGTGTGATACTAATAGTCTCAGAGGTGATGGGCAGTAGAATGTGGTTTATGAATATCCCGCCAGGTTTTTTGGGTGGCTCAGTAGCTTTGTTTCAATCAGGTTTTGGCTGTGGGGACTACAGGAAGTCAGTGATCCTTGAGTGTGATGTAATTACTGGTGTTAGACAGCTAAATTAAGGAAGTGATATATAACAACAAGTAACCCCCACCTGGCCGCTTGGTCCTGGGAAGACAATCTGCGTATGTAGCCGGAAAATGTAGAACACTTCCGGAGAATTAATATGCACCGAATTTCTGTGACGCACTCCAAGATCTCACTCCAAGATCTTGGCTTCCTAGTCCACAATTGGGGCACAGCCAAACCCTGGTCAGAAGGAAGTTGTTGAGCTACTTACAAAACGGGGTGGGCCACATTCTAGGAAAGGCACAACCCTGGCACGTAGTAGGATGAAGGAATTGTCAAATGCCTAGGGTAATGACGTCAGAAGCAAAAGAAGACCAGAATACCATTAAAGACATTTCCTACAATACATTTTGACCTCATTCATTTCATGACAGTACTTCCTCAGAAGCACCAGCACACTCAAGGATCCCAATTATGACACAGCCAAACCTTGATCTGAGATTCAGAAGCCACATTCTGGTAGTATGTAGGATTGTCATATGCCTAGTATAGCGTAATAACGTCACAACAGAAGAAAGCTGAAAACGTGGTATTTTGACAATACCGCCAATTAATGTTTACTGGAGTTTCTTCATTTGACCTCACGTTCAGTTTCACTGGCCAGTACACTGCCAAATTTAATCTTCTGGTATTAATTGAGGACTACTGTCCTGGCAAATATGGTTCCCACCAAAGTTTCAGCTATACGTGTTCAATGATCTCAACACGGCTTGTCTGTTGAGGATATCTTCCAAGGAGCTCCACAGCATTACGTCAAATCCCCTTTGTGAGCAAGGCCCCTCCCCCTTCCTCCAGGTTCCCGATGGGAATGCCCTCTCCCCGGAAGAGCTACGGGAGGCCCTGCAGGTGATGGTGAAGGCCAAGGTTGAGATGGAGGAGACCAACAGGTGGGCCCATACCACCGGAGGAGCAGGTGCACTATGACCTTGGTGATGCTGTGAATACCTCCTGCGTCTGTCTCCCCAGGCAACTGGAGGCCCAGCTATCAGATCTGCTGGTGAATCGGGAGCAGCTGGTTTCGGAGCTGGAGGCAGCCAGGGATGAGCTGAGGGGACTACGGGAGACTCGAGACAGCCAGCAGCAGGCTCTGGAGAGGTGAGGCTGGCCGCCTCGGGCTAGGTATTTGAGCACACACACACAGGCACCCTCCCTTTAGTATTGCGTCACTTGCTGGTTAAGAGATCTACTGAATTACATCTGAGAGTAACACATTCACTCTAGAGAAAAGCAACATTGTTGCATCATCATTGATTAGGGGGTGATTTTACTGTACATAGCTTGGTGTGCATATACAATATTCCGTGCGACCAAGCGCTGAGCACAATGGAGAGGGTTTCACCTGGCGCACAACATGGTAGGAGAAAGGAAATGCCTGCAAGGGTTCAGTAGTGAGGTCTGGGCACGGTGGCTGTGGTTGTTTGTGGACTGATATGATGTAAGCAGTGCATGAACTATAAGATTCCCCCCCCAATAGTGTGTGCTTATCAGCTACCATTACACAAAGTAGTTTTGATTGCACACACAATGGTTTCCTGCCATAGTCACTACAACAATGCCTTCCTAGAGGAAATGGAGTAGGGGAAATAGTGTAGAGGAAATGTCACTCAGTTTTCAGATCATCCACACCATATTTGGCCTCGTTTCCAGGCCACCCATGAATACTGTGAAAGGCCTCGGCACTAGTATCCACTCCTTACACACTCACTGGTACCCGCCACACCCGTACACTCACACCCACCACACTAAGCCTCGTCCCCAGGCTCTCTGCGCCTTTCACACTGGAGAGCATGGTGCTTTTCCCCCCGTGATTTAACTTATTTAATTGTGCGTAGGTAGGGCCTGCTCGAAAAACGGTTGGCTGTTTGAGAACTGCAGCCATACGCAAAAATTCACCCTTCTACCACCCTTCTACCCTACGCATCACATACGTGAGAAAAGTACCAGGCCCACAGCTACGCTAAAGTGAATCATGCACGTGGGCCTGGGGACGAGGCTTCACCACACCCCCACATTCAGTCGTACCTACCCCACCCTAGGGAGAATGATTTGCTCCGGGAGCAGCTGAGGAAGTACGTTGGGATGATGCAGGCCCAGCGGAAGGACTCCATCTCCAAGACCAACGACTCTAGCCCCGCCCCTCTTCCCATGCCCGGTGAGGCAGACCACATCAGGAGAACTACAGATAGTGCAGTCACTCCATGAGTCCATACTTTGTGTTTTCCCAAATGTAGATTCTACCCTTGCAGCAAAACAACTGTCACAACAACCTCAGCTTCAACAACCTCAACTTCAACAACCTCAACAAACACATTCCAGTGTGCATAATAATGTGGAACAGAAACTGTCTGAGGTACTGATTGCAGACTGATAACCTGTGACATCATCACATCAGATAAAGATCACTGTTGTATGTATTCTCTTGAAATATGATATGTATCCTGATCGTTTTGAGTAGGATAGTAGTCCATATATAGGGATGGAACAGAAAAAAATGGCTGCCGCATTGAATGTGTACAAAATGATGCTGCCCCATATGACTTAAGTCACTAACAGATGACGGTGATTTCTTGTTGAACTGAAAGGAAAATTACTGATCTGTTTCCATTCTTACACCGACGTTACTCACTCCTCCCCCTTCTCTCCCCCCCTCCCCTCTCCCCTTCCTTTCCACTCCCACACCGACTCACTCCTCCCCTCTCCCCCTTTCTTTCCTGACGTCACTCACTCCTTCCCCCTCCCCTGTCCCCCCTCCTCTCCAGATGGCCGAGATGTACGGTGAGCTGATGGAGCTCAACGAGAGGCTCCACCGTGATGTAGCCTCCAAGGACACCATCATCTGCAAACTGGCCGCCTGCATCAGAAAGGCCAGGCTCAAGGTGGGTGTGGCACCATTGGCTTGCCAGCTTAGCGGTTACCGGCTGAATGCATTCATGTCTCAATTTGTTATTTCCTTATCCTTAGGAAATGTTTAGCATACTTTTGGTTTAACCCTATAGCTACCAGTTCCAGTGGAACAGCTGCCACCGGGAGCCATGGAGCCGGAGTCGTAAGTCTCAGCTCTGTGTCCTGACCTTGAGGATGCAGAGGCCTTTGAAGCTTGTTATTATTGAATGGTCTAATATATATCCGAAAGGAAGTGCCAGGGCCTCCTTGACTGGCAGCCATGGTCTTTAGGAGTAAACATGCCGTTGTGTGACGTGGGTGGAACAGTTCTGTACTTTTTGTGCTGGTTGTTAGCTGACTACTACAAAAGTAGAGGCACTGAATGAGTGGGGAGAGTTGGCTGGCCAACATATAATTCCCTTTAATACTTTGCATTCTCTGCATCTTCTAATGTGTTTTTTTAAGTTGTGATAGTAACTGGTGGTGTCTGGTCTGGGGGCTGCTTGGTTTGGGGCCAAACCTTGAAGACTTTATATCCTGTCTATTGTGCCTTTTTAATCACTTCACTTACTGCAAGAGCCGGCAGCTTTATTTTTCACAGATCACGGTCTTTTTTTATGCTCAGCTGCATCCAAGTGTCTGTCCTCTCCGTGCTATTTTTTCAAGTTCGACAAATCTTTGCTACACTTCAGTTGGCTACAGCTCTCTCTACAGTGCCTCCCATTTTCCAGAGGATGCCTACTGTGCTGCAATTATCCGGGATCTACGTTTGTACTCCATCATAGTGCATGTTTTGGATCTACTGCACAGTGCACTGCATGTGCTTGGAAGCAATGCCACGCCCACAGGAAATGTGTTTGCAATAATTGCATTCCTGTAGTGTTACTTACATGCAGGCATGCATACATACATACATACATACATACATGGAGTCTCCATATGCTGCATGATTAGTTGCCTCGCTTCCTGCTCAGCACTAAACACCTGATATTAATTGGTCTCCTGCACCACCTGCTCCACAGGGTAGTCGACATCTGGATACCCTCGGTGATCAAGAGGGGGCGTGGTCCTGAGGCCCACCACGTGTACCAGGTAAATAACCAGGCTCTGGCCCCACCCACTCAGTTCTTAAGGCTCAACGCCTCCAGTGACCAAATAGAGGGTTTGCCCCCCATGGCTTCTTGAGGTTTTTCCTATAAGATGTTGCGATCAGCGTCATGTCCCTGTTTGGCTGTCTGGTTTCCATGACATGTCTTCCTGAAAGCAATGGCATTTGTGATTTAATTGCTATACATTGCAGGGCATCCCCTCAATTCTGTTTACTGCTCCTCTGGCTTTGCATGCACGGGCAAGGAGTGCCTGGGGACGTGTCTAAAAAATATATGCAGCTGCTTTCTCAATTGGTCATGCCTTTTGTTTCTATGGCAACAGGTATTTGTGAAGGTGCAGTCTGAAGAGTGGAACGTGTACCGGAGATATAACGAGTTTCGGGAGTTTCACCGCCAGCTGCAGCGCTGCATCCCCGAGGCCACCTCATTCAGCTTCCCACCTAAGAAGGCAATTGGAAACAAGGTTGGCATGGTAACCTGAGATAATTAGATCTCCCCTTAAAACTCTTGAGCAAACCATGACACCTTGCCTATGTCATAGCCCCCTCCATTAACACACATACACACCCCCACACACAGAGCTCTCAGTTGGTGGAAGAGCGTCGCCGGAAACTGCAGGAATACCTACGGTTTGTTGCTCGGCTCTGCCAGTCCTATGGCGTGCAGCGAGGCAAAGGCAAGGGGAAGGAAACACAGGCGGCCGGGCCAATCATCAAACCAAACATCACTAAAGAGGCTCTGACGGTCATACTGCCCTTCTTCAAGTGAGTTCCTCGGCCCAGCCTGTCCCTGAGGTGTGTGTTGTGTTAGTCCCACGTGACCATGTGGCTAGCAGCCTGGTAGCCTGTAGGTCCACCCAGCTGTAGCACCTGACCCAGAGTGTGACTTATGAGTGCCTGGTGAGTGATTTAACGGCAGTTAGCAGATTACAGGAAGAGAGTGCTCAGTTTCATTCTTCACTGCCTCGATGTATAGTATTTGCCAATTGTGTGCAGTTTCTTGTGTAGCATACAGAGTAGCTGAAATCCATGGCTCTAATGCTAAGCAAAAAAATTGTCTTTGGACAGTTCCTATGACAGCACAACATAACACTATCTGTCTCATAATGATAGTGAAATAGGCACTACCTCGCTGTTGGCATGGTGATATAATATACACGGTAACCGATTACTAAAATAGTGATTGCTGTCCTTGTTACTTCATTATGAGCTCATTAAGACGCAAGTATTATCATATCTGTGAAGTAACTAGTAGTGTATAGCGGGTTCATAGTAAAGCTATCTGCTCTTCAGTCGTGTGTGGGCAGTTTCATTGTGAGGGAAAGAAGATCAGTAAATACAAAACACCTCCTCTTGGGATGGGAGAAGGAGATCAGAAAATGCGCAGTGCCTGAAATGAGAATCCTGTTATATCTTGATGTGTTTGTGGAGCTTCGCGTGAGACAGCGCCGTACATACAATGTGAATTAGGCATGGAGTGGAGACATTCTGTACTATAGGTATCTGAGCCTCACTCCCAGTCCACTCTCTCAAGTTGCTGAAGACGTGCTTACGTCTTGTAACCTTAACTTATTACTTTTGTCTGTTGCATGTGATGAGGAAGTGGCTTGTTCAGTGACAGTTTCTTGGAACCCTCCCCTCAGGGAAGATGCGGACATGGACCCACTACCCAAGCCAAAGTCTCCTTCCTATAGTGGATTGTGAACACTTCTTTTGCAGATCTATGTTATTAAATTATGTGTATTGTGCCTTTGTGTGTCCTGGCACAATAATGATGGTTTTGTGCATCCTATTGTTTGTGTGCCTTCAAAAGCAGTGATAATGGGGCTGGGAGGTGGCTTGCAAGGAGGAGGGAGGGGGCTAGCAAGTGGCCAGCGCTGTCTTTTCAAGAGACTATGTGCCTTAGGCAATCCCCATTGTCTCTTTCTATAACTATGAATACAAAACTTGAAATGCAAATGTAAGGCTAGCCTCCTATTTTTTATGAGCCTGCATTGGTATGAGACTAGTGTAGAGCAGTCACTGCATGATTGTTGCACAACTGTTGTCCGTTTTACTTTGCCAAGTTTACAGTTTTGGATACAACAATCTCTCTATTATTAATACTAACAAACCAACCAACCAAGTTTTGCTTTGGGGGGGTGGAGGGGAATTATTATTTGTACCCGGTACTATGGCAATGAGCGTATTGTATGGGCAACATCAAAGGAGTACCGCTTCCGGGCCTTGCACAAAGTATTGAAAGAGTGGGCGGAAAGAATAATAAAAGTGTGATGTGCCATCCAATGACAATTCTATGGTTTCAGAAGTGCTGTTCAATAGCTACAGCAGCTCAATATTCTTAGCGTACTGGTTTGTTAGAATTTGCAACATGGCCGTGGACGTGATGCACTTAGACCCCGGGCAGTCGTTCGCCAAGTCTGCCTTTGGCGGCAAGAGCCGCAGCATAGAAGAGCTCTCCACAGAGCACGCCTATCCGACCATCGTCTCACCCTCCAGTTCTGGAAGCCCACGTAGCGTGAGTTCACTGTTGGACCTCACCTGGGCCGAAGAGGAAGAACAGCACGCCATCGACAGACTCCAGAGCAGCAGAAAGCAGCTGGAAGACGAGATTGATGTGAGGGCGTGCATTTAATAGCTGCATACATGTCTGCAACCACATATAGTATAAATGCTATCGCAGGCTGCGGATAGGTAGAAGGCAGTGCGAAATTTGGCTTTTACACTTACAAATGCACGCTGTGTAAATTAGCTGCCGGTTTCATCTCCGTGTACGCGTAATAATTATGCTAGACGTGTTTCCTTGGGGGGCCTTTGACCCTGCTCCCAGTGTACTCTCAACCATTGCCATGAGGGTTGCATGGATTCTCACGTGTACATCAACTTTCACCTTGGTGATAGGATAACCTGAAAGTCATTTGGATGTTTCCCAGGGTCTTTTGTTGCTCCTGCAGTTGTGTACAACAGTTGTATGTGCATAGTCTCATGAAAGTGCCTGCATCACCATGGGGTTCTAACCAGCTGCATGAAGTACACTTGATCTTAATTTGTAAGTTTGGCAACTGTGAGAGCCCTCCATAAACCTCGCCCCCTCCCCTCTTCCCCCTCTCTCTCTCCTTTGCAGCACATGGTTGGTGAGCTCACTCGCATCGGTGAGGAGATGAGCTGCACGGCAGAGTGTATCCAAATCATCCAGGACAGGTGAGGCCGCTGTTTGGAGTGGGTAGAGGGTATTTGTAAACTGCCTAATTGACACACTTTGATTGTGAATAGTTTTGGCAATTCACTACCTCATCCGGTACTTGTACCTCTTCTAGAAGTAAAAAAAGTTATTTATTACCTTGGGCTTGAACAAATTTCTTTGCCTCCCGGTAAGACCACGACATGCATACCTTACTTAGACAGTGAATAGTGTTTGAGATAGTTGAGATACTTGTGGAGACCTCACTGATAAGCGGGTCAGAAGTTGTTGGTTGACCTCTGTCCTAGCACAATCTTTCAGTCAGCACCCATTAGCCTAAATGCCAATTAACAAAGCAGGAGGGTGATGATTGGGACAGACTGACTGAGAATTATTCTTCAATTGGTGATAATTAGTTGAGATTGGACAGTTGGGTCATGACCCAGCTGGAGACTGGACTTCCCTGAATCCTGTTCTAGCCTGTCATCCATAGCTTTGGAGGAAGTTGGGTTTCCATGTGGGACAGGAGGTTGCATGTTCGTGTTTCCACAAGCCATGTCACCTTTGCACTGCCAACAGTCCTTCCTTGTCACAGTTGGTGACCTGAAACAGTAGTCAAGGAAAGTGCTATAGATCCCTTTTACCCTGAGCTAGCCATTAAGACAGTAGCCACATCGCAATATCATGATCTGCTAAACACATCAAAGTGAGTTGATTCTAGTGCCTGGCAAGATACATATAGTTTGTCACCCACTGGAGCAGCAGTGAAGACGTAACTGCAGGCCTGCCCCTGGCCTACTAGGCTGTAAACAGCCGGAGAGTCTCAACAGAGCTAGGTGGGGAGAATTTTACTCCTGACTACCATTTATGGAGCTTACTGAAACCGTATTCTAGAGTTTCCATAGCTGCAGTGTTTATCCAATTAAGTAATATTATATATCCCTCCTGGAGTGTATCCCTGAAAGACTTTCTTTATTGCATAATTCTCTCCAGCCACGGGTAATCAATTCCAAGCCCATTTTTGCTTATTCAGTTAATGGTCCAATGATTCGTAGTGATATCTATGGTTGGTTCTAATGAGTGCTCTTTTGTCTGCCCACAGTGAGGAGTCTCCCAATAAGAAACTGATGAGAAGAGGAAGGAAAGTCTTCAATGCCAAGCCGAAAGAAGTAAGACCCCATGGGCTCTTAATTAAATACAAGGGCTAAATACTGGAGACCCTTTCACTGATATAGTGTCAAATGAGAATAGAGGAAAGTATGGCATTGTACTTTATAGGGATGCCATCCACTTCATTACTTGCCTTATACATGTAGCCAGGGAAAAGGTTAACATTTACAGGAAATGTTCTGAAAAAGAAGCCCACCAAGAGTTTCATTCTGATTGGTTGGAATCAGGATAGAGGTTGCCCTCATAAGCCATTAGAATCCAGTGTGACTTCAGCCCCAGGTGAAGTCACTTCCCATATTGACTTGTGATAGCATCCAACTCCACCACAATCTGCTGTAGCTGCCTTTTGCTGATGTGTAAAGAAGTGTTCTGCTCCAGTCCTGGCATGGACTTTGAACTTAACTACATATTTACTGCTATTGAAGCCTTAGCATAGCCTCGTTCCCTGTCTCCACTCCACAGTTTGTTTTTGCAAGCAGTAAAAAGTACCTCCTTACCTTTGAGGACGTAATCCCTTCTGTGGTCCTTGCTATCCTGTTTGGGAAGCTAGCCTCCCAAAGAAGTTAGTCCTTGCTAGCCTCTCAAGGAAGCTCCTAATAGTACCTGTTTGGGGACGGGAATGTTGTGGTGAGAGCTAGTTGCCTTATAAGAGTGTGTCCACTCATCTCACAAGCTGTAGCTTTTAGGGTGCTGATAATTTTGCTTTCAGCTATACATGCAAGTTTGTTTGCAGCACACTAATCAGTTATGCAAGCCAGCTGGTCTTAATGGATATTGGCTTAGTGCCTGTTTGGTGGGCTGCAATCAACCCCATTCCTTTGTGTGCTGATACACCTGAAGTCATCCCATCTTCATTGCTTTGTGGCCGCAGGGTATAAAGCTTCTGCTGGAGAAAGGTCTATTGAACCGGACACCGGAAGACGTGGCATTGTTTCTGAGTGTCGGCCAGCTGGACAAGAGGGCCATTGGGGAATACCTCGGGGTGGGGTGAGTGTGTCTGTCTGTCTCTCTGTCTCTGTGTATGTATGTATGTGCAAATGAAGGTTTGTAGGACTGACATTACTCAGCCAGGCAGCCTGTGTCTGTGTCTGCTGCTATAGTGAAGGGAACTATTGTCAAAACTTACAGTTCCTTATCATAATGCACAATGACGGCCAGAGTTGCCTGGATACCACAGGTCTAAGGAATGTTAATTAATTATGTAGCGGCTCTAAGTGCCTCCATTTCACAATGCCCATCCTACCACAGGGAAGACTTCAATATCAGCGTCCTGCATGAGTATGTGAGACTGAAGGAGTTCCATGGCCTCGACCTTGTGCAAGCCCTGAGGTTGGTCAACTTGAATGGTTAATTGATGTTTGCTAAGTGCTTGTGGTGTGGCAGTGAAGCCAGTGGGAATGTGGGTTGGGAGTGAGGTAAGCAGGGCAACGTTTATACTGCCTAGCAAGTATGTAGCCTGGAGGCGTTGAGAGTTCTGTGAGATGTTGTGGTTAATGCATGCTGCATGTATAGGCCTGTTCCAGAAAACAGCTGCGAGTCATTTCCCTGTGTTTACTTCCCATGTTCTCACGAAACCATGGAAACTGGGGTAGGCTCATTGAGGAAAGTATGATGGGATGCTAGATCATTCGTTTCTTTCTAATTACAGGGCTTTCCTCTCGAGCTTTCAGCTGCCTGGCGAGGCTCAAAAGATTGATCGGATGATGGAGCAGTTTGCACAGAGATACTGCGACTGCAACCCAGGAACCTTCAGTAACACAGGTGAACAGTCACATGATAATCACATGACGTCTTTCAGCACACCTACGATGTACTAACATGTTGGCTACTTAGTTTTTGGTTCTTTAATTAGCTGGTTTATTGGACCGATAAATACAAGTTTGGGTGTAGCATATTTAATGATTTTTAGAGGAGAGTATATAGAAATTGGCTGGGTCCTACAGGCAAGTGCTAATAGCAGGTTTAGCAGATATATAAAGCTTGCCAACTGCTCCTCTGCTCAGGAGCTCCAGTAGCTCAGTGGGTAAGAGCACCTGACTAGTATTCAGGAAGGAGAGGGGTGGGCCATGGGATTCTTTGCTGTCTTTGATAATTCTTTGTGATAATTTTCCATGATAATGCTCCATGACAGTGAGTTTGATAGGAGTGGTGAAGGTGTAGGAAATTGCTTGTATTCCCAGGCCTATACACTGCTGGAGTTCTGTTGGGCCAGTTGCTAACCACAGTGTCACGCAGGGGAAGCTGCACAGCCTATTCCCTTTTACTGACTCATAGCTCAGCACTCTTCCTGTTTACCAGATGAGGGGCTCAGGTCACAGTTCTTAAGTCTACAGGCTTCAGTCTCACTGCCACCCACCTCTCTCTCCCCACAGATGCCTGCTACATACTTTCCTTTGCTATCATCATGCTGAACACCAGTTTACACAACCCCAATGTCAAGCACAAGGTAGGGCCCCAGAGAGGTTTGCTTAGGCCCTGAAGCTCCATTAGTGACAGCTGTTGTTTGCTGTGTGGGGGAGTAGATCTAAGTCTTTACTTTCAGTATTAATTGTCTATACACACATATGCACACACACACACACACACATACACACAGCCCACCATCGAACAGTTCATCTCCATGAACCGAGACATTAACAATGGCCAGGAGCTGCCTCCAGAGATGCTGAGGGTAAGATAGTTGGTTCCCCATAGCTCCAGCCCTCCATAAGAACATTGCTAGAATATGAAACCCGTGCACTGGTTGTATCCCCACCCACCCCACCAGCTGAGTAGTGTCTCCAGCCATCACATAGTAGCTTGGGGAGTAATTTACATTTAAAGGACCAGAACCTGGTGATCTTGGCACTGGGGTAATTGTCACAAGGGGACTGCACTGTGTTGTGGGAGATGTGTAGCTTGTGGTTTGAGCCAGCTGTAGGTCACATGAGGTATTTGATTTAGTTGGCAGATGTAGAGATAGTAACTTGATAGTGGCAGTTCAGTATGCAAGTCTTTGACCAACAGGCTTCATACCACATAACTCCCAGTCCTGTCTCAACAATAGCTGGTCTGTTGTGTGCTTGAATAGCCAGCCAGCCTATCGAGCACACTGCCATGAATGCTTCAATTAGACATAGACGTAACTGCATTTATGACAGTTTAGGTGTCTCTGCTATGTATGTATTTTAAGCTGAATTCCAAAGATGTTTTACAGCCATAGAAGCCCATACATTGTTCCCCACTAATACTGACATTCGGTTTTATGGAGCTCACTGTCTGGTGCGCAGTGCCAAGTGCACCAATTATAGACTCAAGTTCCTCTCCTTGACAATAGCAGGTAGAGATGGATTCTCTGGCTTCTTGTAGTAAGGGAGGTCATGGATGTGGTGAATATAGTACTAGCAGTACTGTGACTGCATAATATTATGATAATTAACAGTTGCCATGGATACTTTGAGAGCACATTACCTCGCCTGACTTGCCCCACCCCTTTCCTGCAGGGATACTATGAGTCCATCAAGAATGAGCAGTTCCAGTATCACGAAGGCGGAGACGAGCTGACTGAAGTTTTCTTTAACCCTGACCACCAGGGCTGGCTCGTTAAAGAAGGTGGGTGGGGACATTACACTGTAGGCTCTGGTACCCTCTTGTAGGTGGTGGCAAAGCTCTTAGTTCATAGCTCTATTGACTTTGAAATTGAAGGTTTACTTCAGTAGTTGGTGTTTTTGAATGCATTGTGTCCATTACCCCTCCTTGCTAAGTGAACATTCAAACTCTAGAGTATTCACAACAGTAGAAGCCTTTCTCCGTTAGCAGGAGGCCTTAGAGCCATGACAGTTTACTTCATTGCTGCACTGAAAATATCAATACGCCCCCAGTGGAATGTCAACATTGTCTGTTTTCTTATCTTGTGGTATGCAACAGGTGGGAAACACAAGAACTGGCGCAAGAGATGGTTCATTCTGACAGAAAACTGTCTCTACTACTTCAAGTCACCTAGTGTAAGTCCCCTGATGTAGTATAGCCCCAGGGTCCTACTGGTTGCTATAGTCCCCTTCCAATACATCTAGAGCTGCCCACGCATGTCCTCATAATTGGTGCTCAGTAGCTCATTGCTTTTCTATTATAATTTAGTGGCACCACACGGCCTAACAGATCAGTGGGGGGGGGGAGGGTCTAATTATTCTGCAGGCTATCCTGATGTGCAGTCTCAGCGTAATCCAATCGTGTGCCCCCCCCAGAGTGGGGGGGCCAGGGGGGGGGAGGGAGGTAATTTTCTGGCATGTGCCTCAAAGGTTGATGTTTAGCAGACTAGATCTACTTAAGCTTTTGAAGTAATATGAGCCAACACGCACATACCAGGCTCACCGCAGCCTGCAGCCTGTAGCCTGTAGCCTTCGTGCCGTGCACAGTACCGTAGGAGTAATGGTTTGATGTTCCCTCCCTTCCTCCCTCCCTCCCTCTCTCACAGGAGAAGGAACCAAGAGGAATCATTCCCCTGGAGAACCTGGAAGTCAGAGAGTGTACGGAATTAAAGAAAAATGTAAGCCACTCTGTCTGGAGTGTCCATAGAGTTGCACCTATTAAAAGCTGCAGTCAGCATTTGCCCCAGTAGTACGTCAGAAGAAGTGCTTTGATCTCTTTGTGCCAACTGTAGTAGTGATAGTGAACACACAAGATCAAATGTAGTTTTGCAAGATCAATTGTAGTTTGTGACTGCATACAGTTACTCCTGAAAATTAATTAAGAATTGTCAGCCCACACTTCTTTCATTTGATGTGAGGAAAGCATGTAGCCAGGTAGACTGATCTTCCTTCCCCTTCCTCTATCAGCATGTCTTTGAGATTTGCCTGAACGAGAAGCTCCGCCGTGGCACGCTGATCAAGGCCTGCAAGACCAAGCAGGATGGCAAGGTGGTGGTGGGGAACCACCTCAACTACCGCATCCAGGCCAGCTCCCAGGAGGAAAAGGAGGAATGGATGCGGAGGATCTGTGCCAGCATCAGCCGCAACCCCTTCCTGGAGATGCTGCAGCAGCGACGCCAGAGGGTCTCCAAAAAGGGACCCGTCAACTTATGAGAAAAATCATGAATTTTCCATTTCACCACATCCCGAACTCCGCTATTCACTCCCTGATTCCCATGAGACTCACCTGTACAGACTTACTACCCTCACACTGGTATCGCAGCAACTCTCATGACACCTTTCTGTAATGTCAAAAGTCGTCTGATTTGTGTCCTTTGTGTTCTCTCATGTGCAAGATAACCACCTTTGAATTTGCAGGTCTTTTTGTACATTCTATAGCTAGCAAATTTTATTTATGATGGGAATTTTACAGTCATCTTAGTCTCGTATACGGACGTTCACGGAGGTCCGCAATCCAGCTAGTTCCTGCATGTGCACGTGCGTAAATTATTTTATTAACCCGCTTTGTCCAGAGTCGCCATGTGGCTGGCATTAATTAGACTGCAGAGCTACAGAACTTGATAATTTGGAGTGTCTTACACTCATAGTCATAACTTTCTACAATGGACGAGGTGGAGCTGACGGCGGATGAGGCAGAACAATACGATAGACAGATCAGATTGTGGGGGCTGGAGGCCCAGAAGCGGTGAGCCCGCCTCTTTTAGGGTGCTATTATTCAAGGACTATAGTATACAGCTCTCTCCATATATAGTGGTACTGTATGAGTGTCTTGTGAGGGAGATCTTGGAAACAGCGCTATGTCTGACGCTTCTTACTTTCTGACACACACCACCAGGCTCCGCCAGTCCTCACTACTGTTGGTGGGTATGAGGGGGCTTGTTGCTGAGGTCGGCAAGAATATGGTGTTGGCGGGGGTGAGGGCGGTGACTGTGCTTGACCACGCCCCCCTGGGTCCAGAAGACGTAGGAGGGCGGTTCCTAATGTCCACTGAAGGGGAAAGTGTAAGTCATCTCGAGTAATGGACATTATTTCAATGATATCGTCACATCATGATACTTGAAGGTCATGATAATCAGTATCACAAGCATTTCCGATCATCGAAATATTGTGAAGGCAATAGTATCATCGATATCACTGCTATTGCCAACTTTCACCTAGGCGGTTTTATGGACTTGACATACACAAGTAACTCATTATGATGTTAAAATTCTAAAATGTTTGCTGTGAATGTTAGTGTAGCAATATTTATAATGGCTGAGAATTTGTTGGTGTGTTTTACATCAATGTGACATTAAAATTCATAGGGTGATTGTGACAATAATAATCGAGCAGGCACTGCCGCCCATCTCTAGTCACCTCGGCTCCACTGCTTCTTGTAGTGCGTCTGTCTGCTATCCATGCCCTCCTTTGCCAGCATACCCCTCATTCAGTCAGTGGACCTTCTTGGCCAGCATACCCCTCATTCAGTCAGTGGACCTTCTTGCCCTCCTTGGCCAGCATACCCCTCATTCAGTCAGTGGACCTTCTTGGCCAGCATACCCCTCATTCAGTCAGTGGACCTTCTTGCCCTCCTTGGCCAGCATACCCCTCATTCAGTCAGTGGACCTTCTTGCATCAAGTAACTCCACCTCAACCCTTCCCGTCCCTAGCGAGCCACGCAAGCAGTCCCCGCCCTCAAGTCCCTCAACCCTAATGTTGCAGTCTCAGCCGACACAGAAAACGTACAAGCCAAACCCGATGAATACTTCAAGCAATTTGATGTCATCTGCGCCTCGTGCTGCTCCTCGGAAACTCAAGTGAGCACCTAAGTGTGACTGGTCTCCCGTTTGCTAGCTCACTACTGCTGTAATTCTGGTTCTGTCTCGCCTCTTTCACCCACAGCTAAGACTAAACGAATTATGTCGAGCAAATGGGATCAAGTTCTTCTGCGGAGACGTGTGGGGTTCCTACGGCTACTTCTTTGCAGACCTGGGCGAACATGAGTATGCCATGTAAGAGAGACCTGGGGGTCAACCTTACACAGCCTCAGGCAAAGTAGCTATTGTCAATAGATGACTTCATTTATGTCTCTCCCAGAGATGTTCCCAAGGAGACAGAAGAGGCCATTGTTGTGGATGCACCGAAGGCCAAGAGGCGGAAACGAGACACAGAGGAAGTGAAGACTATCACAGTTAAGAAGGTATCCTTTTGACGGTGGCTTCTTAACATCAGTCTAATCCTCTGCACACACACACACACACACACACACACACCAGTGTTGTTCATTCTGTTCGCTAAAGGATGCACTCTCCGTGGACTGGTCAAAGAAGCCAGCAAGGTACTTTAAGAGAACGCCAGCAACCTTCTTTCTCATACAAAGTAAGCACCCAGGCAGCTTTGGGATGAGGAATGGGCTGATTAACATCCCTCACGTGTACACACACCAGCACTCCAGTCATTCCGAGACAGTCATGGGAGGGACCCCTCCAGCCAGTCAAGGACCAGCGATAGCGAGAAGCTCCTGCGACTCAGAGAGGGTGTGGCCACTAGGTTCAACATTGCTGAGGAGCTCATCCCAAAAGAGCTCTCTAAGTATGTGTGTTGGGTGCTAGTGTGTTGCGTAACCTATCAGGTGTTGAGTTTGCTTGCTATTATATGCACTCTCCACTCCAGTCGCTGCTACTCTGAGCTGAGCCCAGTGTGTGCTGTGGTGGGCGGGGTTCTGGCCCAGGAGATCATTAAGGTGAGACACTGGCACACTGTGATCTCGAAGAGCCCATAAATAGAGCAATTACCACACACTATATGTTATGACGAGTGTACGTGTATGACCTAACCATGACATCACCTTCTCTCCCTAAGGCAATGTCGGGCAAAGACAAGCCTTACAGCAACTGCTTCCTGTATGATGGTGTGTGTAGCTCGGGAATCGTGGAGTCTCTCTCACCATGACCCACTACCACCACTGCATGACCTCTCACCTGGCAATAGCCCGTGCATGACTCACACCTAATGAACATTCCCATATTTCTCTTACTCCGAGTTACATCTGTACCTTTGTCAGAATCAAATTTTAATAAGTGTACATCAATAATAATAGAAGGGGTGAGGAGCCGAGCGGTCTAACCCACAAGTATTATAATTGCCCCCAGTGTGTTAAAAAATAATGTGTTTCAGGAGCTTATACTTTATCCATATTTGCATAATTTATACTTACAATAATTTTTATGCAATATTCTGTACTCTATTGCGGGTTAGCCCACTATGCTTTTGTAAAGCCCTTGTGGAAAGTTTAGCAACTACCTGCGATAATTAGCCCCACCTTTCAGACTACATAATTTACTGAGGTCCTCAATTATTTGCATGAAACTGTAACGTAAGTGGAAGTCAGTCATGCAAACATGCCTGCATCGACACAACACAAAATAAGTGATCATTTAATGACTTCACTGTGTATATTATGGTAAAAACTGAGCTGCTATATATCTGATAAGAGCTATGCTGGGTTGTGGTTTTATTTTCTGTGATAAGAGGTGTGGCATCATCTCTGAGTGTGATAAGAGGTGTGGCATCATCTCTGGTGGGGGTCAGTGTGGTAAGGGGTGTGGTCTCCAGCTTTAGTCACATAGACCGCCCAGGGGGCATGGCTACCGATGTCGGAACGTCTCCGAGGGGGAATCCCCTCTGTTCTCATCAGGCTGATGTCATTTTGGTCCGTCATCTCCACCAGGTCTCCAAAGGAGTCCTTGTAATTCAATACAATGTCCGTTTGTCGTAGGTGAGCCCTGGGGGGGGGGAGAGGGAGGAGCTAAATATGTTTCGATCCTCCCATTTGGTGTATAACTGCACTCTCTTGATGTTCAGCACCAGTGAACTCACCGTATGGCTTCCTTCAGCCCCGGCAAGGTTGGCTCTTCAATAAGTGCCATATCGACCTCCAGGGTCCTGCAAGAGGGTGTTGGGCAGGGGGTCACATGACCACAACAGAGCAGTTTTACCGTACCAACCTGGCTGCCATACTAACCTGGCTACCATACCAACCCATACCAACCTGGCTACCATACCAACCCATACCAACCTGGCTACCATACCAACCTGGCTGCTCCATTGAAGTAGTAGCTGATCTTCCCCTTCTCCCCATCAGAGTCATCCTCCCATTCATCCTGCAGACAACAGAGACACCACATATGTGCATGGGATATGGCTACAAACTGAGAAGGTACATGTGTGCAACAAGGAGCAAGGAGAAGCTGGTACACCATCCACAGGATTAATTAGGGAAAATCCCCAAGGGTGGGGCTAAAGCACGTTGGAAGACATTTGGGGGGGGGGGGGGGATATAGTGAGCAGTATTCAATTTTGAAGGATTGAAATCCCCAAGGGGTGGCACAAAATTTCCAAGGGGGGGGGGGGGCAAATGCCACCCACCCCCTAAATGATGCCCTGCCATGCACTGCTCATACACATATACATATACCTAATTCGCCCTAAGGCACCTTCACCCCAGCCTCTGAGGAGCACCTTCCAGAGTGACTGGGAATCGGTATCCCCCAGGTGGCACTCACCGACTCCAGCCTATCGTCCTTGGTGTCCCTGGTAACTGGCGGCTCAATGACATCGAGGTAGTTCCCTGGGACCAGACCACTCTGTCCTTCCAGCCGGGCCTCGTACCACGCCTCATCCACACGCCGTACCAGGCTCAGCACAACTCCCTCAGGGAAGCTCAGTTCATCAGAATGCTGACTGGAGTACGGGTACAGGGTCTGTGTGCGTGTGCATGTGCATGTGCGTGTGTATGTGTGTGTGCGTGTGTATGCAGGTGGGTACGTGTTTTAACAAAGAGGTGGTATATGAAGGAGAGGAAGTTCTCACACTTGTAGTGCCCACCATCTCAGCCCACCAGTAAGGACTTCAGCTGGTATAGGTGCTAGATAAAACCAACTGACCCTTTCATCCCAAGCTAC
Source organism: Phakellia ventilabrum (assembly GCA_963921505.1). Classification (NCBI taxonomy): domain Eukaryota; kingdom Metazoa; phylum Porifera; class Demospongiae; order Axinellida; family Axinellidae; genus Phakellia; species Phakellia ventilabrum. Next base: position 6,745,262 of record OY997392.1, read on the forward strand.
GTACACTAGCAGAATTGGTATATCATTCCCACCCCCTCTTGTGGGGGTGCAGGTCTGCACATGTATTACAAACACGACAGTGAAAATTTTTTACCGTATTTCCCTTTGTCTGTTATTGTTTCAGTTTGGCATGTTTGTTTACCTAGCCAGCAGCAAAAGTTTGCGTGGTAGGCATTAACAGTGGAGCACTCCAAAACAGCGCTTCCCTCTAGCCAATACTGCAACTCTGACCTCTACCTACCTTTGCTCTCGGCCCTTTCACACGAGGTTTCACTGAGGGTTTGGGGGGGCTTGGGCGGGAGGGTGGGGCTGTCAGGGAGGACTTGGACTGCCGGGCGTGGGTGTGAGGGAGTGGGGGAGGGAAGGTGGGCCTCTGTGCACGTGTGGAGGCTGCAGGAGGGGGCACGGAGGGTCTGTGTGTGTGTGTGTGTGTGTACGTGAGGTGAAATTTTAGACCTTAAAAGTTTAAGAGATACTAACTTGTACTTAAGTTGTGATAGGAGAAGGAATTTCATTGTCATCATACTACACACTGGGATGGCACCATGGAGGCTTATCTTAATTACTTCAACATACCCATCCAGTGGGAGTTGCAGGCCCCAGGTAACCTACTGGACTCACACAGCATGAGTTTTGACTGTGGTTGCTAACCTGGGTGGTCTGTCTGGTTTGCTCTTGCTGCTCTTGCCACTGGCAGTTCCATTGACGGTGCCATTGAGGCTGGACTGCTTCCCAAAGTACAATTTCTTGTCTTCCGAAGTCGGCCGGACAAAGGCCATCACAATGGAGTCATAGCGGATCTTGTCTGGAAGCTCAAAGAGTGTCTAGGGTCAGAAACGGATGGCAGTAAGACCCAAAATTCTTGCAATTCAGCTGCAAGCAGTTTCAGTGGTAGAAGGTAAGGGGGTGGCTGTGGTGTTGTGTACTGACACAGAAACTGCTTGTGACAAGTGCAAATCTTTTGCATGAATTTGTTGGGTCTTCAAGATTGCTTACTGGCTGCTCTCTTAGCATACAACAATTCAACATGCTGTGCATTCAGCTACAGCTGCCTATTGCTATGGTTACCTTGAGATAGCTGTTGAGCTGCGGGAGTCTCTTGTCTGTCACTTCTCGAACAGCACTCCTAGAAAAGTAGATCTTGCCTGCAAGGAGAGGAAATCCCTGCCAATGATGATGTCACGACCAGGAATGACCGTTATGCAGAAGGAGTACAGCAACATATTGACCAATCCACTCGAGAATATCTCAAGTTACAGTTTCGTCACTCACTAGCTCCCAACAACAGGAGAATGGTAAAGCTCCAACCAGGTCTCTTCCTGCCCGCTACAAGGTAACTACGGTTTTACTGGGGCCTTTCAAGGTCAGCATATAATTATACAGGAGATGTTAATGAGAAATGGACAGGCTACATCCTGAGAGTATTTTGGGGAGATGTAGAAGAATTTGGGCTCCGTACAGCAATGCATTCATACATACAGCATGACACCCGGTGAACCAACCCGGTAGAGAGGGAAGGGTGCGATCCTTGATGCTGATGGTCCCCGCCTCGATGGGGAACCGGTCCTCCAAGTGAGAGTGCATCTCATGGAATTGGCTGTATCGCCTGTAGATGATATATTTACTGCCATTGCTGCGGGTCACCGTGATGATGTAAGCCTGTGAGAAATGAAACAGGGTGACAGTTTAAGGAGGAAATTTAAATGGAAGAAACGGCCAAAAATCAGGAGACAATCCCTAATGACGTACATAGTAGTTGGAGAGTCCCTTTCTCTTCTCCACATCAATGATCTCCAGTCTGACAGGAGGAGACTCCAGCTCTGGGTTCCTGTGGAGATACAGGGAGGGAGGGCCGCTAATGACATGCCACCGTGGGCACCATGGGATGGAGTCCCTAACAGCCTCCCTGGAGAGCTGATTATAATTTGCCAGTACTCTGTAAATGCTACACAGGGTTACCATCAAACCAGTTCTTGAAAAATACAGCATATCAGCTACCAAGCATAATTTGGTACTGCTGGCCTACATTTGTAAATGTAGGGTATCACCTAGCTATGGTATCACATACCATCGTTTTCTTTTACTATCTGGGCTGGAATTGGTATGGGAGGAAGGCGGAGGCGGAGAGAGCGAACAGACAGCCATGGGCCTGGAGCTTGAACTCAATGTCGCGTCTCAGGTTCAGAGCAGTAACTACCGATCATCCTCCTCACAGCCCAAGTTGCAAGTTGCACGAGTGCAAAGGGCAATAATATTGAAGCCGTATAAGTACTTACGTATCAATTATAATGCATCGACTTTCTTAATTAGTCTCATTCGTTTCCGGCGTAAAACAAGCTTTGGTGGAAGCTACAGCAGAGTGCAGTGCAGACGAGCCCCTGCTGGCCGCCATGAGCAAGGAACTACTAACAGAAATCTTGGAGAGCGTGCATGGTACGTTTAATCATAGATAATATACCTCCTTCCCAAAGTGTCAAAGCCATGTCAGAACGTGGGGCGTTTCCTCTGCCTGGTAGAGTAGTTGGCAGAGCATATTACAATGTTTATATTACACTTGCTTAGCTGATTTGGCAGGTACTAAAGTAGGGCTATTTTTAGTTATAGCATGGTGTCCTACTAGACATAGATCTGTATAATCTATGGTGTAGCCATAGCTGCACTCACCCTGCATGCTAGGGCTGGCCTTAAAATATCACTGGAAGTAAAAATGAAAAGGTGGGACTCTGCTACTACATTTTTCCTGCTAAAGAATTCCATGGGTGAGATTGCTCAGCTTGCAGGGCATTTTCTTCTTCAAGGCTGCCTTAGCTTTCATCAGTACTGTAGACCCTGGCACAATGTAGACCCTAGCACAATGTAGACCCTGGCACACTATGTAGACCCTGGCACACTATAGACCCTGGCACAATGTAGACTATAGAGCCTGGTACAGTGTACACTAGGTTTTATTAACACCCACTCCTGTGTAAGGCACTGTGCCCACACTGGGGAAGACAAGCTCCCCCCACTGGGCTGACATGCTGCTGCTGTTGTAAGGTTACTACACTCATTTTCTTTGGAGTTTATAGGCCAGGTAGCCAGCTATGCTTTTACTCGATTCAAAGTGGTGTATGAGTGCAGTTTTCTCAATGGAAGAGGCAGTAGGTGGCAGGGATTTCAGCCTCATTCAAACAACAGCGACAGATGGTTAGGGTCACATGTGATTTAGAATACTTTAATAGGGGGAGCAAAGTTCAGTAAAGTTGTTATTACAACCAGTTTTGAGGCGGTATTCCATCTGGGATACTAGGAAGAGTAAACTACATCTGGGGGTGAGTGGTCACTGGGCTATGGCAGCAACATGAGTGTTATTGCTCTTACTAGTGCTCATGAGTGCCTTGCGCAGTAGCCCCCCCCCCCCCTCCCCTCCTCCCAGGTTATAGCTAGTCTCCCCCCAGCCAGAGTTGAAGAAATACTGTAAAACACTTGTACAACCTCTAAGATGATTGCTGAGCACCTTAGCACGTTTTGATGTATGTGTGTTGGTCACACTTAAGAATACAATTTCCTGGGGTAACAGAGTCACAGATGCCATCTTTGGTGCTCAGTAGCATCATTCCCCGGCCCCCCAGTAGCTTTGCCTGTCTCTCCACTAGCATGGCTCACTTTGCTGTGTTCTAAAGCCAGTGTCTATTTTCGCTGATGGGGTTCTACACATACGTGGGGGTGAGATCTACAACCAAGAATCTGTCATATACATGTAGACTTGTCCTATTGGGGTGCCCCCCCCCCATCCACATATTATACTGCATGCCACCACACTAGTATTGAATTACTTTCAATTGCAGGTGGTGTATTTTGGTTTCACTTTGTACTCCTTATCAATAATTGTTTATACTGGGACATAATGTTATGATATGAGGGTTTGTACTCTCAGCTGCCATGAGGGCTAATTGAATTATTAGTGTAGTCTAAGGCGGTTCTATGTACCTGAGACTGCTCATATTTTTTAGCCCTTCTCTTTGGAGAATAGTTACACTATTAATCTAGAAGCCAGAGCCCTTTAAGAATCCGTATTGCTACAGAGAAACCTTTAAATTTTCTAACTGAGGGCTGTACTTGTCGCGTGCCAATCATTACTTACAGGTCGACCTTGACCAACCTCCTCTGGTGGGTTACCGTGTAGAATTTGTCTTTCTTTGTCATACACACACACCCTTGCTCCTCAGCCCTCCACTTCTTCCTTTCACGAGAGCTAACCACTGAAAGACTTTCTCGTGAGAATGAGCTGAAGCGGCAGAAGCATGCCTCGGATCTGGACGCCATCATGACTCGGATCCGTTCCACCCACCCCTCCATCCGCCCACGCATAGACATACCCTCAAGGATTGCACAACCAGCAGTAGGAAAGAAGCCGCCCCCGCCCCCTCCGACTGAACCCGCAGTGGAGCAGGTCAGTGCTATGGAGTGTATGATAAGAGTTTCCTAGTGGGAGGAGTAGCCAATCTCAGCACTGGAATGGCCTATGAATTTGGTGTTTTAATCTCCAGTGTGGCTCAGCATACCTCGCCGCTGAGGGAGGTATCTCTTAGGGTGTTTATTTATGAGTACAGAGCAGTGAATATCAAAGAGAACAAATAAGGAACTTATTGGTCATTGGTTGATTGCCATACATGCAGCCATATACTGTGGCAGTTGAGAGTACATCAGTATAGCTAACTAAGGGTATGCAATGCCTCATGTGGCTATACAGTACATGCCAGCTACAGGTAGTTTGTATACAGAAACCAAACAGGGCTGGGTGGGATGAGAATGGTATTATTTTCGCGACCCAGAGAGTCGGAACCAATGCTGCTGGTGTTACTACGGCAGTATGGAGAGACGGGCTGTGCTGCTTGAAACTCATGTTCATATCATGCTGTCTGGCTCCAACGCTAGCCTCGTCCCCAGGCCACACCCCCTGAAAAATAGTGGCCTGGTATCCACTGTTCGCGCATGCGCGAACAAATTGCTAAATGTACGGAAAAAGGTCAGTAAAAGTATCCGTAAACGATATTAGTCACATGGCGAGGAGTAGTACGGAAGCAGTATGCGTATATAGTAAGCGGAGAACTAGAAATCAACCTTGATTCTGACTTTCTGCAACTAAAATGGCTCTAACCAGCCTAGAATGGTAAAAGAACCTGTAATTTTCTATCCGCTACGATTATGGTAGCTATCTTACCACAGAAATTCGGAAGCGCCTCTCCTGGCAGTGACTGTGAGCTGCTCGATATTCAATCTCAGATGTGGCCTTCTAGGCTTTTCAGTGGCAAACGGGATCGAAGAATCGAACTACCGATCACTTTCTAAGCATCTAACTTACGAAAGACCATCGCGGCAGGCTTGAAAGCCTCCTGCCTTCACTTCCAACTTCGTGACACGGAAACATTTGCGGATTCGTAAGCGAACGTGACGTAATCATACGCAGACACGATACGGCAATATCCTAAATTCTCAGAATTCTGAGAAATTAAGCGCATGCGCAAACAGTGGATACCAGGCCACTCTTTCGGGGGGGGGGGTGTGGCCTGGGTACGAGGCTAGCTCCAACGCATACAGAGACTATACAAACTGTACTAACCTTGTTAATAACTTGGGAGCTGTAGTAAGCCTTCCTTGGTAAAATTATGTGATAGACTTGTCCAGACCTCTGACTCTTCGTGCGCCACAAGTATGAAGACGGCATCCATGTAACCGCCAGAAGACGCCATTTTGAACACATGCCTTGGGGGCATGACTGACAAATTTACCACACAGAAATATAGAAATAAACACTAGGCTGAGATTTTGACCTCATATGTCGTGATTATTGGCCTCGCAGCACTCAGCAATTATTTGGGTATGGGTTCAGGATTATGGGAACAAGACTATAGCTGTGGTTGATGTGTGCATGTGACTATGGTTTTGGCTCCACCCACTGCCCCACCCACCCAGGAGATGTACGTGGAGTGTGAGCCGGTAGAGGATGGAGACAGACAGGTTGAGGACTATCTGGAGTTTGAGCCGGGACAGGGAGCCCAGGATGGCCCTACATCAATGTACGAGGACATGCAAGCCTCGGAGGGCCATGATGTAGAGCAGGATCTATATGAAGAGCCAGGTGGGTGTGGCTTGATGGTGGGTGGTTATTTGGGGTTGTCCCGTTCCATACTGTGCTAGCTATGTGAGATCTCTATTGTTTGTGGTCTACCAAAAGTAATAGCTTCATCTTCAGATTCCCAGCATAAGATACATACTATTGGACAACAAGGTAGCCTCATCCCCAGGCCACTCCCCCTGACTGCGTGGTATGGGAATGAGGCTAACAATGAGGCCACTGCACTCTGTGACGTCTTGGTTTTATTTGAGCCCTCTTGTTAGCCTGGGGGCACTGGAAGTGCAGTCACCACATACATGGAGTATAATGCTTCACGTTAGGGGGTAGGGACCACACTCTTTTCACATATTCTTCTCTGGCAGCCCACTACCATGCACAGTCACAGGGACTCCGGATCAAAACATCATACGACAAAAAAAAACAGAATCTTTTCTTTCTGACTCATTATTATACCTTTCATATTATTCAGGGATCTAGCTTTATACTACGGCTTCCCAATTGGCCTGGTGCAATACATAACTCCTGTAGTACAACATATCTAACTCCTGTAGTACAACATAAGCTGTTGCAATGGAGCCTCTGCTCTAGTGGACACCTGGACAAATCAGATAGGGTGTATGGTATCACAGCTGGGGGTAGAACAGGAAAAGGGCAGTCTGGAAGCAGCTATGAATTTTTAACTTCCTAGACGTCTTCCTGTCTAGTCTGGTGTGGGGGCTCTGTTTGACAGGTGGAATGCTAGCCCCATTCACTGCTCCATTACCTAATGACCTATAGCTCTGACCTTGTTTCCTTTTAATCACTATATTGGTCCCGTTCCCAAGCCTGGGGATGAGGTCAATGCCATGTGTGACCCGCCCTGTCGTCTTCCACTCCCTTTCCATACAGTGGTCTCCAAGCCTCCCACACCAGGCCTGGAGGACCAACCCGGTGGAGTCTACGAGGAACCAGAGCTATCACCACCAGGGGGTCCCCCATCCTTTAAACCTCCCACCCCTCCCTCATCCCAGGAGAACAATGGCTCAGGGACGATATACACAGAGGCCAAACGTCCCGGGATTGCTGCAAGCATCTCTGGATCAGAACTGTCCAACCTCCCCGTACCTCCGAGCATGGACTGGGACTACGATGAGTTGTCACCAAAGGGTGAGAAGCTAAAGGTCAGCGAACTCAAAGAGGTGGGGCGGAAGGGCTACCTGGAGAAGCTTGGTGGACGGAGTAAGAGCAGCTGGCAGAAGAGGTTCTGTGCTCTGGCTGGTCACTTCATGTACTTCTATGAGAAGGAGTCCAGTAAGACCTACAACAATCGGGTTGCCCTGCCTTCCTACGTCGTCAACCCAGTCCCTGAGTATACGGTTCCCAAGAAAAAGCAGTTTGCATTTAAGCTAAGCCACACGGACAGCGCAGGAAAGAAGAAAGACTACATGTTTAGAGCCACCACAGACGATGACCGGCAGAAGTGGATTCAGGTGATCAAGTCGGTGCTTCAGCAGGCAGCCACTGCCTCACCCTCTCGCTTCACCATGACCCTTCCCCACATGTCGTCTCATCAAGTACCCACGGTTGCCTGGGTCGAACCCAAACCAAGGTCTGCCAGTTTCGGAGATGGACAATTGTACGAGGAGCTGACAATTGAGGAGGAGCCGCAAGATGAGTATGTGGCCGTGTCCCCCACCCCGGAGGACGGTCCCGATGAGGAGTATGTGGACGTGCAACCAGCACAAGGAGAGGACATTCAGCAGGAACAATATGAGGAACCATCGTCATTGCAGCCTCCCCCACCCACCAAGCCCCCTCCTCCATCCTCAAGGCCTCCCACATCCAAGCTTCCTCCCCCTTCCCAACCTCCACCCTCTTTCCAACCTCCACCCCCTTCCCAACCTCCACCCTCTTCCCACACATCTCTCCGTCCAGATCCCATTATCGACACGACCAAGGTGTATTCACAACACGAGAACGGCATTCGCTACGACAATGTGTTTGTTGCCCTCTGGGACTTTTCTGCAGGTGACCGTGATGAACTGAACTTGAAGCGAGGTGATTTGGTATATGTTCATGAGCCCAAAAAGGGTGCAGACTGGTGGTTTGGGGAGCTAATGGATGAGAGGGCGTCGTCCAAACTTGGAGTATCAGGGCTCTTTCCAGCTACTTTTGCGACAAGTGCCTTTGAGGTATTACCTTCTAATGAGTGAGTCTGTTTTAATTTCCTTTAGCCTGCAAGCTAGATGTGAAGTTTCAATTGCTTTTCTAGTTTCTATCTTGAACATTCAGCACTTGAATTCCAGCCACTTCCATATTTAATTTGTATTGTCTGTCCATTTTTAGCTGTAACATGTACTGATCAGTGCTTGATTGTTTAGTTTGTAAAAATCAGTGCTGCTGCAATCATTTCTGTGCATATGTGAATGTATACATGCCTTTTTGATACATGGTACATTATATTTTCAAAATTTATAATCGTCATCTGATGTGTGAAATTGAGTAACTATCACTGTCTTGTTCAGCCTCAAATGCATAATCGTAGGGGAACAGAATAGTTCGTGCTCTTTCTCTGGTAGACTGCCGTGTACGGATTTCTGCTCCGTGCACCCAAGGCATCCTGCACTCAACTGCCTACTGTTGGACTGTGGGTTGGACTGGGGCTATGAGAACAACATTATCTCCACGTATGAATAGCTGACCTACACGGCGGGAACACGTGCCGGAATGAGCAGCAGGGTTAACATTGGTAGACAAAGTGAGGTGTTCGGGTTTCGCAGTTGCAGCTACGACAGTCTGCCCAGGAGACACAGCTGCAATTCCAGTGCTAGCAGCAAAGCTATCCTGATCAGAAGTGGTAGCACCATCTGAGAGCACTGGAGGGGGCAACACCAGGGAAGCAGGGATCGAATGTTCTTCCCTGCTCTCCTCGGCAGAAGATAAAGTATCTGTGGCTAGTGATGGGTTGCTTTGTGTTTGATTCTTCTTTTTCGAATTCCTTTTTCGCTTTCTCTTCTTCAACCTGCCTCCGTTGGCCAGTGTCCTGAATGGGGTGTACTCTTCACTTACGTCTCCCAGTACCTGAGTATAGCGAAGAGACTCAGTGATGTAATACCTCAAATAACAGCACGTGTTGAACTCACCAGGTTGAAGTGTTTGTCAAAGGCAAGTAGCACACCCTCACACACACCTCTCACACCAGCACAATGTCGAATCCACACACGTACCCTCTCCTGGTTGCCATGGAAATGTTGTAATAGAGAAAATGTTTCCAGTTGGGGATCTGTGCATGCAAGAACAAAGTTAACATCTGCCCCCAGGCCCCCCATACCCAGATTTCCTCACAACTGTGGAGAGAAATAGCCCATGGTTGCAAAGATAAATCGGAGTCTGGAAGGCCTATGTAGACTCGTGTGCACCAGCCGTATTCTTTTCTTTTTTTTTTACATGGGAAGTGTCACTCTTCCCTCGTAAACTAAATACAGCTGGTGCACAAGATTATGCAAGGCCTGGGTGCGAGGTTAGTGCAAAGTAATTATTAAAACACTAAGTGAACTTCCTTAGCTTACTGTTCATGAAGTCCAGCACAGTAGCAATTCTTCGCTTTGGTTGTACTGATTGTGTTTTTGCTGGTGCTGCAGCCCCACCCCCGTTCTTCTTTGCCCCACCCACTGGCTCCACCCACTGTCGACGAGTTCCTTGCACCACTGACTGGTAGGCATCGAGGTTGTCACAGGCCTGTATCAGACGCAATTACACGCATACAGTAAAGATATATTATACCTAGAAGATATACCCGGATTGCAGTTGCTAACATGCCTGCACAGTGGGGTACGGCAGCTGCAATTTGGAGGGACTGGTACTCAGTACTCGCACGGGGTCAAACTCGGATGAGAGGAAGTTTAGGGAAGGGCTGGGGCTACGATGCCTATCGCCAGCCTCCATCAAGTCTGGCTGCATGCTAGTAGGGAAACCCCGAAACCTGGTAAAGTAGTGACGTCATCCCGGAGTTAGCATGCGCTATATATAGCTAGCTAGCTAGTTATAAAATGTTATAAAAATTAATTCTAATTAAATTTGTCAAATTATTTTTTGTGGCATTTCCATAAAGAGAACCACTTAAGTTGGAGGAAAAAAAGGAGGAAAAAAAGAATCTTGGAGGAAAAAAAAAAAGAAACTTGAGAAGAAAAAAAAGCAAAAGCCTAGGGAGCCTCCCATCCCTCCTGGAGTGTCAGACACCCGGAGCGCTGGATAGGCGATGGCTGGGAATCACAGGAGGCCTTGTAACGTACCCAGTCATCCTTTTAGTTTCGGAGTTCCCGAAGGAAAGTTACCGACATATTGGCTATAGGCTTAGAAAGTCAAGAATCAGATTGCACGCATGCGCCTCGAACACGCGACCCGATTAATGGGGAGGCCACGTTCCGACCCCAGTCTGTAACCGAACGACTTCCCGTCAGATGTGTGCAAAATTTAGGTTTTTAAACCCGTAACAATTATTTTCGATGATCGTCGGTGATGTGCGTTAGATGGAATTGTTTCTGCACATTAGGATGGCTAGAGCATCCCGCTATAGTATATACAACCACCGGGGATAAGGGTTAGGTAGCTACAGGTAGCGCTAGTTGTAACTATGAGCACAGGCCGCATATTAGTCCATTTTGCTGGCACGCGAGACTAGCCGCGGCCGGACAGGCTGTGCTGGTGGATTCATCATCCAGTCACCCACATCACTGAAAGCCCATGAAACAGTGACAAAGCTACTCAGTCACGATATGATTGTGGGTTTCGTATGTGTGTGCCTGGATGGAACAACACAATAAGAAAAACATTCAAAAATCAAAGGGCAGCCATAAAAACCTTTGTGCTTCATCCTCAGGTCGAGAATCATCTATGCTCCCGCTTATCTCGGACTTTAGACCAGAACATGTTATAACTATAGGCTTGTTCCCCTCCAACTTACATTGTAATTTGTTTCTCTTTATAGAAATACCACAAATAGTCATCTATCTATCAGTACTAAGCCTGGGAAGAATTGTTTGACCGACCAGGAGCTATAGGCTTCTTTTTTCTTCTCTAAGTTAAGTTGTTTCTCATTACAGAAATACCACAAATAGCCATCTATCTCTTTTAGTCTTCTGCATCGCCTTAATTGCCTGCTTGGTGTTCAAACAATCTATTGTCATAATACTGTAATTTCAGATTCTGGCATAATGAACAGGTAAGTTCTTTAGTAGCCAGCTCTCTCAACCAAATCTGTAAATAAAAAGAACCACATACTGAACCATGCAAGTCAAATTACGAGAATGTGAGCATCCTACCTCTATAGCTGGCCATCTCATCCACAGTCTTGGCCTTCTTTGCAGTAGCGGCAGAAGTCTGTGGGGGACAGCAGGAGGGGGCAACACTGTCAGGCTGAGAGGGGGCAACACTGTCAGGCTGAGAACACTACATTAGGCCTGGGTGGCAGACTAACAGAAGGGAAATTCTGGGAATAATTGCTAGGTGTGGAACTATAGCACACACTGAATGGGTAACTTAACCCTTGGGCAGTTGCATGTCCTGAAACGTAGCATAACATCAAGCTCTACAGATGTTCCGCCAACAGGTAGGTTCATGGGGTACATGGGGAGCCACATGGCCCAGAGCCTACACCACATGTACACTTTAATTACTCACCACTAGCTTGGGAATGGGCAAACCAAGGAGGTCACAGAGCCGGTTCCGGTGATCCCGTGCTGACTTGATCTCACCATCCCTACCATTCAAGGTGTAGAAAGGAGTACCTATGTACCGTACGTGGCTGGGGTTCTATAAGTCACCCACCATGCAGTGTCCGAGAGCACAGTGATGACATCATCGGAGATGTCAGCATCCAGGATGTCGTCATACGTCACAAAGGTAATGTAGAGCTGGTCGGCAGTTGTCTTGCGGACCTGGGGCAGAACAGAGACCAGCAGGGCTTCTTTAGGGGAGGGGAATTCGCCCTCCCTTGGAAACTTTGTCCCCCCTTGGGATTTCAACCCTTCAAAATTGAATATTGCTCACTATACGCACGCTCCCTCAAAATGTCTTCAAACGTGCATTTGTCCCCCCTTGGGAATTTTCCTAAATGAACCCCTGCAATTGTACTCAAAATTGACAATAGCAATGAAATATGGGAACGAAATACGGGAACCCGACTCACTTTGGGGAAGGCATGGCAGAGCAACAGCATCAGCTGGACGAGACAGCTCCTCCTCACTGCTGAGAACTGGAGCAGATCACAGAACCTGCAGAGGAGCCATGGAGGACATGAGTGGGAGGAGCCTTGGACAAGATAAGTGGGTGGGGGCTACAAAAGGAAGGTGTAGCCAATGGCCGATGGGAGGGACTAGAGAAGGAAGGTGTAGCCAATGGCCGATGGGAGGGACTAGAGGAGCCATGAAGAACATGAGGAGCCATAAAGCCGTGAGGTGGAGCCATGAAGAACATGAGGAGCCATAAAGCCGTGAGGTGGAGCCATGAAGAACATGAGGAGCCATGAAGAACATGAGGAGCCATGAAGAACATGAGGAGCCATGAAGAACATGAGGAGCCATGAAGAACATGAGGAGCCATGAAGAACATGAGGAGCCATGAAGAACATGAGGAGCCATAAAGCCGTGAGGTGGAGCCATGAAGAACATGAGGAGCCATGAAGAACATGAGGAGCCATAAAGCCGTGAGAGAGAGGCAAATCATGACAGCAGTGGATGGGAGAGGGAGGAGGGGAATAATTTTGTGAAAGAGAATAGGAATTGATTGTGGGAGGAATTGCTTACACATTAATGCTGGCTAGAATTTTCTTTGCATCTCTAGATTTCTTGATCTCATCTTTGACCAGTGACAGCAGTGAACCAGGGAAGGGATGACTGGAGGAGAAACCAAACTACCTTCAATAATTGAACTTTAGGTAACGCTGCAGCTGTTACTCACTCCTCTACTGTGAGGTAGACATCAAACACGGCATTGGAAAGCAGCAGGTCCAAGGTCTTGAGCAGAGGAAGCACCACCCTGGGTGGTGCAGGTTGGGGGGGGGGAGGGAAATACTGAGTGCAGAGTTAACGGCAAGCAGCCATTATGGTTGCCGACCTGGAGTCCTTGTGGTGGTCTCTAAATAGAGCCAAGAGTGTGTCAGCGAATGGATCCAGAGTCGCTGAGCTAGAGAAAGTAGAATAGTGTATTTCAGGGCCTGTACTATCCATATAATGCACACCATAGCTATAGTGGTGCAGCCACCACAAACACCTTCTGCAGTACAGTGAAGTAGCTCACCTCCCAGACACTGATTTCAAATAACTGAGCAGCGACGCACTGGACTGACGAACCTTCAGTGAGAAAATGTGTCAGCAACCACAAGTAGAATATTTACACATATTCATGCTTCACATTCCTAAGTACAACTAACTGCTTACAGTGGCTAAGTTCTTTTGTACATTACTCAGAAAGACATTTGCTGGCTTTTATTGCTGCAGCGTTCTAAAACAATGGGGTAGTCCTTTTAAATCACTTACAGTTGATTCAGTGAGTCCTCCAACACTGACAACGGTCCCAAGGAGGGTGTGGTAGCGGTAGCTAGGCAACCGCAGCAGCTGTACCGTGAGGGGAAAGGAGGATTGGGGGGCGGACCAGTTGAGTTCGGAGGTCGCTGACCTACAGGAGCGGGTGGATTACAGCAGAAGTATAATATAGTATGACTCCATCCCATTCCACCCTCAAAACTATGGGCAACGGAAAATAGGCCTCTTACTTGTCGAATATCTGCAACAGCTCGTGGTGATGGGGGATGTGAGGCACAGCGGGGCTGGAGGAGGACTCTCACAATATGAACACTGCACAGCAGAGACCATCACAGCTATAGGGGTACTAAGTTCACCTGCTGTAGATGAGTGTCATGAGCTTGGAGCAGGCCAGAGCTCTGGTGCGGTCGATCTTCTCATTGCTCTGTTGCACGAGGCAGCAAATAACCTCCTTGGTACTGTAGACAGGAAGTCATGTGACTCTCATGTGACAAACTGTGTGCTCACATGACAGTGGCACTCACACTTCTGGTGTAATGAGCTCCGGATTTCTGTTAGCTATCAGCAAAGACAGCTCCTCAATACCACCCATACTGGCCTCCCTCACACTGCAAGGGAATGAGCAGGCAGTAGTTAGAGCACAGCAACCCCTCTCAACTCTACACCCACACCCTCACTCTTCCCACTCTCACACCCTCACTCTCCCCTACTCCCACACCCTCACTCTCTCCCTACTCCCACACCCTCGCTCTCCCCTACTCCCACACCCTCGCTCTCTCTCCCCTACTCCCACACCCTCGCTCTCTCTCCCCTACTCCCACACCCTCACTCTCTCTCCCCTACTCCCACACCCTCACTCTCTCCCTACTCCCACACCCTCGCTCTCCCCCTACTCCCATACCCTCGCTCTCTCTCCCCTACTCCCACACCCTCACTCTCTCTCCCCTACTCCCACACCCTCACAGTGCTCCAATGTCCCCCCTGCTGTCCGTGGTATAGTCTCGAGTTGCTGCAAACAATGCCTGAAACACCGTGGACACACTACCGGGACAGATACAGTGGTCACGTGACCCACTGCTGGCCACACCCACTGTAGAGCAAATCCTGATAGATTGAAAATGTAGCTCAGTGTCAGTGGCTGCCTGACCACAGCACTCCACCCCTGCCTCACCTGATCATAGCCCTCACGGCATCTCTCCTAGCCTCCGCATACTTGGGCTCACAGCCAGCGATATTCCTCACCCCCTCAATCAGCTTCTCAAGAACCTACCGCAGTTGTAGGGGACCAAGTCAAGCACTACAACTACAGCTACATACAGGCTGTGGCTATGGTCTGCTTATGAGGAGGTTACTTGCTGGAGGTCAATTGCAGGTTAGCTGACCTGTGATAGCTTTCCCTGTAGCAGAGGCTTTGGCAGAGCTCCCAGAGCCAGTGCAAAGCCCATCCTGGGAGAGTGAGAGAGAGAGAGTGAGAGAGAGAGAGCAAACAAGCAACGTTGTATGTTTAGTCAGGAGACAAAGAACGCCATTACTAATAATAGAAGAAGAAAGGGTTATTCAAAGCAACAGAGACTTCACTGCTGAGGTCACCTGCTACTGGCAGCCAACCAATCAAAAGAGTAAAAACATGCACATAATATGATGATATGTTCACCACTGTCATGTGTAGATGTACGCTCTTCCTAAGAAGCTCTTGATGAGTTTCTTACCTTGCAAAGTGAAGTGGGTTGCTCAGCTCACTGGTGTAGCGGGTCACGAGTCTCTCTGTAAGGGCCAGAACAGAAAGCTGATTTAATCAGAAAGAGCCCGAGGATTGAGTTCCAACCTTGCATCCTCTGCTTGGTGTCAGAGTCTGTGCAGTAGTACTGTGAACACAGCTGGCTTAGTGCAGACACGGCGGCTTCCTGTAGTGCAAGAATGGCAGCTGTAGCTAATGGGCACAATGACTGATATGCACTGCCGCTCACTCTAATGGACTCCTCAGTATGGGGGAGGTTGTCATCGATTATCTGTTGCCAGGCATCTGGTGGTATCAGAAGTGGTCATATGATGGCTTAAGTGAAGTCACATGGTGATCATGTGATCTAAACTCACCAATCACAGAATGACCATGCACTTGGAGCTCACAGATGCACATCTTCTCTATAAATCTGAGAGCTATAGAGAAAGACGCACGATAAACAGGCCCTGTACCTCCCTGTACCGCCTCGCCTACCAGCTGGCCTCATCACCTCCCCCACAGCGCCTTTGAACACCTTGGCTTGCTGCAGCTGTAAGAGGGAAAATGCCATTGGACACGCCCATCAAACACCCCCCCTCACTACGTACCCGGGGTACCAGCCCAACAAGACCCTCCGTGGTCCGCTGGCCGAGGTACTCCCCCAGAGCTGAGCTGGCTCCCTTGGCTTGCAAGTAGAGAGCGTGGCTCAATTCTGCAGTAGCCAGGAGGGCACCATGCCGGAGGGAGGGGTCAGGGGTCGTCACAAGGGGCAACAGAGAGGGGAGGACTGGAAGGCAATAATTAGAGAATAGGTAAATTGAAAAACTATAACATGTGAGGCTATGCTCACTGTCTTCCCTCATGTACAGGGCGTCTCTCTCTGTGAGGTTGTGCAGAGCCTGGGCAGCCAGGTCTCGGAGTGTGCTAGAACCAGGAATCAGGTATGAAACTATGGGTACTAGCATTGAATTATGGGGAATTGGATATGGATTACTCACCTGTCCCAGTGGCTCAGTTTATGTTGCACTAGGTGGTCGATGAGGGGGCGGGTGTACTCAGGATACTGAGCAACATACACACTGGAATGGAACGGGACACTGACCATGACAGTTCACAGCATACCACACTGCACTGGTATGGGTACCTGACATTGAGGTAGACACCACTCCTGTTCCCAACTGCAAAGTAGTCCGTGGCTGTGAGTATGCTAATACCATGTGGAAAGGTCCCCTGCCGGCCCACATTCTCCTGAAAGGCTGCCTAGGTGAGAAGAGGGAAGAGAGGGAAATGGCGGCGTGTATCGGCCACTTGCTATAGCTTACAGAGGCGGCTCTCCTGCAGTTGACCTCTCGGTCAAAGAGGGTGCTTATCACCAGCCCACTGCAGAGCAAAGTACCCATGAAGTCTCAGCATTACATAACCATTACATCACTGCTTCCACTGTGCTCCTCACCTGGCAATAGCGTTGACGTAGGGCTTCAGCTCCTCTGGTTCATAGGCTCTAGCAAAGGACCAACACACATAACAGGCGGCATCACGCACGTGGGTACCTGGAGGGCATCAATTGGAAGACTGAAGTTAAGCTTTGTCCCTCTCAAACTGACCCTTCCTTCAAATTACACCCTAAGCTCCTTAAATCTTTACAATTGGAAGATGACCAATCAATATTGAAACGAGAAGCTAGACCACACCCACCAACACTGTAGGAGCCTCTTCTTTCGTCATAAATCAGAGCCTTCAGCACCACTGGAACAACTGAGGCAGACAGGATCATGTGAGGTCACATGAGCAGCCACAATGCCCAGCAACATACCGTCCTGTAGTCTTGCTGGTAACAACAGTCCCCTTCTTCCAAGCTCAGCCAAGGCCAGGCAACCTGGAGGAAGATATGTCACTTGACACGTCTTTCTACATCCTTGGTGATGCATATGATTGAGGGACTGAGTAATTGATTGAGGGGCAGATTCCAGAGCATAGCTACATACCTCCATGCCAGGCTGTGTCACCCTCGCGAACACTGACGGAGATAAAGGGCTAGTCAGTAGTGTATTCAGTAAGCACACTAGTAGCTGGGGTTTTACCTGAAAAATTCTAACACAGATCGAACGACATCATCTGCCAGTTCCCGTGGTAACCGACCAGTGATCCTCCCAATGCTACATATAGAGTGTAATATTTAAATGTTTACTGATCCAGACAAGTAAAGTTTGCAACCACATGCATCACGGGACGAGAGTCCCCCGAGAGTCATACCCCTTGGCAGCCGACCAGCGCACCACGGTATCTCTGTCCTTGAGTCCCGCCAGCAGCAGACCCAGCACCTCCTCCAACTCCTCTGGGACCTCGTAACTCTCCTCCTGGGAGGAGAGGGGGAAGCTGACATGGATGACAGTGCTACAGAAACATCGTTGCTCTGCTTACCTCCTCTCGCTGGGCCACTTGCTGTGCAGGCTGAGAGGAAGTGGGCAGGGCAGTGGGTGGAGCCAGGGTGTCCTCCAGGGACCTGTTTCCTCGCTGGTATCTCCACAAGGCCACACGCGTGTGCAGGAAGGTGGTGCCAAGACGCTGAGAGGGGGGGTACTAGTTAATTAACTAAGACTCCACCCACAGTATTAAATGGTAGCCCATTATAAAATACAAAAGAGAGACTTGGAGCTCCACCCCCCCTCCCCTCTCTCCCCTCTCTCTCCACCTGGCACAGCTTGATGTTGAGTTTCCTGAGGAGCGTGTTGTCGCTGGAGGGGAGCTGGCAGGAGGAGAGCTGCTTCAGCACTGTGGGGGCAAACCCCACCACGTCCTCTCGCTTGGCATGCTTGAAGAGAGAGGCCTGAAGGGAGACGAGAGACTGATAGCACAGTCCAAGGCTTAGCACTACCACCTCTTACCATTGTGCCCAAGACCCCAGAGAGTGCAGCCATACCCTGCATGGTAATCTCTGGAATGAAGAATGAGAGCATCAGAATGAATCAATGGTAATTTGGAATGCAGACATGCACGCACTATCTGCGGTGTTGAGCACAGTGAGGGCCCAGTCAAAAAACTCTGCCATCTTCAGCTTCTTGACATCTGGCCGAGAGATAAACCTGTAGCAATAGTTGTCAGCCAACCAATCAGCTTACAGCCCTAGCACAGTCACACAGATAAGAGCTCACTTGGCCAGCATCAATGCTGCCGCATCTCGGGTCTTGTCTGTCATCAGCAGGTAGAGCTTTCCAACAGCCAGGATCCTATCAATGGTTGATTGCCAGAGGCCGTCTCTTGGTGTCGACCCATCCATGCGGTATAGGTCGAATGGAATAATGACAATAATGGAGAGCCATAGCAACAGGATGTAGCGTGTCTCCCAGGACTGTGGTACAATAGACATGTACCTTGAATAAACATGCATTGCAGTAGCTGTACTCTAAGTTTAATAATGCCGCATGGCCTGGCTCCGCCCACCTCATGGTCTCCAGGGTCCTGTGCTTGCAGCAGCTCCAGTACTGGCTGGAGGTCAGCTACCTCATGAGAGAACCATCGAACCACGACCTTCGAACCACGCACCTGAGAGATAAGGCGTCTATCATATCACACCACTGATGGTTGGAGAGCTAACTGGAATTTTGCAAAGATCTGCCAGGGCCATTGGAAATGGGCGTGGCAGGCGGCGTGGCAGGCGTTACCTTGGAGATGAGGTAGAGATACTTGAACGCCTGGTGCATTAGAGTGGGCGGGGCATCCTGGTACTGCGTTAGTGTAAATAGTTTGCTAATCAATGCCTCTGTGGGTGGAGGGGATAGTGGAAGGGTGTGTGTGGAGGGGGGTGGGGTGGGAGGGGGTGAGGGAACGGCAGCCACTTGACAAGGGCCCAAATTCTCTGAATGTGTATGGCCTTACCCAGGTAGGGGTCCAACAGGTGGGGCTGTTCTTGGTACTTGTCCAGAATCACTGCAGCAAGACAAAAACGTATTTTCAGCTCCACTAACTGCTGACTCAGCAACATCTGCAGCTACACGTGCCTGTGAATCTCTCCTGGGAAGCCTCCAGTGCAATCTGGTCGCTGCAGATGTGCGGCAGGCTCTCCGCCAACGAGGATAGCTCCGCGCTCTCCGCAAAGTGGTCCAAGACTGTCCCGAAGGACACCTCACCGCCGTCGGCGTCCATCGTGATGCAGCAGATTGTATCCTAAATAGTGCGTCCCTCCGGTCTCACGTGGGCGCGGGGGCAAGGCAAAACGCGCAGGGCCTAGGCGCTAGGCCTAGCGCCTAGTCTCGTGCCCAGACCTCTATTCGCCCGCGGCGGGCGAATAGAGGTACGTCTGGGCACGAGACTAGGCCTAGGGCTGGCATCGTCTGGTTACGAGATCGCAGATGTCGAACAGGTCGAGAACAGCACTCAAGCTTGCTCTGGGCGCAGGCAAGGAAGTTTTGCATTCCTGCATATGTGAATACAGCACCATATTTATACTATCTATGATAGTAAATTTTGCATGGGTAGCCTCATGCGCCCCCCCCCCCCCCTCCCCACCTCCATCAAGGGTAATCCCTAACTAAAGATTACTTGTATTAGCTATTGGTGGACGACCTGGGGGGACACTAGATCACATGTGACATTGACAGTGTACATGAAATGATACAATCAAATTTACAGTAGCTACAGTTGCATGTGGTATCTAGCTGTTGGCCCTCCATCTGATGCCCCCCTCCCTTCTGCAGGTGTGGGTCTGCTCAGTACAATGGCACTGCAGGCTCTGTGGAAGTGGTGGAGAGGGAGGAGGGGCTCCCCAACAGAGGCAGCCCTACAGATGCAGCCAGACAGCCAGCCAAGGCAGCTGAAGCTCTACCACAGCTTCCCCTTCCGCTCAGGGCGCTGTGCCTGGCTGGTGAGTGAGCCGGCCACGACCACTGGGCCTCAGAATAAGCTATCAGCCCCTCCTCCCTCTTCTCCCTTCTCAGGTGAAGGAACTGGGAGTGGACGAGTATGTGGAGATAATCCCCATTGCCCTCCATGGGCCTGAGGCCAAGGACCTGATGCAGTACCGGGACGTGCACCCGCACGGGACCCTGCCCGCCCTTGTCCTAGAGAATGGGTTTGTCTTGCTCGAGTCTGCCGCCATCTGCCTCTACATTGCTGAGGTGTTTCTGGATCCTGACGGGAACAGCCTTCTGCCTGAGGACCAGCACAAGGCAGAGTACTACAAGTAAGAGACAGCTCCCGTACACAGAGGATTGCATCTAACTGTGAAAAACAGATGCTGGCGATGGTCATTCATTATATATAGCAGGCTCTGCTGCTTACTCCAGTACGACTGCCAGCAGTCCAAAAAAATAGCTCGATGGTTAACTTAGTGACAGAAAAAATAAGTAGCACACATAGCCTTCCTACTGCTAAAACTTTGGGAATTGCTTTGCAGACAGGGACAATAAACTGTACCAAACTTCCAGGCTTCACCATAGCCTCATCCCTGTACTGTGTGTCTCTGCTTCCTGTAGCTTTGCCTCCTATGCCACCTGCACCTTTGACCAGATTCTGGAGCCACTATACATGCAGCTGACACACACACCCGAGGACCAGCTTAACCAGGCACTTGTGGACTCCTTGATGCGCAAGTTCAGCATCTGTGCCAGCGTGGTGGCCAGTTTCCTCAGCGACAAGCAGTACATCTGTGGGGACAAGTTCACAGCAGTAGACTGTGTTATTGGCTACAATATTTGGTGGGCGTCGGTCATCCAGGGCGGGGTTCTGCTCCAGGACTACCCCGTGCTGAAGGAGTACCTCACCAGGTTAAAGTCCAGACCAGCCTTTGAAGCCACCTTTGTGGGTAAGAAGCCAGTGAAACCCAGCGGTGGTAGTCTATGAGAGCGCCGCAGGAGTTGCTGTGTAGTTCAAGAGTTTATGTTGTCTGTCTTAAGTGTTGTCATAGATCACTATAGTTTTATGGCATCAATAATAATATTGTGCCAAGAATTCCTTTAGGAATTATACATGTATACTTATATGATGCCAATTTTGGTATATGGCAGCTTTGCCTATTATTAGAGTATGTCTGTCTCTTTTTGTATTATAATAGTAGGCCATAATATTATGGAGTTAGCAAATAACAGTTCATATACATAGTAATCTCTGGCATAGTGGACTAGCCCAAAATGAAGTACCAGAAATTGCAAGAATCACCCAAAAAAAGAGTAAAAAAACATGACCAAACTTCTGCAGCT
Organism: Phakellia ventilabrum; assembly: GCA_963921505.1. Classification (NCBI taxonomy): domain Eukaryota; kingdom Metazoa; phylum Porifera; class Demospongiae; order Axinellida; family Axinellidae; genus Phakellia; species Phakellia ventilabrum. Next base: position 6,766,814 of record OY997392.1, read on the forward strand.
CTAAAGGACATTCTAGGACAGGACATCCCTCCACCAGATCTATGTCATATTCCCGTGACGGCAAAAGTAAATATTCTAACATGCACATGGAGACCGAAAAGAATGTGAAAGTGTGGTGGGCTGGCTCTGATGGCAGGGCAGATGGGATGGCTGCATGTGGGATATTCACCTGTGTGTATTCTTGTCTCGTGCCCAGCTCTTTGTAATGAATGGCCTGGGTATGAGGTTTAGTACTGAATGACAGATAGATGACTATCAGATAGATGGATAATAGCTAATTTGGACAGGAAATGTCCACCAGGGAGTCCTGTACAAGCATACACATCACAATCAAGAATACATACAAACTACAGCACTAGTTGTTAACACAGAATTTATAAGAAGTTAATGACAAAAAATTTTAATTTAAATTTAAAATTATTTTGTGGCATTTCTATACAGAGAACAACTTAACTTGGTGGAAAAAATATGGGGTGCCATATGTAACAAAATTATCGATTTTCCCTGCTTAAATAAATCATTAATGATTTACTATATCATTAATGATATAGCTAAATCAGGAATGGTATAGCTAAATCAGTAATGGTTTAGCTAAATCAGTATATCAGTAATGGTTTAGCTAAATCAGTAATGGTTTAGCTAAATCAGTAATGGTATAGCTAAATCAGTAATGCTTTAGCTAAATCAGTAGTGGTATGTTATATCAGTATATAATGGTTTAGCTAAATCAGTAGTGGTATGTTATATCAGTAATGGTTTAGCTAAATCAGTAATGGTTTAGCTAAATCAGTAATGGTATGTTATATCAGTAATGGTTTAGCTAAATCAGTAATGGTTTAGCTAAATCAGTAATGCTTTAGCCAAATCAGTAGTGGTATGTTATATCAGTAATGGTTTAGTTAAATCAGTAATGGTTTAGCTAAATCAGTAATGGTGTAGCTAAATCACTAATGCTTTAGCCAAATCAGTAGTGGTATGTTATATCAGTAATGGTTTAGCTAAATCAGTAATGGTTTAGCTAAATCAGTAATGGCGTAGCTAAATCACTAATGCTTTAGCCAAATCAGTAGTGGTATGTTATATCAGTAATGGTTTAGCTAAATCAGTAATGGCATAGCTAAATCAGTAATGGTTTAGCTAAATCAGTAATGGTTTAGCTAAATCAGTAATGCTTTAGCTAAATCAGTAGTGGTATGTTATATTAGTAATGGTTTAGCTAAATCAGGTTTCAGCAATGGGAATTGGTAATGCCTCAAAGTTCAAAGTTCAGCTGATGTTGGCATGCGCGCATGCGCGTGGTACATGCACGTGTTTGCGTGGCTCTACTTGTCAGTTACAGCATAGATAATAGACAGCTACTCAGGACCATGACATCTGGCCACAGGTTGGATGTAGCTGCCATTAGCAGCGCTGTTGCTGGGGCAGTAACTCAGGCTTTACGCATGCAGCACAAGGGGAGCCCGGGAGTAATAAGTGCAGCTTTCTCAGAATGTCACACTAAGAACAGTTATACCGTCTTTGCAACAATTATCATAATATGATCATGATAGTCTTTATTGGCAGGGTGTTTTTATGCATGTTATAGCACACTCCATCACCGGTACTAGCTGTGCATGTTCCGGTATGCGAGATCTCCCGGGCTCCCATTGCTGCTGCATGCGTAGATCCTGGGTTACTTCCCCAGCAACTGTGCCATAAATGGCAGCTCCATGCATCCAACCGGTGCATGGCCAGCTGCAGATTCCATGGTCGTGAGCTTCTGTAGCAGCTGTAACTGAGAAGTAGAACTACGCGCATGCATGCGTGCATGCCAACATCAGCTAAACTTTGAACTTTGAAGCATTACTGATTTCCTTTGCTGAAACCATTGCTGATTTAGCTACACCATTGTTAATATAATACTGATTTATCTAAACCATTACTGATTTAACTAAAGCATGGCTGGTTTAGCATACCATTACTGATTTATCTAAACCATTACAGATTTAGCTAAACCATTACTGATTTAGCTAAACCATTACAGATTTAGCTAAACCATTACTGATTTAGCTAAAGCATTACTGGTTTAGCTAAACCGTTACTGATTTAGCAATAGCATTACTGATATAACATACCACTTCTGATTTAGCTATACCATTACTGGTTTAGCTAAACTATTACTGTTTTAACTAAACCATTACTGATATAACATACGACTACTACTGATGGCATTACACCATTACTGATTTAGCTAAACCATTACTGATTTAGCTAAACCATTACTGATATAACATACCACTACTGAATTAGCTAAACCATTACTGATTTAGCTAAACCATTACTGATATAACATACCACTACTGATTTAGCTAAACCATTACTGATTTAGCTATACCATACCTGATTTAGCTATATCATTAATGATATAGTAAATCATGAATGATTTACTTAAGCAGGGAAAATCGATAATTTTGTTACATATGGCACCCCATAAAAAAATGGAGGGAAAAAAAGAATCTTGGAGGGAAAAAAAAAGAAACGAGATGAAAAAAAAAGAAAAAGCCTAGGGAGCCTCCCATCCCTCCTGGAGTGTCAGACACCCGGAGCGCTGGATAGGCGATGGCTGGGAATCACAGGAGGCCTTGTAACGTACCCAGTCATCCTTTTAGTTTCGGAGTCCCGAAGGAAGTTACCGACGTATTGGCTGTAGGCTTAGAAAGCCAAGAATCAGATTGCACGCGTGCGCCTCGAACACGCGACCCGATTAATGGGGAGGCCACGTTCCGACCCCAGTCTGTAACCGAACGCGCCACCTTGACTTCCCGTCAGATGTGGGCAAAATTTAGGCTTATATACTTGTAACGGTGATGTGCGTTATATGGAATTGCTCCTCGATATGTCAGCAGCCTGATGGCTAGAGCGTCCCGCTATAGTACAAGCACTGGGGATAAAGGTTAGGTAGCTACAGATAGCGCTAGTTGTAGCTATGAGCACAGGCCGCATATTAGTCCCTTTTGCTGGCACGCGAGACTAGCCGCGGCCGGACAGGCTGTGCTGGTGGATTCATCATCCAGTCACCCACATCACTGAAAGCCCATGAAACAGTGACAAAGCTACTGCAGTGGTGTGGCAATCCTGCTCATCATCCAGCACTCCACTCATTTTCATCAGAACTTGTACAAGAGTTGTATGCCTGTAAAATTTAAATCCCAGGGGGGCGGTCGAGAGAAAATGTTGGGGGCATTCCACAAACTCTATGGGGTGCCATTTGTGTCAAAATTAATAACGTCAAATGATAGAATTTCCCACTAATATTATTTATAAATCCCCACTGACATTTGTACATTTATAAGTCCCCACATGAATTGTACACCTGTCTATATGTAATATCTATAAAAGGTTTATAGTATCTATGGTCTAGCTATGACTGTGTACATGTATGAATCAGGGCTCACTGTCAGAACCAGAACGTCTAACTGAACTTGTCCCCCCTAACTTGAGATACTCTTAGAATATGCTTTCTGAGTGGCTAAAAATTTAGAAGTTTGGTCATAAAATTTTGCTCATAGGGATACCATGCAGACACACATTGTTTTTGCTATATAACACACAAAAACCTAATACCTGCGGTAGACTGTGCTACTGTTATGTACATAACTGCAGTGAGCGGGTTGCCATGATAATACAACAAATTGCAAATAACTGGGTCAAAGGTCAGTCATCCAGCTGGCAGAGTAGAGCCACGCCCCTGTTGATCCAGTGGCTCTGGGGTTTGTCCGAGGGCAGCTCAATCATCAGGACGTAGTTGGTGGAGTGTCCAGTGGTGGAGAGTGTGCCTCTGCGAGCACTCGTCTTGTAGACCGGTAAGTGGTAGGTTGCCTTCACCTCAAACTTGTCTTTCTCCCCCGGCTGCAGCCAGATCTGAGCAGCTGGTCAGGGAACTCATAACCTTCCCAAAAGGTTGACACACACAGCTCCTTAAAGAGTTGGGAATGAGGCTATTATAGCAGTGATACAACAGCAGGAGCCAATTGAACAAGCCCAACATTGCCTGGTATCCAGTCTAGCAAACCATGATCCCGGCCCGCCCCTCCGACCCATGGGAATGGGGCCTGCCCACTGCGGCACCTGCATTAATGCCCTATCTATACAGTCTAAGTTTCAATTCCATTAAAATAGCTCCAGTACTGGTAGGAACGCAGCTTTTACAATTTAGTTTTTTACCAAGCGTTCCCCAACCTATTGGCTATTTCCTCATTAGTTTAACTTAATTGGCGGTTAACTTTAAGATAGTTATTTAAACTGCTTTATTAGATATCTTTATTAGATACCTGTAGTAATGTCTATGTGGGTTCAACCCCATTAAAACAGTTCTAGTACAGGCAGGAACGCAGCTTTTACAATTTGGTCTTTTACCAAGCGTTCCCCAACCTATTGGCTATTTCCTCATTAGTTTAACTTAATTGGCGGTTAACTTTAAGATAGTTATTTAAACTGCTTATGTGAGATCTTTATTAGATACCTGTAGTAATGTCTATGTGGGTTCAACCCCATTAAAACAGTTCTAGTACAGGCAGGAACGCAGCTTTTACAATTTGGTCTTTTACCAAGCGTTCCCCAACCTATTGGCTATTTCCTCATTAGTTTAACTTAATTGGCGGTTAACTTTAAGATAGTTATTTAAACTACTTTATTAGATATCTTTATTAGATACCTGTAGTAATGTCTATGTGGGTTCAACCCCATTAAAACAGTTCTAGTACAGGCAGAAACGCAGCTTTTACAATTTGGTCTTTTACCAAGCGTTCCCCAACCTATTGGCTATTTTCTCGTTAGTTTAACTTAATTGGCAGTTAACTTTAAGACAGTTATTTAAGTTGCTTTATTTAAATACCTGTAGTAATGTACGATTACTCGGTATAGGTTCACAATGACACAGTGTAGTGAGGATACAATAGGTAGAGCATCATAGAGTAGTTTTGGGTGTGACTCTCCAATGACCATCTTCTCTCTGTCCCACCTGGCACCGTCCAGGAACAGCCCCTGGAAGATATTATTTTTTGATGATGTACTTCAGAATGACCAATCAAAAATACTTTTCACTGAGAAACGAGAAGCAACTATCCTTCCGCCGTGGTACTGACCTTGATGTAGGCTCCATCCTCTGGTCTGCTGGGCATGTCATGCTCTTCCTTCAGCACCTCAAACTCAAAGCCAAGGTGGTCAATGGGAATGGTGTACTTGCGGGCATAGTTCTGCAGAACACCTATGAACACAGCAATTGGCTAGTACGACTGGATATGCTAAGTCTTAAAATTGAGATTTGAGAGCATATTAGAATAATAACATTGACTGGAAGAATACTGACTGGTACAGGTTAAAATCTAGTTATATTTCATATGCAGGATAGGAGCCCGGGAATCAGTCTAATTAGCCCAGTAGGGCAGGGAGCCTGGGAATCAGACTAACCCAGGGAGCCTGAGCCTGGGAATCAGACCAACCCAGCAGCAGGTGAGGCCACTCACCAGTGAGGAAAGACTGTGTAAAGTAGAAGCCGGAGACCCAGAAGACGTTAGGAGCTCCATTTTGGATCCAGTCCTGGAAGAACTTGAGCCTGGCCAGGAGGTCATTGACGTAGCTGCCCAAGGGCTTTAGCGAGGGGTAGGACTTGGCTGCCCACACAGCAGGCACTTTGCCCACCATTACACTGTTGAACACGTCCTCCAAGTCCGATGACATCACCACCAGACCCTTCATGGCCTTCTGCATGTTCTGTAGGGTACTGCGCACCACGGCGGTCAGCCGGTTGAAGCGGATGAGCTCCTGTCGCAGGACGGTGTTCATGGACTCCTTGTACAGCACCGGGTACTGCTCCATCACCTTCTCGAGATTGAAGTCTGCCGGGAGCTTGGAGAGAATGTCGGCAGCCAGATCGTCTGCAATCTCCTGTAGGACATATAAACCCAAAGAGAATTAAAATGGTCACTGACTAACCGGGGGACTGAGGATCGACGGACCTGCGAGGACTTGCCTCCTCCCCCTGTCTGGCGAGGCAGGGTGAGAAGGATGCTGTCAAACAGCTGCAGCGTCTCCTGGTTGTCCTTGGTGATGTCTGCGTTCTCATGCAACCCAAAGACCTCGGGATGGGGCGTGATAGGCAGAGAGCGGATGTAGTCCACATAGCTCTGGTACTCGCCGTGGGGAGGGGCAAAGTAGTCCCCACTGGGGGAGAACCTGGGATGGAGGTACCAGTAGGAGGGTGAGTGAGGGAGCAAGGTATAGCGGGGTGTCCAGTGGGGTTCCAGTATAAAGCAATTAGCTGATGGTATTTGCAGTTAATGAGCGTGGCAGTCTCACTTGTGGCTGTCGTCATCGATGATGTCAATGCAGTAGAAGATGGAGAGGAGGGACACGAGCAGTCTGCGGTCCCAGTCGTCTGTGACTCGGCCCCCGTAGTTGCACTGGCCAGTCAGGTACGTCAGTGCATCCAGTGGGAGGTCCTCGTACTCATTTAGAAACATCTGTAGAGAGTGGGTGTTAAAATAGGACACATCGCAGAGCATGGCAACCTAGGTGGCTGCCGAGGTATATGGTACCTATATGGGCATGTCCTTACACGTTCCTATGGTAGCTTAAGGGCCGACAACTAGCGACTCCTTATTAGGTAAAAATGCTAGCCAAGAATTCATAGAAATACACTGAACTCTACAGTGGTCGATGATGAAGTAATTGCAGTCTACTTGGGGTAGCTTGCACAGCAATTGAAGCTGAAAGTTTAATGTAATGAGCGGCTCTCGGCTGCTGAAACAGTGCTGTGATAAAGTGGCTTCATGTCTCGCTCCCACCAATGGGCAGTGAGTGGCCCACTGACCTGCTGTTGCTTCATGCTGATCCTGAGGTCGGACTCGTTGAATTCATAGGGAATGTTCCAGCCCAGAGCTCCAAACTTTCTCCTCTCCTGCACCATGGCGTGGAAGAAGCAGAGCCCAAAGAGAAGTTTCCTCCAGGGTTTGGGCTGGGGGGAGGGGGGAGGGGGGGTGCTCTGATCAACAGATACACAGGGTTGATGCGTACTGCCTAGCAGCTGTCTAGCTGACCTTGTTGCAGCCCTCGAAGAAGTTGGGGTCTGAGATGGGGTCATTGAGGTAGGAGCGAAGGAGGTTGGCCCGCATTCCTTTGGGAGGTTCATTGGTCATCTTTACTCCTGAACAGTGCAGAGAGAGGGACAGGGAGAGAGCCTAACCATAGGTAGATGTGGTTCGTTTACTGCTCATACTTTCATACATACACATACACAAACTATAACACACACAGGATGGTCCTGATGGCCCTACCATTCTGCAGAATAGAGACAGGGAAGTCCTCTGACGGGTAACTGGTCAGCCAGAGCCGAAATTCTTTGTGGGTGGTCTCCGGGATAATCACCTGTCGGAGAGAGAACCAGAGACTCACTTCAGTCAGAGCATCTGAGTGACTTTCGCAACTTTGAGAGGCTGCAACTGACCTCCTCACAGATCTTGTCCAGTTTGGACATCCAGCTGGTGGCCAGGTGGCAGTTCTGCAGCACCACCCACGTCCCTTCCCTCTGAGCATTCTCCATCATGCGAGTTGCTATTGGGCCCTGTGGGGAGAGGGGTGGGGCATAGCACCAGTTGTCTAAAACTACTGCACACTAGGCAAGTTATGAGTGGAAACGTTAGCAGAGCAAGCAAACGTTTCTTGGTCATTTCCCTTAGTGTCGTGTGGCCATACCTGCCCTTGTCCCAAGGAGATGCACTGGCAGCGATTTCCCCCAAAGCCCATGTCTTCTGCAAACTTGAGCAGCCCAGCCATGGGGTCGGCCCCCGGGGACAGGACGAAGATCAAGGGAGCACAACAGTGGGAGTCTGCAAAGCTGCCGGCAAGGTCAAAGGTGGGAGGCTCGATGTAATGCCGTCCCATATTTTCCACAATAAAGTTCTGAACTGCCGGCACAATCTTGTCCGGCCGGATGCAACGCAAGACAACCATCCTATGGGGAGGGGGTGAAAGAGCGGTGAAACAGGGTAGCCATGCAATCGAGGGGGGAGGGCATACCTGTCCAGACCCTTTAGCTTAATCTCCCAGGGCTCCGGGAGCTTGGCCTCATGGGGGGAGGGGGAATCATATAGCTCCTTCCACTCCGGACCAAACTCTGTACATGTGCAATAGGTACTCTCAGTATTTATCGTACAGTGAGCGGGAAGTGGGTCTCGTAGAGAATGCACTCACTGTTCATCCAGCCCTTCAAATTTCTGAGGTCTGATGCTCGGACAATCTCCCCCCAGGCCTTCTCACCCAGCCACTGTGGGAAGGGATTTGGGTGGGGGTTCTCTAGGGCCACGCCCCCTGTTAGAAGGAACCTCCATGTCTGTTCATCCACCTCACCCCTACAGTACCAGGAGTGAAGAGCTGTGATGTGTAGCATAGTACCGTACCATGTTTAGTGCTAGGCAATACTAAACACGGATGTCATTCTCAGCTGTTCTGTATTTTAGCAAACACCCTCCCATTCAACCACACTATGTTATCTCTCATTACATCATCAAGCCATGACCCACCTGCCCTTGAGGATGCCAATACAGAGCACAAAGGAAAAGAGCAGCTTGTCTTTCTCGAAGAGAGAGCGGCAGACATTGTTGTAGATGCTCTTGGTGAAGTGGTCGTTGAGGTTCTCAATGCGCTGCTGCAGGTCACTGGTCTGCTCGCTGTTGGCGATGGACTGGAGGTAGAGGTTGATGAACCAGGTGAGGGAGTACTGGTACATGGGCTCAATGTTAGCCAGGTCCGAGATACAGAAGAACAAGATGGCGGCGTGAGTGGCCACCGGCTTGTAGCCATTGCGGGTGGAATCAATCTCGGACTGTGTGGTGTCTGCTATCTCCTGCTTGGCCGAGATCTCCTCAGATAGAGTCTTGGAAGAGGAGAGGATCTGGATGGCTGTCTCATCCTCCAAGATGTTGCCCTACAGAGAAGGAACACAGCACCATCCTGATCAGGGCATCAGTTATTGCTGTAACTATGGACTTATAGCTCATGAAACATTAGGTGTTTTAGCTTCCCAAACCACCATCCTACAGAGGACACCAAATAAAGGTTGAAGTTACAGGCCAACAGACAGCGCTTGCAACATTAACATACTATATAAATGGTAGCCCCATAAAATGGTACTACAAAGCCACACCCACCTGTGAGGAGGACAGGACCTCCAGGATCTTGTCTTCGATTTCTTTCAGCTGTTTCTTGTTGGTCGCAGACTCCACGATGAGCTGGTTCTTCTTCTCCTCCAGCTCTGGCCTCTCCTTGGCTGCCACGATGCCCAGCAGCTGGTCCTCCAGCCCCAGGGGCGTGATCATGAAGTTCAGGAGAGTGACCTGAGGGCAAGGGGAAGGCCGTCACTCCAGTGGCCCAACCTACCAAGAGACGGCAAGGACCGACCTTGATGGAAACCTCTGGCAGGTAGTGGGGATTCCTCAGTCGGGTGGTGATGTAGAATCGAAAGTCCTGACTGTATTCAATCACGTTCTCTCCAAGACGAATGTACTGTGGGGGACACTCAGGATAAAGGCAAGACAAGCTACCACTGGGCCAAGAAAGTGATTAGTTAAGAAATCAGTAGAGACCCACCTCGACCCCGCCCTGTTTGAAAGTCTGCTTGAGGAGGAGGGGCTCTAGTAGAGGGTCCAGCTCCTCCCCCACATTCTCCAGCAGGACAGGCGTCCCAAACTGGATGCTGTTCTCCAGTGTTCTGGCATAGTCCTTGTCTGATAGCTTAATCACATGGAGATTGTTGGGTCGCTCCAAGTTCTTCACCCACTTGTTGGCCTGACCTGCAGGACAGGACATAGCAGTAACAATCTGCCCAAGACCTACTTGGTACAGCCATCCAGCCAGCACCGACCTTGAGGGTCAATCATGAGTGGCCACCTCCGAGAGTTGGACACAATGATACCATTGTCGATGGAGAAGGCATCCACAGGTAGTCCAGCAATGTTCCAGGCTCGGATTTTCACCGGGTCCCCAAGAGTGTTGTTCACTGCAAAGACCTGGAGGGTGATATCAGCATCATCCATTACGTGTGCAGTCATTCAAGGAGCTCCTAGCTCCCCCTAGCCTGGCCCTCACCTCAGAGCAGGGGATGTTCTTCTTCCGACAGAGGGCATGCCATTCCCGAGTGGACTCCAGCCTGAAGTCCACGGTGAAGGGGCCTAGGTAGGCCACCACACCTGAGGAGATTAACACATCGCCCACCACATTGATGTACCTGTACAGGGGGTAGCCCGGTGAACAGGCACAGGGATATCGATGAGCCACTGCTGACTAAGATGGCACCACACAGCCTAGTTACACACTTCTCTCCAAGGTCTTTGGCAGCGCGGCCCCATCTCTCCTTCTCGCCTCCTAGCCCTCCGATGAGCTTCTCTGCTCTCTCCAGCTTCTTGGTACAGAGTGCAATGTTGGCTTCCAGGTTGACCTTCTTGGTGGTCATCACTGAGAATTCATCGTTCAGTTTCTGGAGGAAGTCAGGCAAACGCATGTTACCAGTATGATCGTTGTGTGTGTATCCTTGAATAGTGGCACAGTGACTTCTTTATAACCCTCCCCGCACACCTTGGAGTTGGAAACCAGGGGTCTTCCCCAGCCAGTGGTAGAGTGTGTACTTATTTATCGTCAGTCTCCAAAAGCCACACTGTCTATCTCACAGAACAGTGGCGTACCTGCAGCTTGTCCAGCACAGCATGAAGCTCCACCCTTTTCTCGTTGAGCTTGGCCATCTGGACAGACAGCTCCGACTCTGCTTCTGCCAGAGCTATCTTCTTGGGGGCCACCACCTTGGCGACACGTTCATACACCTCCATGGCCCGCACCCAGCAACACAGCCCCTCACATGCAGTGGAGGCCGACTTGATCACATCAGGGTTGAAGTTCACATCTGTACAGTACCTATACATGATGCAATACATGTCCTGAACACTGTGAGTCAAAAGCACCTAGGAAGACAGCTATCACTCTCGTGGGTACAGAATATTTACTGCTGCAATTGCTGCTGACAACACTACACACATGTAACTCACTTCTCTCGGATCTTCTTCATGATGGCAGGGCTGATGTTGTCCTTGTCATAGTTCTTGAGAGAGTCCAGGAACTTGAAGTCTCCCAGGACCTTCTGGGAGGGCCCCCAGAAGTCCTCTATCATCTTCCCACTCCCTGAGGGGTCTGGCTTCCGCTCAGCTTTTATGCCTTTCATGATGCACACGGCCTCCATTACCAGCTTCACCAGTGCAGGGGGGTTCTTAGAGGGAAGGGGGGAGGAGTTGTGAGCTGGCAGAATACTATTAGCATGATATAACAGGAACTAGTGATGGGAGTGTGAGAAGAAAAACATGATCAACAACAGACAAGAGGGTCCTTACTGAGCAGTTACTCAAGGGAAAACCCCTTGCCAAACGGCTATCACTAGGGAAAGCCCCTTTCCAAACACCTGTCAAAGAGGGAGCCCCTACCTTCATGGACTTGACGAGAGTAATGTCCTTGGGGGTGAGGGTGTTGAGGGCCTGTAAGGCGGCGGCCAGGGCTGGCAGGGCCTCAGCCAGGTCTGCCTCACACTCGTCCTTGATACCTTGGGCCTTGGCAGCAGCCTTGTTGGCCACTGCCTCATCAGCTGCCACCACCTAGGGAGATAGCCATTCACAAGTCACAGGGATGCATGTGTGACACAGTCAATGAAGGCCATTGTACCTCCTTTTTGGCTTCAGCTTCTACTGTGTCCTTCTCTATCTTCACCATGAGCTGTTCCGTCTCATGGCTGGTCTTGACCAGCTCTGGCTGCAGCTCCTGTAGCTCTTGTTGCATCACTGAGACCTGGGAGGCTGCAAACTCCAGCTTCTCCAGGCCTAGGAAGGGAGGGAGGGAGGGAGGGAGGAATGTTAGCAGTTCTAACAAACCCTACAGTAATAGGGTAGTCTCCAGAGATAATTTCTTAACAGGTTGAAAATGTTTGTACAACAGAAATATTCATCAGGTACACAAAGTATATGACAGAGCCGTATGCAGGCAATAACTGTCTACGCAAGCCAACAAGGCATATAATGTCCAGTCTTGAAAACTAAGCTGGCTTTCTCAAGCCAAGCAACCTACATGTATGAATACTGCCAATGGTATAAAGGCAAACTGATGCCTGCTGGGATATTTCTTTACCTGTGACGTAGCGTTGCCTCATGAGCTGTATCTCATTCCTCTTCTTGCCCAGCAGACCTTTGAAGGTGAGGATGAGCTCCAGGTAGGAGGTGGGGGTCACGTAGACCCTCCGCCGCAGGATGGCGTAGTACTTCTCGGAGACGGCACGCACGCTCTGGTGGAAGTGCTGACACAGGGAGACACAGTTGCCACGCATGTCATCCTCCAAGTCAATATCCTCCAGGAACTTGTTGGCCACCAACTCCAGGGCGTCCTGTGGCCATGCCTGATGTGGGGCAGTGAAGGGAGGGGTGTGGCTTAGACACAGCTATACGTAGCTATGATGGCAGTATATGTCTATGTATAAGTCGAGTGCACAGCTTAATCTGTAGTGTGTATTAATTAGATGCAGCTAGTGTGATTACCTGGAACCAGTCGATGGTGCAGCAGTTGATGAGGGAGGGGAACATGCGGAGGCGGTTGCGGAAGGTATCTCCGATGGGACTCATGGCCAGTACCACGTGCAAGTTTTCACGCACACGTTCAATGAAAAAGTTGTACATGGAGAGGGGTGTAGCCTCAATTTTGCGACCCTGGGTACGAGCAGCGACCTGCATTTTCTCAATGATATCAGCTTTCTCATCAGCAGGATACAAATTGGGGACATCACCTATCGAAAATAACCACCACAAGTTTACAACTTCATGTGGGCGTGGTTATGTCCTCTAATGCGGCCTAACATGTTTACTTAGAGCACATCACATGATCATAACTATAAGACCCAACCCTAATAAGAGTGAGGTCTTGTGGGATACTTAATGACAGGTGTACCGGTGTTGAGGATCATGTTGATGTCTTCCACGAACGACTCGTCTTTGATCTGGTTGTCGGAGAAGAGGAAACAGGTTGGCTTGGCATCACAGCCAGCCTTCAGCAGCAGTCGCTTGAGGTCATCTCGCCACTCCACTGTGGTGTAGTTCTTGGAGATCTCGATCTGAAAGAGGTCGTAGTCCGCCATGAATGTGGACAGCTTAGCCGCACTCTGCCGGCCACTGCCTCCCACACCTAGAGATGATGGACTAGTCAGTCATGCAGCCTTTGCTACAAGCCAGGAACAGAAGTCTTACCAATCAGGAGGGCGTGGCCGTTGTCCTGCTTGAGGACCCGGCTGATCCGGGAGACGTGTTCAATGGCAAACTTGAACATCACCAGTTTCATGGGTGCCTTGCTCATCTGGTTGTACTCATCCAGATAGCTAACAGGGAAGGGAGATGGTTTAGTACCTGCTGTTCAGCACACGGCAAAATCCACCCCACGTCCTGGCCCTACTGTGGCTGGCGGTAATCACCTAAAGTCAATTCTCTGTCACTCACTTTTCCATTGCAGCTGTGAGCTCTTCAAAGTTGGTGACCTCATCGTAGATTCGAGGCTCAGCTCCTGGGAACATGTAATCACCAAAGAACAGGCCTCTGCAAGAGAAGAGAGAGAGGGAGGGGAGAAGGGAGGATGTTCTCACAGCAGAATCCTGGCATTAATACTAGTTTCCATCCATGCTAAGGAGTTAACCGCCTTTGCCTGCCGGACACACCTGATGTCATCATCCACCAGGTTACCGGAGCTGGCCAGGTGCTTGAACAGCTTGTCCATGCTCATCTTGAAGTGCTGCTGCAGAGTGTCCTTTACGATCTCAAAGAACTGGCTCCTGCAGAAGGAAATAAGGTCTTGCCTCAGATTCAGAGTCCATGGAAAGAAGAATGGTCCAGCCGTGGACCATCTTCTGAACATGACCTAGCACAAGGTTCCTAAAGCTATCACTGAAACTCTCCCACGACAACTTGACAGATCTGACGGAACATGGCATGTAATTTGATATGTAATGCGATAAGTAAATGGGATACCAGACTAGTCTCCCACCTGTCCTTGTCGTCGATGAGCCTGTCGTAGAAGATACGATACACTTCATGCACCCAGAGCCTGGGAAGCTTGTCTCCTTCGGTCAGGTGGGTGCGTGGAACCAGCAGTACCCCCCGGACCACCCGGGAGAAGTCTCGCAGATTGAAGACATAGTGGGACTTGGAGGGTGTGGGCAGGAAGGTACTCACGGCAGTCTTGTAGACCTGCATGGTAGCCTGCACCATCACCTGAGGAGGGGACAAAGTGACACCAGATAATGCAGCTGTGCATTTCTCTATTACACACAGGCTTGTGTTGGTCTGGAGGGTGTATGCCTGGTATAGAACTTCCCATATGAGTAGAGAGGTATTGTCCTTCTTATTCAAGGAATCAGCACCGTCATTAGACGCATTGTCAGTATTATTTGAATGCTTGCCGTTTTGGAATGTGACTCTCCCTGAGATGGGTGAGTAGGTGAACCTATCATTCTACATAGACGTGGTACTGACCTTGCCGAGCCGGGTGAAGATGGCATCGAAGCCCTTGCTGAAGTGCCAGTCCACCATGGAGGAGAAGATCTTGGTCATGGTGCTGTCGTCGAACGACTCAATAGAGATGATATTGCAGTGTCGGGTCAGTCTTCCTGTGATGTGGTTGCGCCCACCCCCAGGGGGACCCATGGCTGCCACCAGGAGCTGAGGGGAGTGGGGGAAGGGGTCTGGTAATGCCACACAGCTCGTGATAATCGAAGGTCATGATAATCACTAATGATAGCTGTCACTGTGGGAGGGGAGGGTTACCACCAAACAGGCTGAGCTCACTCACCACGTCAACGAGCTCCAGTCGGGACGTGTCCTTCAAGTCATACCAGTGCTTGTGGTTCATCCACTGCCGCAGCAGCTCAATGGGAGGCTGGGCCCCGTACTTCTCCTTCTGTGGCATGTTCAGGTCATCCACAAACACCACACCTTTCTTGCCCATGGCCGGACCAAACACACCCTTCCTGCGCCTGCAGGGGAGGCATCAAGTTCGCTGTTTGAATGGCTAGCGCACGGTGAAATTTCCAGGCAAGTGAGGCAGTTGCTAGTTCAGACATATATCCTTACCTCCACATGGTGAGACTACCAGCAGTATCCCCTACATTCTTACCAGGAGACAATTTACCCATGAAGAAAGTAATTAACCCATGTTAACCCATGTTAACCCAGTATACATGTGTTAACATGGGTATACCTAAGTGGGTTTAACAAGGGTTAATTAATTAATTAACATGGGTATATGTGGGTTAATTAATTAACATGGGTATACATAGGTTAACATGGGTATACATGGGTCAATTAATTAATGATGGCAGGGCCAATGAGCTTATGGCATTAAGTAATGCTTTGATCGCACCTGTCCAGTTTGGACATGATGATGGACTGTGTCTGGTTGGCTGTGGTGCGGGCGGAGAAGTTGATCATATTGGGCAGCCACCTGTAGGGGAGATGGGCGTGGCTGTCAGCACAGCTCCCTGGGAAGCCAGGTCCCACCCCACAGCCATCATGCACCCCTCCTCCCCGGATACAGTCCTCACTTTTCCTTGGGTAGCTGCACCAGGTAGTTGTTAGTGATGGCAGACTTGCCGGTGCCAGTGGGTCCCACGAAGAGCAAGGGTACAGAGCCCTCCGTCCGATTGACAAAAACATCCAGAAAGAACTTCTGCCGGGCCGTGTCGGTAGTGGGAATGATCAAGTCACTGACCTGTACAGGAGCGCACAGCCTTGAGGTACACCACACTGATAGTTACTGCATAGATCTTTACGTTATCTCAGCTTTAGAAGTCATAAATCATACAATATGCCAGAGATGGCATTTCCTGTTGCCCTGTACCTTGGCTCCAGCTGGGATGGTGGCACCCTTGTCAACGAGGTCTTCCCAGCTGCTCCAAACCCCACCCACTTTCTGGAAGAAGAAGTCAAAGACTGTCCCTCTCTCAGGAAACAGGTTGTTCTGCAGAGGAAAGGCAAGGAGAGAGGGAGAGAATCAGTAAATTATGCCCAGGCTTTCAGGCTTTCAGGCCTCTCTTCCAGGCTAGAGAAGAGAGGCTGGAAACAAGGTTAACTATACAGCTGACGGTGGCTTTCTGCAGACCTTGGCAAGCTTGATAGCCTTGGGGCGGGGATACTGTTGGTCCATGCCGGAGACAAGGGTGCGGAAAAAGACATCAAACTTCTTGCGAGAGTCTCCAGTCATAGTTCCCCCCAGCGACCAGATCAGAGCGAACAGGAAGAGGCACTGCAGCCACACTGCCATCTGACGAGAGCATGTAATATAGTGTACTTAGCCTATTATAATGAGCGAACAGGTCTGAATGATGGTCTCACAATTTCCTCTCCTCTCACCTGAGTTTGAGTCATCTTGTTGCTGCCATCCTCGTTCTTCTCTCCAATCTCATCCATGAGGCAGGTGTAGAGGGTCATGAGGGAGTGCACCAGGTGCGAGGGGGAGGTGGTCACGAACAGCCGACACTCGTGGCGGATGAAGTCCAGGCAGGGCTGCACCAGCCACTGGAAGAGCTCTGTGATGACCTTGAGGTTTTCCTCAGAGATGGTGCCTGGAAGGGTGTTCATGTAGGACTGCACCAGTGGCTGCCAGCCAAGCTGAAGGGGGAGGAGAAGGGAGATTATGAACCACACAAAGGATAAAGCATTAAGTTACAGGCTGCTGTGTACTGTAGTCTCAGATATGGACCCTATATGCGTGAGGGGATGCAAGGCTCCAGGCCTGAGGGAGGTCCCACCTGATGTGGCTCCATGTAGATCATGCCACAGCGGGAGACAGTTGCGGGGGAGGCGACCTCAAGGTCCTCGGGCTCAAAGATCAGGTTCTGCTTGCCGCTCATCTGGATAATCTCCCCACTCATGAGGCACAGCTTCTTGTTGTCGTCCAGCACTGTGTTCATGTTCTCGATCCAGATGGCATCCACGGGACCATCGAAGATGATCCACTTGCGGTTGTCGTCTGTGGCAGAGGCCTGTTCACGAAAGGAGTTGGCCAGCACCCCGTCTGACCACTCATGAGACACAGGGTCAAAAGACCCGTACAGCTGGCCCATGGTGATGGACTTGGGGTTGATGATGCGGTAGTCCACCTGCACAGACAATGCAGTGGTCCATGAGGTGGCAAGAGCCGGTCTGACTCTAGCCTCGTTCCCAGGCCACGCAGTCGGACTGTGTGACCTGGGAACGAGGCTAGTCTGACTACTATTGTGATGAGAGTGTCACTTTGTTCCCATGCTCTAGTCCACAGGGGAACAAAGTTTTGCACCTCACGGGTGGAGCCCGAGAGCAAGCCTGCTCACAGGCACCTGCACTACGCTACCATTCCCATAGCAACCAGCAGATCCCTCCAGAAACATCCCATCACTGCCTACCTTGTACTCATCCATGAGCTGGCTTGCATTGAGGTCAGCCAGGCCTGCCGCTAATACCTTCCAGGCGGAGGTCTTGCCTCCCATGGGGTCCCCCACAATCATGAACCCATGCCGCACCAACATCATCTCATAAATCTGCAGATGAGAGGCAGTCACAGCCAGTCCCCAACCAGTCAGAGACAGTCCCAATCATTGCTAACTTTCTGTCTACCTGTATGATCTTGGTGATGAACCACGGCACAGGCTGCAGCCCCATCTTGGCAATGTTGTCGCAGAGAGCGTCTGTGAGGTTGTCGTAGTCTGGTTTTGGCAGGACCACACCCGGGAAGAGGTCAGAAGTGATGCCCTCGAAAAGGGGAAGGTCGTGAGCCAGGAATTTGGGAAGGTTGACGTCATTGATGGCTCGTAGCATGAGCACACTCTCATCTTCCTTTGGGTAGCTCAATTTCAAGTTGCCGGCTGCTGTCAACACCGATTTCACTGCTCTCATGCCTAGAGAGGAAATGAATGGCCAAGGATGGGACAGGGGTGGGGCAGGGATGCCTACACACATGTACTGTCTCATGGTGGAGTTAACCTACAGCCTCTGTGCATTTCATCAGCTACAATTGCAGGTGTTCTGTCTGCACTGACCATAATCGTAGTGGTGCTGGGAGGAGAGCTGTTCAGAGCACAGCCGGTAGACGGCCACAATCTTGGCTGAGAGGCTGCGAGCATCCACGAAACCCATGGAGTAGAGCATAATCTCTCCAATCAGGGCATAGTCTGGGACCATCATAGCCACTGTGCGGAACAACACCTGGGTGGGGGGGAGGGAAATAATAGTGGACCCATAAAATAAAGGGTTGCAACCCTGGTAGCTCTGTACTGAGTGCATGTGGCTCCATCCCACTGTATCCCTCCCTCTGGTGACTACCTTGAGGTTGTCGGGCAGCTCCTGGCGGCCGGCATAGCCTGGGTTCATGGTAATGAAGATGGTGCAGGACGTGTCAATGGAAATCTCTGTGCCTTCAAAGACAAAACGCTTCAGGTTCTGGTTGACTGCCATCTGGATGGTCTGGATCTGCTGGGCGATCACAGACAACACCTGTAGGAGTCCACAAAGAAACACCATCATGTCTGAAGGACAAATACTATCAAACAGTCACGATTGCAAAAATTAGAAATTTTGCTCCTCATTGGCTGCGAGATTAATCTTTATGAAAACGCATTGTGAACCTACCTCTAGCTCAATCCTGTTGAACTCGTCGAAGCAGGCCCACGCCCCTGCCTGGGCCAGGCCCTTGAAGAACTTGCCCATGGCCTTGTAGTCCAGCCCGTCAGAGCAGTTGAACACCACACACTGTTTGGCCACTGCCTTGGCCAGGTCCTGGAGGGAGGGGAGGGGAGGGGAGGGACACACCAGAGGCATCCTACACGAGCAGGACTGGCTGTTCATTATGACGTGTAGCATTCAGATAGTTCTCTATATAAAATGGTCCTAGTGGGTGGGGCCAAGTACCCAGTGGGTGGGGCTAAAGACTCAGTGGGAGGGGCTAAAAACCTACACATGTACCTTGCAGGTCTCTGTCTTGCCTGTGCCAGCCGGGCCTTCAGGAGCCCCGCCCAAGTGGAGCTTCAGAGCCCCCATTAGGGTGCGGTAGCATCGGTCCGTCAAGGGTGTAATCACAAGACGGCCTGGGGGGGCACATAGCCTCTGGCTAGCTAGCTCTGTGTACAACATAACCTGGCTGTGCTAACACTAGCTTGGTCATACATTGCCAGGAGCTGTAATGAAACAAGCGGCTCATTCCTACCATCAGAGGCACAGTACACACCTCCAAGTGGCTCCTCTGAGGAAATAAGCAGCGGGCTTGGCGGCCACACTGCCCTAACCTGTGTTGCTCACACTATCCTAACCTGTGCTGCTCACACTATCCTAACCTGTGCTGCTCACACTATCCTAACCTGTGTTGCCCAGGTACTCATAGCCATAGGGGACACCGGTAGTGATCATTCGCACCATGACCCTCTCGTCTTCGAAGTAGTATCGCAGCTGGCTGATCCAGTGAAAGTCGGCGGCTGAAGTGACCTTGTCCTCGTGCAGCTTGGCTACCACATCTCGGGCTGGGAGGGAGGGGTAGAGGTAGAGGGGGGAGGGGTAGAGGGGACGACTATCTCGTACCCTCAGCTATGGCCAGTGTTGAACTCCTTATATCTACCCTGGCTCTCAAGGTTGGCACTTACCATTATATTATGCAATAACAACTGAGGCAGTACTAAAGCCAATTTCCCCAAAATACGCATTTCCATTCCTAGTGATCTTCATACCGAAGCGTTAAAACTCCACCGCAATAAAACATTATAGCACACCATTTCACCCCCCCCCCCCCTCCCTCCCTCCCTTACCATGCACATCCAGTACAGTGAGAGCCCCCAGGGTAATCCGAGCCATGGAGGCTAGCTTGCCCCGCACCAGCTCTACGATGTCAGAAATCTGACGGTTGCTCTTATCCAGGTAGGCCTATACAGACAACAAACGGAGGAGGTACAATCGACACAACGAGTCTTCCCCACCATACAGACCCACCCTCAGTCGTAGTCTGCCCACTCACCCCAACGGTCCCCTCCTGGATGGCGGCAGTGACGTCCATGGTCCAGTAAATGGAAGACACGGCCAACACCACCTGTCCCGGCCACTCCACCACCCACTTGGAGCGGGGAACCTCAACATAGGCATCAACCGCCTCTTGCATCACGTCCTTCAAACTCCTGATCATCATCTCCTGCACCTTAAGCAGCCACTTCTCCACCATGCCCTGGGGGCAGGATTAAGGTAGGGGGACGCAAGACAGCACATGAGCTGTTGGCATTCCTCACAACCATCAGTAAATATCAAGGATATACTATATTGTTGCACTCTTTATTAGCTCTCCTGTTCTCTTCCTGTACTTATAAAGTCTTGCTTTATTACTTTTCCCTTGTGTACTGGTTAATTGATTTCTGTTTTATGAACCTGTTTTGTGGAGCTGTGGTAAGTACCCTGTTACAAGTACTGTCCATCCATTAAGGCTCACCTTGGCCTCTGCGGGTACGATGGCTCCTGAGAATGGTACCGTCTCCTTCTCACTGCTGATCATGCCGGTGATGACTGTGTCCTCCGTGAACCGCAGCTTGGCAATACCCTCAAAGCACTTCTTGAGGTGGGGTTGGACCCGCAGTGGGTCCTTGGTCTCAGACAGAATTTCCAGTAGC
This sequence comes from Phakellia ventilabrum, assembly GCA_963921505.1. Classification (NCBI taxonomy): domain Eukaryota; kingdom Metazoa; phylum Porifera; class Demospongiae; order Axinellida; family Axinellidae; genus Phakellia; species Phakellia ventilabrum. Next base: position 6,787,530 of record OY997392.1, read on the forward strand.
TCATCGTTGGAGAGAAAGAAGAACCTGCCAGGGGGTGGAGTCACACAAATCTCCCGGTGAATATGACCATGTTGACCCTCTGAGGCTACCATCTCGGGGCAATGGCCCCACAGATGGGGACTCGTGGGAAGAGATTACCTCGGGAAATAGAGTCTCTTCTTCTCGAGGTAGTCGTTGAGTCCCTTCTGGATCTCCTCCAGGAGCCGATTGGACTCCTGTAGCTTGCCCAGCATGTTGGCCTGGGCAGTCACCACTAGTGCATGGTGATCCAGCACTGCCCCGCCCATGATCTCCCGCCAGTAGCGGTCCACGATGCTGAACTTCCTCCCCTCCTCTGGCATCTGGGCCATGATGTCCTCAGAGGAGAAGATCGGCTCTGGAAGATGAATACCTCAAATAAACTTCAATTAAAACCAACATGTAAGCAGATATAGAAGTGCTACTCACCAAGATAGAGCCAGGTGGCTTGGCACTTGAGCCAGGCATCCAGGATGTCCTGGACGAGAATCAGCGTTTCCTCCCACACCTTAATCTCCTTCTCAAATGGTTTGATGAAGGGGGAGCCCCGCATCGTCTGGGTCTTAACAATGTGGTCATCAAGCAGTACCTGGACCTCATCCACTGCCGAGAGGATCGACACTCCCTGAAATGTGAACACAAAGAAAGGATCGTGTCAATGCCAGGAACACACGAGGGAGGGCAATGGCTGCCGGTGGCTGCCACACGGGCAGTGACTCACAGTATCCCGGTACTCAATAAAAGTAAACTCCATCTCTTCCCACTCTGTCTTCATCTTCTCCAAGGCCTTCTCCAGAGAGTACTCCTTGCTGGCAGCTGCTCCAATCTCCTCCAGCCTGCAAGGACACAGCGCTCAAGTGAAGCCGGGAAAACTCATCAATGTTACAGAGAATACCCACTTCTCTAGGTGCTTCTGTAGGCCATACTCCAACATGGTGGTGAGGGGCGTGTCAGGGTCTGGCTTCAACTCAAAGCCGACTATCTCACCCATCTGTCAAGACAGGGATGAGGCAGTCAGGGGAGGGTGACACAGCCAACTAGACTGCTGAGAGGGTGGAGGCCTACCTTCTCCCAGTGGCGGTCACGGATACCAGGGTTACAGAAGGTCTGCAATAGAGGGAGGTGCTTCTTGAACTCATCCAGCTTCATCTTGAAGAGTTCAGTGGACCGCTTGGGGCCCGGTAGGTCGGCAAACGTCCGTGAGAGCTTGTGCATGGTGCGCCACATACTACCCACGTCCTCCTCAACCTGAGGGAAGGACAGGGCTGCAGCAATCACTGAACTGAGAGGAGCAACTGACTCACATGGACAGACTGAGCAAGCTGGGAAAATACAAGTTTGATTCCCAGACACCCCTCCACATGTGGGGAGAGCCTCGGAGTGGGCCAGACTAGCTCTTTGAGCTTACAGTTATGGCCCCTTTGAACTAAAATACCAAGTTAATTGACCATTTCATTGCCTGCTATATCGCAGTATAAGGATGGTTTTGAAAAGTGGGAGAAGTGATGTAATTGGGGTGAAGGGGCTCTATGGCATTCAGTTGCTCGGCAGCATCTGTGGCTCCGCCCACCTGCTCAGCGTCCAGCTTCTGGAAGGGCCCAGTCATCCAGTGCTCGTGTTTCTCCAGGAAGACAGCAGCCGTGCCCCAGAGCCGGTCACAGGGCTCCTTGAGGGTGGTGGTGGCCTGGATCTGGGGGAAGGGGGTCATCTCCCACTCTAACATCTCTTCTTCATTGTTGATGGCCTGAGGGGAAGAGTAACGAGCTAGCCCCAGGGCCTTTGGCTCCCCCCGTCAACCCTCTTCCCACCATTGCCTCCTGCTTGGCAGCCTCGAGGTTATGTCCGAGCTGCTCCAGCTGTGCCACGACCTTCTGTACCTCCTCCACCTGCTGCACGACCTCCCTCTCTCGGAAGGCATCCACCTGCGACTGGTACTCAGTCAGCAGAGCCTCAAACTGCTCACGTCTGTGAAGGGGGACACTCCACATGAGCAGTCTTGTGAGACACTAACCAGCTACTCACACTGCAACCAATGATTGAAGTGTTTAGTCTAATGGCCTGTGCACTGCTTTGAATTAAAGTTTAAAAGTTGTATGTACCACAGGGTGACAATCTTGGCACTGACACAAATACCAAGTTCTCAGCTACACCCCGAAGAACAAACCCTTTACACAGTACACACCAAACTACTTCTCATGCATAGTGACACTTAGTGCAGGCTAAGTTATCCGATTACAGTAATCGGATAACTAAGTTATTAATTGAGATATCCAATTACAATAACAGTACTCCATGAATACGGTTAAATGTAAAGAGCTATGCTCCTGAGTGTAGGATAGTAAGACTATCATCTTTGCAGTGACTACTTTAGTCTGCTAATTGCTTATAGTCACACAAGTGCCCTACCTTTCCTTGACCTGGTTCTCTGCCTTTTCCCTCCTGGCAGCCAGTCGCTGCTGACTGACTTCGAAGATAGGCTCCATCCTGCCTGGCCAGATGAACAGCTGGCTGTTCAGCTTCAGGTCCTCCTCTGCACAGACAAAGGGGAGGTTAAGAAGAAAGTAATAAGAGGGAATATCCTATTTAGAGCACACCTGGTAGCATGGCGTAGTCAAGGAGGAACTTGAGCCTCTCCCCTGCCTCCTTCACCTCTGCCTGCATGCGGTACACTGTCTCCTCACGGGACTGAGGGAGACAAAGTACCAGGAGGTTCATGCACTGTTTCAGACAGTACTAACAACGTAACAAAGGATAAACTGCTATCGCCACCTCTACTCTAGAACAATATTGGACGCTGTAACTTTACCACCGAGGTTGTTCCTTACTGTGTAGCTAAGTTGTAAACTAGGACTCTCAGGAATACTAGTCGTCTCCTTCCCTCAAGCGGTATCCTAACTTATGGGGCAGGTTCCGAGACCAGGATGGAGTGGAGACCCACCTTGGTGAGGAACTGGACCAGGGCCACCATCTCGTCTGTGGTACTGGGGTCCTCATACACCTTGGTAGAGATGGAGTCATAGCGCTCGCACAGGCTGGGAGGGGGACACTGCGTTAGAACACCACAACCCCTAGAGCAGGCCACCCGTGGGTCTGGAACAAACTCACTCTCTGTTGAGGCTCCTGTTGTTGTCCACCAAGAAGGCAATCAGCCGATCAGCGAGCTCATTGGCTCTCTCTTCTAGCAGCTCGTTCACAGCCCGGCAGTCTAGGCTGAGGAGGTTCAGGTAGACCGTCTGCCGCAGAACACTCAAGTCTCCTGCCTGGGAGCGGAGCTGGTTGATTCTCTGGGGAGGAACAAAAGAGGGCTAGGGCTGCTGCTTAGCAACCACACCAGCCTAAAGTACATGTAGCTACCATATCAGTCTATCTCCATTCGTACAATGTGTGATACGCACTGCATGTACCCTCATTTAAGGCACATGGCCGTGATCCTACCTTCCCAAAAGCTGCTAGTTCCTGGTCTTCCTTGAGAAAGGCATCAACCTCGCGGCTGGCACTGCCATCCAGGAGAGGGCGGTGCCTGTCATAGGTTGCTGACAAGTACCTAGAATGGTGGGTATGGTAGCGGGTGTGGGCTGATACATACTACAATTCTGCAACCAGTTTAAAGAACAAGCTGGGAAATTTATAGACCTCTTCAAAGTCTGGCATTGCTGGTAGTTAATCATAAGCAGAAACTGTACAGAGGTCTAATTCTGCTGAAACACCAGGAAATAGAGTAGTCACCAAGCACCAGTAGGTTGGAAGGTTAACTACACAGTGGGAGAATGGGCTAGGAAGATGGAGGAGTAAAAGGTACACTCCATACCATCTCCCTAGCCCATTCTTCAACTGTGTAGTTCAATTACTCGGTACATCACACATAGGGGAGGCATGACCAAATTTGCATGTTCAGCAGGCCTACAAGTATGTCCCTCTAATGAGATTGTACACACACCCCATGCCAATTCGCCCACCTGTGAGGCCCCCTGAGGTTAGCCTGGAGGAGGGTGAGGGCTTGGTTTATTGCCTCGCCTACCACTGGCTCCTCCAGCCCCACACAGGGCAGCACCATCTCACAGCCCTGTAGCTCAGGAAACAGCACATGCTCCACCTGGAGGAAGAGTGACAGTAGTGGTAGCCTCGTAACCAGACTCCCCACCAAAGTTGGGTTGGAAGACCTCAGGGAAAATCATCAGCCGCCTACCCTGGGCATCTTCTCAGCACTCTCCACAATGGTGGTGATGAGGCGGTGGAGCATGGCCTCCAGTTCAGAGAAGGGAGGGCTGAACACCAGCTCCGAGGCCTTCACCACTAGCTCAATGTGCAGCACCTACCCAGGCATGAGGGAATGGCATGAGAGTGAAAATGAAACTGACAAACAGCTAGCCAAGGACCCATGGATCCCGGCTGGCATGCTTCCAGGCAGTAAGACAGTTTACTGGAGTGCTTCTTTTCAGCGTTTGATCCTTGAGAGTGGCTGCTATGGTAACTTGGAATTGCAACAATAAGTAACTAGGGTGGTTCTAAGTACAGACTACAGGTGAACTCCCAATCCCTAGAAGACATGAACACATTATGTACAAACACCTCCCCAATTTCAAACTCACAGGCTGGAAGACAAATAGAAGGTCCTGGAACCCGCCCTGGTAGTCGTTGCCTCCCTGGTAGAGCTGGAGGAATGAGAGGAAGTCGTCCAGGGAGTTCTCCACCGTCTCCCTCAGCTGGCGGGCCATCAGGCTGCAGGCACAGTTGAAGAAGTGCTCTGCGAGCACGGCACTCTCACTGGGTGAGGTGGGAATCAGGTGGGCCCAGGAGTCTCGCTGTAGCCGGAACACCTCTCCACACTCTGTCATCCACCTGTTGGGAGGAGGACAACCTCAACCTCAAGGTGGTAGGGAACAGCTAGCATATTCCAGATAAAATGAAGTACTTGCTACAGATTGCTCAGCCCAAAGTGCCTGGACAGGAGAGGGTTTGAGTGGTGGTATTGTTCCCGGACTTGGAAGTAAAGCATGTAGGAGTCTGGGAACAAGGCTATGCCAATTACTAATGAATGCTTTAATCTCACTAGTAATATGTTTGCAGCCTTGTTTACAGATTCCACTCCCCAGACTTCTACCACACAGTGTAGCGTGCGTTAAAAGTCTTAACAGCCTGGGAATGAGGCTAGTAATTTGGTAGTACGTTACTCCTGCTACAGACCACAGGTCCTCCCTGTCCTGCTACAGACCACAGGTCCTCCCTGTCCTGCTACAGACCACAGATCCTCACTGTCCTGCTACAGACCACAGGTCCTCCCTGTCCTACTACAAACCACAGGTCCTCCCTGTCCTGCTACAGACCACAGGTCCTCCCTGTCCTGCTACAGACCACAGGTCCTCCCTGTCCTGCTACAGACCACAGGTCCTCCCTGTCCTGCTACAGACCACAGGTCCTCACTGGTTTCTAAGGGTGTCTCTGGCTTTTGCACACTGCTGCTGCACTATCCCCTCAAAGTGGGTGGGGTCCATGGGCCAGGGGGCGGAGCGTAGAGCCTCCAAGTCAATGAAGTGGACTGCAGAGTACCTATAAGGCAGAGGAAGAGGTTTAACTTTAATGCAGCTGACCCACCAAAGTAATAAGGAAACATAAACGATAATAAGTGGTTTCTGATACAGGCATAGCAAAGAAAACTATTCAAACTGTAGTTGTGGGCCCAATATACAGGGAGATGACCATGTGACTTACTTGGTGTGCCAGAGGTGCTGCAGTTCTCTCATGGTGGTGTTGGTGGTGAAGAGCTGGTGTCTTTGTGCCTCCCTGGCCTGCTCCATGCTGCTGTGCCAGGGAATGGGGGCTCGCAGGGTGCGATGGGGGAAGGCCTGGGGCACTGCACCAATCCTCAGCCGGGCCATCTCTGCAGAGTCCCTACAAGTGGGATCCCTCCACTCTGTCCTTACACTTTGCAATTAAAATTTATGATTATGCATGGACCCCATATGGATAATTGCACCACCATTGTCTTGCATTACTTGCATTACTTCAAATCCTACATCGGCTTACATATGGGATGGTGTTTACTACATACATTGTAGCCCTCGGCAAAGTACCTGTACGGGTTTACTGACTCCCACATAACAACCACTTTGCTCTCATTAGTACTAATTAAGAGCCCTGGCTTCAGGCAGTACCCAAAGGCTCACCGAAGGATGTAGTCCACAATGGCTTTGCGCAGGCTGAACTGGTAGTTCTGTTCCACCTCTTCATGGAGCTCCGCCCTCAGTCCCGCCCACTCTGGATTCTGTAGAAGGCGTTCTGCGAGCCTCCCATGTACCTCGGCCATGGTGCTCTCTGGTATAGGGGCAAGGTCACAGAGGGGAACGCCTTCATTGACGTAGTAGTGGTAGCGCTGCAAAGGGGGAGGGGAAAGGAAGCTAGCAGTGTCACATGACCCACCCACTGCTGGTCACATGACCCACCTCAAGGTCCCTCTTGCTGGGTTCTCCTGCCACATGGTGGGACCACGCCTCCTGATGACTCATTCGGGAGAACTGCTCCTTGGGGGTGAGGGGACGGGAGGGGGAGGGATCCACACCAACACACTGGTGCTCGTGGTAGCCTGGGGGCATGGGAGGGGGAAGGGGGGGAGGAGAGCGGAGGGGAGGCACCTGAAACTGCGAGGGGGATTTCACAGGAGCTATAGTCCGGGTTAAGGATGGAAACCTAAACCTGAAACTATAAAAAGATACACGACAGTACATTGTATAATTCCTTATATTTCTGGGAATGAGATTAGAGTGTGTCTGGGAATGAGACTGGAGTGTGCTGCAATGGCTGCAGGATACAGAGTGACTTTGGTCTCCTGCGCAGAGCCCTGATCTTCAGCCCACTGGCAGAGGGGGTGTAATTGTTGGCGATGGACTCGGAGGGGGTGCGGTGGTAACGCTCCTCCTTGAAGGGTGCGGCCCGAGTCCATGAAGCTCCCTTCATGAGAGGAGGGTTCTCCAGGTTGCCTAGCACCAGCTGGGGGGTGGAGCCATGCAACAGTTTGCAATAGAAGCAGTACAGTTGGTCCCACATGTCCAAGTAGGCGTGACCTGGATGTCATGTGATTCCTTACTCCAATAGTACTTAACAATGCTACGTGAATAAATTAATTAACCCTTTTGGCACAGTACAGATCTGCACTGCGCCAAAAGACATACGACAAACTGTATACATATATACCAGGTAGGCGCACCGATCTTTAATCGCCTATCATACATTAAATTCTGTGGTCCATTATACCTTGCTGGAGAATGCAATGAACTCAGTGCAAGCCCCTGCATGCAGACAGGCAGACAGACTTACTTTGTAGAGTGGTGATGGCTGCTCATGGGAGGAGGGAAGGATGGGGATGTGGGGCAGCTGGGAGTGCACCCTGGCCGCGGGGTTCACCGCATCCAACTGGGGCATGACAACGTGCAGTGAGGGTTGCACATGCTCATCGCTCATGCTGGCGGGATGTGCACACTAACCCCTACGAGATTAAATCACTTACATCTACTTTATCCATATGCCTTCGAGATTCAGTCTCTTGTCGGTCCTATGTCCAGAAGCAGTGGTTGTATGTGCACTGCTCGAGGGCTGAGGGCAGCCATTTTCTTAAGGTAAACAGCTGCTATAGCAACTCAAAATTCAGATACCGTTCCGTACCCGTACAACAGAAACGTTCGTGGGTGGGGCTGCATCCCTTATACTTGCAAATAAATGCACGTTACCCTAAACCCTAACTCCAACCCTTTTCTTATATTTGTTGTAAGTACCATTCATTTATTACAGCATGCATAATTATACTGCATGCAGGTCATGATCAGATAACAGTATTCAGCAGAGGTGGCTTGCTGCTAGCACTATCCTTTGCTGTCTTTGGCTTGTTGACTTCTGTGTACACATGAGAAGGGTCAGGACCGTTAGCAATACCAGGTATGTGCTTCTTGGCAGTATGCTGCTGAGGAATGAAGTCATCAGGAATTTCATCATAATCAGCAGCAGATGTCTCCAGTTCCAGTGGAATGCTGTAAAGTATGAGCACTTTAGTTAATGACCAATTCTGAATACCAGCCAATGCAGCACCTGCTCCCAACTGACCTGCTTGGTGTGGTAGGTTTAGCAATCTTATCTTTCCGCATCTTCTTTTCAGCAAGTTTTTCAATGATCTCATCTGGAACCACATCATATTCAGCATATTTTTCATCTGGAACCATATCATAGTCAGCTGAAGGCTTTTCCAACCCCTCTGGTGGAGTGCTGTACAAAAAATGATTATTGAATAAAGCAATAAAGGAAAAGAGAGTCAGTAGACCACCGACCTCCAAGGTCTCTCGAAGAGCGTTCCTCGCAGGTCAGTATGCGTGTTGGCACAGGAACTATTGGATCTACTTCTTGTACCACGAGGGATATCATAGGTGAGGGGACGTGGTACGTCGTACATAAGCCTTCCTGGGCTATCGGGACCAATAGGAAGTGTCCCCGTACTGTCCCTCGGGAGTGGGGAGTCCTTTAGGAGTGTGTCTGTTGAGGAGCTCCGGCTATAGATCAGTGGAAGAAAAAAATCATCTGCTAGCCCTAATAATATAAGGATGCAACTCTCAGTAATTTACCATCCTCTGGGACCCTTCTGGTACAAGTGGCTGTTATCAAGCACTCGAACTGTGACCTTCTCATATCCCTGTTCCTCAGAGCTGCAGCGTTTTGAGAATCCAAATGAAGTGATATATTAGCAGTAGTAGTACAGTAATATTTGCATACCGTATTCTGGCGTTCTTGTGAATCTTGGCACACAAAATCACTCCCACCACCACAACAGCCAGCACTACCGCTACAGTTCCTGCAGCCACTGGCACTACTATCACTAGGAGCTGGTCTTGTGTGAGGCCTGTGGAGCCTGGAGACAACTGGCTTGGGGTAGGGGTAGGGGAAGTGGTAGAGGTAATGGTCAGAGTGCTGGTGCTGTCTTCTTCAACCTCCAAGAGAACAGCTGTGGGTAGTGGAGTTAGGAATGTCAGCATTCCCTTCTGGGTCCTTGCATCTCTATTTTTGTAATTCAATCTAATCTACTGAACATTGATCATCTAATGCAAATTAACCATATCCATCACCCTAATAACTGTACAAAGTCCATGTTGGTATACTGCATATGAAATACTGATAGAATGTAAACACACTTCCCATAAAGAAGCATGAAACGAATTACTGGTGCCATACAACTTCGGCCCATAACTGGTTAATCTGATACACTAGAGCAGAAGAAACACTAAAGCTATTGAATTACCATTCCCACTATATTCATGATCAGATGAGATACTGAATTATATACAGCAATACTAGCCATGCTTTTACCAGAAATTTCTCAAAGCCATCTCACCTTCTGTGAGTGTGCACCCAAAGAGCAAGACCTCCCAGCACAGACGACCAGCAGGGTCTAGGATACCTCCATTGATGGGTAGTTGCAGCCTGGTAAGAACAATGGGTCTCTCCAGCACAAAGTAGGCGTCACGTATAGTGATGCTCTCGGTGACAAAGTTCTGTCAGGAGAGTAAGGTTCACAGTGCACTGAAACAACATGTAAGATTGGTTGTCTCAACCATAAGCTCCCATGGCTATAATTCAACGTCATAAAGGAGGCGAGGGTATGCACATAGAGGGATGGATCTGGAATGGTAAATATTTTCACTAACCTGTGAACTATCAGACATCCTGTATGCAGTCAACTCATCGTTCTGATCTCTAGCAAATGCTAAGCTGAAGTTGTTGACGTAGCCATTAAAGAAGCCTCCTGACTGTATCAACGTTAGCACCACTGGCTCAGTGAATGTAAGATTAATATGGTTGCCTGGGAGTGTGGCATCCGCAGCAGATGTACACCAGGGGTTATTAGGTGTCCCAGAATTAATGAAGTAAGTTACTGGGCCAGCTGCATCCTCACTCGTGGCAGCCGCATTGGCCAGGGGTAGCAGGGTGCGGTTTTCAGATATGAAGTACTGGCTGTTGGCAGGGCAAGCTGCATGAGTGGAGACAGTTGCCATGTGAATAAATGCATCGATCTTCCTAGTTTTAATGTATGATACAATACTTGCACCTTTGGAAACGACAATTGCCTAGCAACAGATGAATCTGGCTGTATATATATACTTGCACATTTATGTAACCATGCAATTTTCAGTACATATGCCAATATACACACTAGCCCTACAGCAACATAGTATTCACAGTTGCCAACCTATTGAACTCTGTCCAGCCACTTCTGAAGTCATCAAGGAAACAGCCAAAAGGCACACAATGCATACACTCCATAGCAACATCATTTTGGTTCTGTGCACTTGTGAACACCGAGCTGCTAGCTATACAGCTGCACTAACACTAATAACATGCACAAATAATAGTTTTGCGATTGCACACGGATAATATAACGAGCTTGTATGGGTTCCCTCGTAATATGAGTCGTGCCAACCCCATTAAGGCTAATTAGTGTAGTAATAGCACTTCATTCCATAGAACGTGACATCACTATGAATAATTTATATACCTTATACAGTTACAAACTGACTGGTTGTAATGTCTATCCATACAGGTACACTGTGCTTAACCAATGAGGATACAACGCTGACAATACAGTTCGAGTGTGTGGTTGCAATCAAGGCATGGGTGAATTAGCTACTGAGGTGTTTCTTCATACACATTGCTAGATTCTAAGTATGCAGATGTCATAGAGTCTAGGTTGGCATAGGTGTAGCCCCCTTCCTCCAGTGATACACTGTAGCACTCATTCTCCATCACATGGATTGTGCTGTCCCACGACTGCTGCTCCAGCTGCTGGCCATGGAAGGGTGAGTTGTAGTGCGGGTTATCCACCATGCTGTCTGGACGTCTGACTCCACCCACAGGCTCATAAGGAGCGGGAACCACAACAGGAGGAAAGCTTGAAAGATCAAGGGAAAAACGCAGTGAAAAATATTTCTGAAAACTTCAGAGAATACATTATGGTAGCTGTCTACCTTTCTGGATATTCATAGAAACCATTTGCAATCTGCTGTGTAGCAGTCCCATTGTTGCTCGGTAAGTGTGGGAGTGATGGAGCTGGTGATGACGAAGCACTAGGGGAAGAGTTAGCTACTGTAAAGTGGGAGATCCACTGATCAGTGCATCAATCTTACGTCACCTTTTCTTGTACAGAGTTGCATTATCCAGAACTTTAATGGTATCATCTTCTGTTAGTCTCATTGTCTGGGGGAACGTTGGTTTTGACCTGCATGTGTATGTGTTCATGTGTGTCATGAAAAGGACATAAAATTACGTGAGGTCACTTGCTAGTATGATAAATATCAAGACGGCAGGTAGATACTGCACCCTAGCCAGTGGCTTACCTAGTTCGGCCACTGTTTATGCAAATGACAACACCAACTGCAGCAATCATAATAATCATGATGATAAATAGAACAGTTGTAGGGACAATAATCTTCAAAATTAAAGGCAAGTCATTTCTCTTGCTCAGCTTAGTCACTTGGGTTGAGGGGAATGTGCACGAAGGAGTAGCAACAGGCCCAGCAGGCCCAGTAGTGTGGGCTGAGGCTGTTGGGAATGCAAGTTCTGGACTGACAGCTGGAGAAATAAACAAACACTCACGACTGTAATGCTGTGACGTAGCTAACCAATTTTTAGCTCTGTCTTACCTTCAGAGAGGAGACAACCAATGAGAGTGAGATGCCAGCACAGCCTCCTGCTGGGAGCAAGAGTGCCATGTAGGATGGTCAGTCGAATCCACTGTACTGGAAAAGGTGTCTCTAGTGTGAAGACTGTGTCAATCTGAGGCACTGTAAAGTACTGTAGATAATTAATGTAACGACCATGGCACGAGGGAACAATATAGCTAGTTAGCTATAGTTTCATGTGCACTTACTTTCTCATTTTGCATGTCTTCATAAAATGTAAAATTATTTAGCATTACTGCATACTCCACAGTGAAGTTGGACACGTAGCCATTGCTGAACCCTGAGGAGATTATTCCCGTCAGGACAACAGGCTTTGTAAGTGCAACAGTGATGCTGTGTTGCAACCCTGCACGGGGAGCTGAGCACCAGAGGCTGAAGGGAACATTGTTTCGGCCAAAGAGCTGATCGGCTGCATTCGTCTTCACATCTTCACTACTTGCGTTCACATTCTCAGGTGGCAGTAGTAGAGGGTCAAATGAAATGATCCTCTGCAGTCCAGAGGGGCAACCTGCAGATTGATGCATCCATCTAGTAAGAGGCTGCCTCATAGCTACATGGCATATACTAGCTAGTCCATATCTCTGCGAGTGTGATTTTCTTCATGGATGGACTGCCCATGCATGCAATGGTTTGAGTCCTATAACAGCATGACTTCTCTACATGCAGTGCATCAATCCCATGCAGATGGCATGACTCTGAACATGCATGCATGCAAGCCTGACATACCAATTTGAGTGGCTGCATCTGCTTCAGTCCACATCAGAACAAGGAGATACAACAAACTCAGCCACATCCACATGGTTCGATTCGACAATAACCACAGGCCAATGTTAGAGTATACCGTATTATATACGGATACGTTGCTACTAGCTAGCCTAATTTGGCACACCATGATGGAAATGTGCAGTTTAATGGACTAGGTGCCAGCACAGATAAACTTGGTGAATAACACAATTAAATAACTTGTATGTAGCTATAGCCAGCTAAGCATACACCAAATTGCATACACAATGTTCAAACATTCAGTTGTAGTGTGTTACACTTTCATATTTGTTTCCTGTACTGGACTAGCTTGTGCTGGACTAGCCCCCACTGCACTGTAGCTGATGTTCTGAATCACTTCCATGGACCCCTCTAGGTGCTGGTGTTGGCGCAGTACACTACCAGCCACTGATTCATACGTCCGCTCTTCTGACCTGAATAAAGGTACAGATTGACAGATGTACATACTCTTTCAATAATATAGATATACCTATCAATGTTATCTCCATATAGGACATTCTCCACTTCCCTGAGCGTACTTCCCCGGTCACGGAGCTGGTGGCTTCCCAGGTCCACACTGTAATGGGTAAAGAAAGGACATTGTACAGCGAACATGGTGATGATTTTTTGAGACTGTGCTAGGTAATGCTTGGCTATGGCGCAGGACAAGTCAAAGGTTACTGTAAATTGCTACATTATCACGTCACAATAATAATAATAGTCTCAATTAACAAAAAATTTGAACCAACTTGCTGTAATTCTAAGTTGCCAGGGCAATGGGTCTGAGATTTGTGAGAATTTTACCTCATGCTACCCTCATACAAGGCATTGTCAAGCTCTCTCAGTGTTGCCTCCCTCTCACGTGTACGGTTGCCTTCTGGGACTGGGCCCTTACAACTAGGACAACCACCACCAGCTGTTACAACTGCTCCAGGTTCTGAGGCTTTCACTAAAGTTGAATACTGCATAGAGGGACTGAGGCAAAGTAGGCTACATTATGCACTTGTGCAAGAACAGTATCATTGGCACGTCGTAGCTAACTAAGTACCATATTACCTCCATTTCTCCTTCCTCTGATACTTCAAACAGATCACCACTCCAACAGCTACAATCACGATGGTCCCCAGTGCAATGGGGAGGGCAATTGCCAGCACTTCCTCCCGAGTGGCCCCACCACTACTGGCCTGGTTGCTGGTATCGACCCCAGATCCAGCCTGACAAGTGGGTATTGGACCAAGGCTAGCTGAACTAGGGTTAGATGTGGAGGCAGTAGAACGATGTGTCACTGATGGGGTCATGGTGCTTGTCACTTCACTCTCAGCTCCTATTATTTCAGCTGTGGATCAAATCATTCAAATGTGAGTTAAAATGATGTGCAGATATTAAGTCATGAAGCTACCCTACCTTCTGATAGCGTGCAGCCTAGCATTGCTACTACCCAGCATGTATTGCTACCAAATGTAGCCACACCATCATTTATTGTGAGTTGAAGCTTTGTGGTGACAATGGACTCCTCCAAAGTAAAAAATCTGCTAGGTATAATAATAGGAGCAGGTTGGGGGACAAAGAAGTTCTGTTGGAATAAAAATGCACAGGATTATTAAAAGATGTACGTACATCATGTATTGGGGCAACTAACCTGAGGCATCTCAGTAATTCCATAGATGTCAAAGAAACTGTCATTGTTATCTTCTGATGGGCTATATTGTATTGTGAAGTTGTTCACATAGTGGCTGGTGAAGAAAGAACTCGATGCGATCATTGTCAGGACAACCGGCTGAGTGAAGGTGAAGTTGACGTATTCCCCAATGAAGCTAGGGGCATCAGGACTAGTGCACCAGCCAGATGCAGCATTTACAATGTCCACACTTGGAAATATCTGTGATTCACTGCTTGCTTGTATGTTCTCCAGTGGAAGAAGGGAACGACTATCAGAGATAAACAGCTGGCTGTTGGGAGGACATACTGGGAGGAGGAGAGGAGGAAAATCTGCTACGCCTAACACCGAGCCCCACCCTCTCTTCAAGCATGCATTATTAACGTTAGCGGCGTAGGATTACCAACTACAAAGGGCCATCAGTGCTATAGCCACTAGTTTCTTGCAGAGCAAGGGCGCATCAACCTCCATAAACAGTCCTATGGCTCATGACCCAGACTAAGTATAGCCAAAGACAGAACTGAACTAAGGAAAGCCCTAGTTACAGTGTCTAAGCACATTCCTCACAAACTCTCTGCTTCTAAGAAGACACTACCCTGGTTCTCCCCACTTCTTAAGTTCCTCTCCCATAAGCGTGATAAACTCTTCCACCTAGCAAAGACCTCAAAGTCGCCCTCAGCCTGGCTCTCCTTCCGTAAAGCCCGTAATAAGACCGTGACTGCTCTAAGATCTGCCAAGAGACAGTTCCTTCAAAATCTTTCATCTTCGGTCCGTAACCCAAGGCAATTTTGGTCTGCCTATTACTCTCTCCGACCGAACCGTCAGCGTATTCCAGTGCACTTGACTAATGGTTCTGTCACAGTTGAGTCAGCCTGTAACAAGTGTGACCTACTGAACTCTCATTTTGTATCAGTCTTCTCTGACCCTGATTGTTACTCCCCTGTACCTTCCTCAGCCCCTGATGCCCCCGGCCTTACCTCTATTTGCTGCTCCAGCGAGGACGTCCATTGTTTACTAACTTCATTGCCTCAGAAGACGGCCTCTGGTCCCGACGGCATTTCAAGCCAGATGCTCAAACATACTGCTTGTGCTATTGCACCGCAACTATCAACACTTTTCAATCTCTCGTTGTCCTCTGGTATTGTCCCTACTGACTGGAAGCTATCTAATGTCACCCCTGTCTACAAGGCTGGAGACCCTAAATTGGTCTCAAACTACCGTCCAATCTCTCTCCTGTCACTTCCATCGAAGCTCCTTGAGCGTTTTGTCCACAACAAACTTTTGCACTACCAACTCGTTACTGTCCCATACTCAATTTGGCTTCCGGCCATCCAGTTCCACTCAAGAGGCCATCATTTCAGCCACCACCGACTGGCACTCCATGCTTGATTCGAAGGCGAATGTTGCCGCGGTCTTTTTGACCTATCCAAAGCATTTGATACCATTCCCCATGCCGGTATACTGAATGCCCTCTCCGGAGTTGGAATTTCTGGTCCTCTTCTAAGGTGATTTTTCAGTTACTTGTCAAACCGACACCAGCGTGTGGTGCTCGACGGTTCCACCTCCTCTCAAGCCGACGTCACCTCTGGAGTCCCCCAGGGTTCTATCTTGGGCCCCCTCTTGTTCATTCTGTACATGGACTACATCAATTGTGTGCCTCTATCCCCAACTACTAAACTCCTACTTTATGCAGATGACATCCTGCTGTACTGTCCTATTTGGCAGACATCTGATGTATCCACTCTGCAATCTGATGTTGACTCCATCTCCCAATGGGTTACCCTATCTGGTCTCAGGCTCAATGTAGCCAAATCTAAACTTTTACTGCTCTCTAGGCAGCGTCACCCACCCACTATCTCCTTGTTAGTTGGTGGCTCCTTGATCCCTCAAGTGCAATCTGTGGTTTACCTTGGAGTTACTCTGTCTGGTGACCTGTCCTGGGCCAAGCACATTGATAATGTGTGTACAAAAGCTAAGCGCCAGTTGGGCTTCCTGCACAGGCAGTTTTACCATGCTGGCCCACCATGTCTAATTCAGCTCTACAAATCTCTTGTCCTGCCAATTTTGGACTATTGTTCTTGTGTCTGGGACCCACACTTTGCTACCCATGAGAACAAGCTTGAATCAGTACAAGCTCTTGCGGCTAAAATCGCTACTAAACAATGGAACTCGAACTACAATGACCTACTCAAACTCTTGTCCTGGCCCCGTTTGTCCATCCGACGTAAGAAACAAAAAGTTTCTCTTTGCCACCGGATCATTTCTGGTCACTCCATCATCCCGCCCTCTTTCTTCACCCCCCATCCTTCTCCTCACTTACGCCACAACCATCACATGCCTCTGTCTTATCCTAAGATTAGAACCTCCGCTCACTTATCTTCCTTTTCTGTTAGTGTTATTCCTTTGTGGAACTCTCTCCCCCCATCTGTTGTTTCTGTTTCTAATTCTGTATCATTGAAGAATGCCTTGTCTCGTTTTTTTATAGTATCATAATTTCCTTTTTTTGTTGTTGATGTTGCTGTTGCCCTTTTTTTTTATTAAGTAAGTATTTCTTTTTTTTCTTTCTTTTAATCAGTCCCATTGCCTTGCACTTTACCTTGCCAGCTTCTTTTCTTTTCCTTGTTTATTATTATTATTATTATATATTTTTTTCATTTCACAGGGTTGCCTTTGTATTAGCCTCTGGCTAGTTGGCTCTACCCTAATGTACATTTCCTGTGCATTGAATTTGGATAAAGAAAAAAAGAAAAGAAAAAAGTATAGCCAAAGACAGAACTGAACTAAGGAAAGCCCTAGTTAATTTTCTACTGAGCATACAAACTGATCTACCAACCACCGACCTACCTACCACCTCGTGTGCTTGCATCGGGGTCGCTGTGAAGGCCAGCACAGCCGCTGCAAACAGGAGGGCCAACTGCATTCTGGCTCCACGGTTTTAAAACTTCAGCTCCTTTTGAGAAAACCATAGAGTGTGGGCTGGGCCACATGGCAGTATTCATAGCTTGTAGGAATCTAATAATCCAAGACAAAGAATCCTGTTACTGGACAGATTAACATACTTTCTTTTCCTCATCATTAGTACTGTTTTATCAAACAATCTATGCATGAATACAACAATACAACAATTAACATTATGAAATAATTATGAACTTGCATATAACTATAGCTACATGAGCAGTAAATCTTTACACTTGCCAGTGTATACTACAGCCATGTAGTGTCTGTAGTGACCAATTCAACTGCTATCTTGTACCCTTGTCCTTCTACTAGAAAGACTAGCCCAGTCCCTACAAGTAGCACCAGCCACATCTTGGTTGGTATTGTGAGAGATCTTGGTATGTATAGGCAACCTGATATACCACACCAAGCAAGTGTATTTGATAATTAACATACTAATAATGCCTATATAGCTCCAGACTTGAGTGTGATGTGCTTCATGTGCACTGTACTATAGTTATCAGGTATCAAAAGAGTATAATTATACAAATTCTCCAGAAAATTGAGTTAACAGGCACCTGCATGTTCTACTATGTAGGGTAGCAAAGGATCGGAAGCATGTGTTACAAAAACCAAACTCCATAGTCACTGCTCTTGTGGCAGTTCTTCATATTTGTCTTTGCGGCCAATGCACATACTGTAACTCTCATTCCTCATGGTCTGGATCCTGTCGTGGGGCTGGAATGGGACACTGTAGCCTGCATTTGAACTTGGCACAGGCTCATAGGTCTGTTCTCCTCTGTGAAAAAATTGTTATGAAGCTGGTGGTTAGAAATTCACTTTAGTACTTGTGAACAGAATACATCACCTCGAGCTGTCCTCATATAGAATGTTCTGTACTTCCCTAACTGTCTCAGCCCTCTGTCGCCTATCTCCTGTATCACTGCAGTAAAATGTGATGTGTAGCTAAGGCTCTCTCTCATTCTTGCAAAAACTACAACTCTCTTACCCAGCATCCTCTTCATACAAGATATTCTGAACTTCTCGGAGAGTCCCCTCCTGTGGATGACCATTACCAGCTGGAGCTACTCCCACAAGTTCTAATGTCTGTGCCGAGTGCTGTACAGACGAACTGCAGTTACATATAGGAGAGAGTGCAGCGTGTATGATAGACTCACAAAGCAACCACACAGTACATGTACTTGATTATCAAGCTAGCATAGTAAGTATCCCAGTGTGTGGGTAGATTCCAGATAACCCCCAAGCCTTACAAGTAGTTCAAGCACACAGCACTATTTGTCTGGCAAGCTAGTAGACAAGCGAATGAGTATGCTAGGCTAGGGCTGGTATTTAGACTACCACTTGTAGAGCTTGTGTGAAATACACCCGCTCATTGGAGGGGGTGAACAGAAAATTTGTGACGGCCCTAAGCGGCTCAATATATAAGATATCATGCAACTGGTTCTAAATACTCATGGGACTGATGGATGGTGTGGGATGGACGGTAAAGAATGCAATTTCAGCATGAAGTAGTACAAATGTTTATACAATGGGCTATAGCTACTTCTGTAACTCACCCCAACTTGTGCCTCGCTTGGACACATATACACATGCCTAATGTCACGATGACAGCTACAGCTGCAATAGTTACTATAGCAATAGGCAGTGCAATGGCCAGGACCATAAAATCCTTCTCTGCTGCCTCTGCAGTCTGGGGAGGGGGTGTGGCAGCACTGGAACAGGCAAGCGTATTTGGCACAGCCGATGATGGAGCGAGTGTGGATGAAACTGCATGTATAAAAGTGTTGAGGTTAACATTAACATTCCTATATAGCTAGCATGTAGAATTAGCTAGTTGTACATGTTTCAGACATTCGACAGCCAATAACCGCAAGACTCCAGCAGATACCTCCACCAATGAACTCTTCAACCAAAAGCATCATTCTCTCAGCTGCAAATGGCTCTTCCAACACATAATATGTGTTGATAGCCGGAGTAAAAACATTCTGCATGTGGTATTTACAAAACTGAATGAAGTGTATAGCTATATTATAGCAACCAGAATTTTAAACTCACAAGGGAGCCCATTAAGCCTTGAACTGTAGAGTATTGAATGGTGAAGTTGTTGACATATTCAACTGTTCCACTGGAAAATGTGTAGCCCCCAGAGATGAGTCCTGTGACCACCACTGGTTCAAGAAAAGTCAGATTAACATGAGGCAGGGCTCCAGCAAAGACACACCACACATCTACTCGGCCTGGCCCAAAATTGATGAAATTTTCGTCAGGCCAGCTGAGCGTATTTCTGGATGCAACAACATTGGATATGGGCAGCAGGGAGGTGTCCAGGGAGATGAATGTCTGGGTATTACCCTGGCATCCTGAAATGACAATTTAAATTCACGAAGTTAGCTACCATGAACGTCACCGCAGTTTATACGCTTTATATTAATTCACGCACCTAGGCCAGCCGCTCTTGCCCAGCTGTGAGCCCATACAGAGAATACGCAAACTGTTACACACTGCAGCTTCATAGCACGGTTCGCAAATTACTAGTGATATTATTACACAATGTGCAGGGATGTCCTCGCTTCGCGAGAATTGCTGGGCGTGGCACATGGCAGAATAACACGTAACGTCTATGATAGCACGCGTACGCAGGTGGCACGCCCATAGCACCCACCCACAAATGAAGGTCAAACACACACCCACAAAACAAAATGGCTACTTGCTATTATGTGCCTAGAAGATCAGAGGCCGAAGCAAGCTTACTGTGATAGTGATCGCTTCCAAGTCTCCCCGTTAGGAATTTTAAAGCGAAGGTAAGTGTTCGCTGTGTATTTGATAGGCTATACCAGGAGAACTGGCTGGAACAGGTTACGACGACGACGGGGACGTCACAATTCGTAAACTGTAATTCTGTCCTTATTATTCAAGGATTACAACCATCGTTATACAAAGCAGACTCTACAGAATGTATTTAATAACACTACGTTGAGGCTACACTAAGAGAGGTCTCCCTCCTGTAGAACCAATGATGGTTGTATACTGGTGTACTGCTGCTGGGGGTTGACCTCCCCAGCCTCAGCAGTGATGCAAGGCTCTGATCCTGGCTGCATACTCTCCATCAGCTCATACTCCGAGTCATCTTGGCTGACCGTTGAAAGAAGCTGTGGATGTCCTGGGGCATTACCAACCTTCAATAGTGGCTGTCTGGTTATGCATTCAAGACTGATGGACTCATATGCATGATGTCTAGTGGTCACTGCGGGTGCAGTGCTAGCAGAGACAGTACTAGTTGCGTGCGTTGCTGATTGAGCCTTCAGAACACCTGGTGATACTGGTACCTCATATCCCTGAGGAGAGCTGATGTCTGCTGTCCCACACTGCTCTGTAGGCCTTCCATTGGCACTTTCCCTACATGCAGTGAACTGCACTGATTCATAGGAGAAGTTCGGGACATCCATACCACAGCCATCCTCCTCATCCAAGTCAGGGATACTTCTGCAGTGGGAAGAAGAAAGGGCTTTAGTTACATGACCCATCCAATTTAATTAGAGAAACTGATCCAACGTACTCTTGGCTATTGTAAAGCGCATTGTGTAAAACTTTGATGGTGCTGTCTTTTTCATGCTTCCTGTTGCAGTTGCCTTGAGGGAGGTAGTAGTGGACAGAGGCTGGTGATAGTAACCTGGATAGAGATATTATATAGTAAGCACAACTGTCTTACTGTACTCTGCAAGATACCAATTTCTACTTACTTTAGCTTGTACCTTGTGGCTCTGTTCAAGTGAATGCAGTAAGCCACACCCACAACATTCACAAACACTACAATCACAATGGCTGACAAGACAATGGGTAAAACAATCTCCAGCACCAAAAAGTCTCTCCGCAGGATGACATTTGTGTCCTGTACAGGATCAGAGGGTGGGGCTGCCAGTGAGGGGGTGCAGGTGGGGCTAGGGAATCTTTCACTGGTGAAAGGAACTTTGCTTTTAATTGACGTGAAGGACAGTGGAACTTGGCTTTTAACTGAAGTAGAGATCGGTGGAATTATAGAAGTGGAGACCAGTGGAATTGAAGTGGACACAAGTGGAATTATTGAAGTGGAGGCAAGCGAAATTGAAGTGGAGACCAGTGGGATTATTGAAGTGGAGACCGGTGGAATTATTGAAGTGGAGGCAAGTGAAATTGAAGTGGAGACCAGTGGGATTATTGAAGTGGAGACCAGTGGAATTATTGAAGTGGAGGCAAGTGAAATTGAAGTGGAGACCAGTGGGATTATTGAAGTGGAGACTGGTGGGATTATTGAAGTGGAGACTGGTGGAATTACTGAAGTGGAGGCCAGTGGAATTATTGAAGTGGAGGCTAGTGGAGTTATTGATGTGGAGGCCAGCGGAATTATTGAAGTGGAGACCGGTGGGATTATTGAAGTGGAGGCCGGCGGAACTTGGCTATTAACTATAGTGGAGGCCAGTGGATATTTGCTTTTCATTGATGTGGAGGTCAGTGTAAATCCTGATGATTGATCTGCTTCTGTGATGGTAGGAATTTTATAGCAGTATGTATGGATCTTTTCCAGAAACCACTGTCATAAGTAGCTATAGCATGCATTAAGTGTAACTGTTTTATGATGCTTATGCTTTCTCATATGCA
Source organism: Phakellia ventilabrum (assembly GCA_963921505.1). Classification (NCBI taxonomy): domain Eukaryota; kingdom Metazoa; phylum Porifera; class Demospongiae; order Axinellida; family Axinellidae; genus Phakellia; species Phakellia ventilabrum. The sequence continues at coordinate 6,809,271 of OY997392.1, forward strand.
CTGTCTGTGGACTCACCTAGAACAGTGCAGCCATACAACTCCAGGTACCAGCACACGTGTCCAATGGCTTCCACAGCACGAGTGATGGTGAGCTTCAAGAACTGTTCGGTCTGCACAGGCTCCCAGAATGTATTTACTTTATCAGTGAGAATTTCCTGCATAAAAGAAAGTATAATTATGGTCAGCCTGATCAGTACATGATAAGTACAGTAGAATATTACTACCGGTTCTCCACTTGGGTCAGAGTAAGTGGTGAAGTTCTCCCCATCGGCTGAGGCAGCTATTGTGTATTCATCGACATAGGTGACTTCCTCCTGCTTCCCATGGGTGAGTGTTATCAAATACAGTGTGACAGCTCTTGTAATGAGGACAGGCTGGGAGAAGTTCAGAGTTATTGTGGGGAGGGGATCATTGCCAGGGAAACATGTAAACTTATTTGCCTCCAACAGTCCAGGAATAGCCTGTCCATCCGAGTATAGAACATTGTCCGGAGAGAGCAAGTCAAGATTAGGTGAGTTGTAAAGGTTCAATTCATTTGCACACCCTTTATAAACAAGAAATAAACTATGTATCATTATACGAACACCTAATCTCTCACCACTACCTGCCTTTTCTCAGCTTCTCATGCTCAGTGATAGCCTGACAGCAAAACTTGCCTGGATCATGAGGGCATCCATACACTTCCATTTGGAGGCACAGTGGGTTTGAGGTCCAAGCAGTAGGAGCTATTCTGATCCTATCGGCCAGGAGAGGGGTGCCAAGAGTGGCATTGGCAACAGTCCCCGATCTCCCCGGAGCAGTAAACAACTGTAGGGTATACAGTATATGCTTAAGTACCATCCATTGCATTGACAATGGGCATGCAGTTGTCGCTTACTTTTGGCTCTGCAGTATTAGGATCGATCAGAAAATGAAACTCTCCATCAGCTGAGGTTGTAAACTGTACCCTGTACTCTGTGACATTTCCAAAGATACTTATGACATGGGCAATCACATCCACACCAAAGTACACCTCCAACCACAGCTCCTGGATGCTGAAACCCAGCACTATAGAGCACCAGGCCTCACCTCCATGTAGTCGGGCTTCCACAGGGAGGTGCTCCTCATCAAGGTAGCTACTGGCACTGAAGAGGTGTCCTGCCACTCGATAGCGGTCTCCAGAGATAAGTGCATCGAGACCTTTACATCCATCTAGCTCTGCATTGATGAATTATTATTGTAAGTATAGTGATAGTATATATACAGTAACAATTACCTTTTAAGTCGTGCTAACCTTGAGTTCTGGCTGCTGAGTTAAACAAACCAACTATGATAGCCAGAAATAGTGCACATGCCGAAGAGTTCATACTGCATGGATAATAAAACTATTATCATTAGCTACTACAAGTTTAGCTACACAGCGATGCAATATGTTCTATTGTATGCCTACCCAGTACCCCCATCTGAGGCTACTATAATACCAGATGTCCGTATTAAAAGACCCAGTGCATTAATTAATGCACTCATAATAGCCATAGCGCCATCATGAGTCATGACTGACATTGCCATAATAATTGAATGTACAGTAACTGCAGTCTCATTGTCATAGCACATGTATATTATAAAAATTACTGCGTTAGTGCAGTACACAACATCTATCACTATATTATGGTAGCAACTCACTCGAAACGATCACGAGTCCAGCTCCTGGAAACTTATGCATGCACAACTGTACCGCACTTCACGTAACTCTCACTCGCATGGGATGCCCCGAGATAATTGCGTGGGCGCTAGGCTGCACAGTGTGTTCCTTAGCAACAACCTTAGAAACAAAACGTACGTAAGAGACATTGAATACACTGCCATGGAAGTACTTGGCTAGCCAGTACATGAGTAGCTATAGTTAAACAGGTGTGTCACTGTGTGCTGTCTTGGGACCGGCCAAGTAAATTAATATGGCTTCAGCGGGCGCCTCCGGGCACAGCACGATGACGCCCTCTTGCAACAGACTGCTGCAGAAGAAATGGGATGACAAGCGATTGCACGAGCACAGGGAGAGGGTAAGGAGGTCGCTCTAACAGGAATGTGCCCCACCCCAACCTTACTGTGACCTCTCTCCCATCAGCTGCGAGCCATGAAGGCCTCTGTGGACAACCAGCCCCCCAAGGACTTTGTGCACCTCAAGCAGAACCGTAGGAAGCAGCAGGTGAAGCAACCTTTCTCTCATGCATGCAAGACTATGGTACATATCAGTATGTAGATTAATGTGGACCACCTCTTTACTACAGATTGCGGAGGACCGGCTGGCACTGATTGACCGTCACAACCAGGAGCTGCTATCACGCATGCACCACATCATGCACACCACGGGGCGGGTGGAGCACAGGAACCAGGACTGGAGACCCAAAAGGAGGTGGGTGCATGTTCTGGACGCTATGGCCACTTCAACTCAATTCAATTTTGTGTTCTTGGGCCCAAAAATATTCTAGCTGCACTTAAAAAATCAGCAGTGTCTGAAACCTTCACCTTTGCAGAATGCAAAAAGTATAAATTTGTAGAGACTACATATCAGTGTGAACAAACTCTTTGAAAATTTCTTGCAAGTGTTATGACGGAAATGATTTCTTTTTTTGCCAATTGACTGGCACTAGTGTAGAAAAAAATTGGCCCAAGAAACAGAAGGTCAAGTTGAAGTGGACTAACCACCAAGTAGCGTTGTTGCATATTTCCCAGTGATATCCAAGTTGGTATATCTGCCTCCTGTGTTCTACTTGTAGTATCTGTTGTGCCCTTGCAGTCTCAGCTACGTCAGGAGGCAGGAGGAACTAGCTCGGATTCAGAGAGAGAACCAGGTGCGTAGCTAGCCTTGTTCCCAGGCCCCCCCCTCCCCGACTATGTGGCCTTGGGGTGAGGCTAGTGTGTATCTCATTCCAGTGCCTTCCAGTTTGTAATTGAGACTTGACCGTGTACTTCTCTCTGGCAGGCAATACTGAGGAGAATACAGACAGTGCGACCACAATACAATGTCAAAGACTGGGTATGACCATGTGCACAACCTCACACGAGGTGTCCATGGCTGTATAATGTGACTACTGTGTGTGTTTCCGCTTGCAGGAGAGCGATTTCAGAGTACACCAGACTCGCACCAAGAACTGCTCCCTCCTCCCACCAATACAGGTAGCCACTGCCCCCCCCCCCCCCCCCCCCCAATTTTTACATTACATGACCATAATATTATATGGACTGGGCGCTGCACATTCCACTGTACAGAGCTTGAGTCCTCCAAAGCCCAAGCCACTGCAGCCAGCCAGCAAGGTAGAACTACCTCCCATCATTCAGGCTTCAGGACGACCAGAAACCCAGCCCGTAAGCGCCTGCATGGGTACATCACTTAGCAACTCAGTCCCATTCCAGTCTCATTCCACCACTTTGAGTGGTCTGGTAATCTCAGTTATGAGTGATCAAAGTTTAGTAAGAACCAGGGACCATGGTTGCACAGAGGTCGGAAGGGGAAAGTATAGCTAGCTATAGCAGCTCTCTACATGACAATGTGACAGCATGACTGCCTTCAACTGTTCCACTCCCTATCATGCAGAGTGAAGTCGAAGAGGAGATCAAGGTAGAGGACTAAGGGGCCCACTGAACTCAACACAATTCACCTTCTCCAGTACTTTGCACTTTACAATACCTATCAAATTGTGTGTGATAAAGCACAGTTATGTAGTCAGCACCCAGCGAGCCAAATTATAAACACAGACACAACAGAAACCAACAAATGGTAGTAGCACTGTTAAGGGGACTTCACACTACAATTCTGGATTGCTGGTTGAGGCAGATATGCAGGCTTTGTCTCTGTCGAGCAGCCTTCACACTGTCAAGGTCTGGCTCTAGCTGGATGCCTGCGAAGGTCATAGCACGAGGTCGATCGACTGGGGGTCCTTCACTACATTCACTACAAGAGCGTTCAGAAATGGAGGCCAGGCTCTGGTCTCCCAGGCCTGTAGAGCTGCGGTGATCAGGGGTGAGCCCTGGCTCTGTGTTGGAGCTGCGGTGATCAGGGGTGAGCCCTGGCTCTGTGTTGGAGCTGCGGTGATCAGGGGTGAATCCTGGCTCTGTGTTGGAGCTGCGGTGATCAGGGGTGAGCCCTGGCTCTGTGTTGGAGCTATGGTGATCAGGGGTGAATCCTGGCTCTGTGTTGGAGCTATGGTGATCATGGATGAGCCCTGGCTCTGTGTTGGAGCTATGGTGATCATGGATGAGCCCTGGCTCTGTGTTGGAGCTATGGTAATCATGGATGAGCCCTGGCTCTGTGTTGGAGCTATGGTGATCAGGGGTGAGCCCTGGGTCTTTGTTGCTGCTCATGGACTGAGTATCAAACACATCATCTGCAAAGCCTTCCCATGTTCCTGCCACACCTCCATCTCCATGGACTGCCGATGGCAGGGGCTGGCCGTCCTGTGAGACCCGTTCTGCCTCTGACATCACTGCCTTCTGTCTTTCTAGTCTGGGAGAGGCTGAGGGGGAGCGGCAAACCACAGGGGCCTCAGGGGAGTGGGCAACTGGGTGATGGACAACCGGGACCTCATAGTCACAGGGAACAGTACGATTAAAGCCCTCAGGTAGGGGCAGAGGGTCACTGCTCTTGGATAGCCGGTAGGCAAGGGAGGACAGGGAGGGGCGGGAGGGACGAGACTTCTTCCGCCGTGGGAGTGTGAGGGGGGCATAGTGGTTCTCCTGCTGGTACCGCCACACCTCCTCTGCATTGTTTACTGTCATGGTGGTGTATTTGTGACGCTCCTGGCTGTCTCCTCGTTGCACGATGGAGGCATACCCCTCGGAGTCAATCTTCAGTAGGGTTGCTCTGCGGGCTACAAATGTTACACTGGTCGGTTATTATATCCAGAGGCTCTCAGCCCTAACTTACTTCTTCACCCGGCTACCACTGCGTTGCACTTACCTCCTTCTGGTACAAATGGAGGGCTGGTGGGACTAAGGTCGTCTGGTGCAGGGGTGGGGCCAATGCTGGCATAGTTGTGCTCTGGGTTCTCCTTACGGGGGAAGCCGTGATCAAAGGAATTGGGCAGACTCTCGTAGTCATGTGAGTCAATGGACTCCCCATTTGTGGCATGGACGAGAGGAGGTGGGCGGAGGGGAAGGGGACGGACAGGAAGTGGGTGGGGCTCTCCTTTCATTCTCTCTCTGAACATGTCCACTATCTGCAGGGGTAGGGAGAAGTGGTGGTAATTACAGCAACTACAGTGCAGGAAGATAGACTCAGCTAGAGGTAATGCCAGAGTCTGACCTCTTGTATGTCAGCTGCCTTGTGGTAGTAAGGTGAGGATGAGTCCTCCTTGAAACTGGGAACACTCTCGTAGTCAGAGCTGGAGCCCTGCTTCAGCTGAAGCCCTCGAGGCTTGGCAGACACTGGTAGAGAGAGAAATGGGTAGTCAACTGGTTGGCTGTTATCACATCACAGGTATGCCTGGTTGAATGGCAACTGTTAGCAAGCCAAAACTACCAGTGATGGCAATCAAGTGTCTTGCCAAAAGTGGCAGTAAAGATTACATGTTTAATGCGGATATACTACAACACAAAGAGGCAAAGAATACTTGACATATATACCATTGTGGATTGCTATCATACATACACAGCTCCATATCTCTGTCACTTGGAATGTGGTACACACCACTAAAATATGTTAGTGTCCATCACATGGCCAATGGCAGTCTACTACCAAATGAAATTGGCGATCTAGGTTCTTCCAGAAACGGCTTCCCAGTAGTGAACAGAGAACATATGGCTGTATACATACTCTTGGTCGGGCAATGAGCAACTAAGTGCTGCATTCTGACCAAGACAAAACATTGTGGGACGCAGACAAGGATAGTTAGTGCTGAGTGCCGTGACTCACTGATGCAGCTCCCCTCTTCGCTCTTGAGGGAGGTGTAGGTGTGGGAGGAGTTGCTGACCTCCTGCTTCAGTGGCTGGTGTCTGTGGTTCAGGCTGCCCACCCTCTCATACACTGGGTCTGCAGGAGGGAGAGGCCTGGACTAGTCTCCTTCCCAGGTTCTGCCGACTCAAAAGGCAAAACGGAATGGAAGAGCCTGACATTGTAATTACAAAACAGGATGCAATATCATATGATGGACACAATTAGACAGCAGGTATATACACTTTTGTTTGGGCCCAAACATACTACTGTGGGGATACTTTAGTCACAGTACCTGTGACAGGACATTGGTGAGATCATTTACTCCTTCTGTGACAGTATCCTTGGTTATATGCACTTTTGGACTTCCTGTCTCATTATAGCCTTGCCTGACAGTGTCAGCAAACTGCACCCATTCATGTAATATCCTGTCCTGTTTTCATGCAATTATGTCATCAGAAAAATATCAGGCTCTCCCATTCCAGGAGCCCATAACTCAAAGGGAAGGAGCGTTAAACTTGTGCATGTATGCTGATTCCACCTGTTGTCAAATGGCACTTGCCCAACACTCCTTATATGGTAAGTGCTATGTAAGCGCTATAATTTACTTAGCACTAGTCTAGTAGTAAACCAGCCATGCATAACTGCTAGGTATTCCATATATGGAGTTTTCTTGTAGGTGCCATTCGACAACAGGTGGAATCACTAGTTCAACGCTCCTTCCCTTTGGGTTATGGGCTCCTGCCCATTCTGATCTGTCATTGAGTCGTTAGCCTAGGATCTGCTTGGACTCTCTATATCACATCCACTGACTACAGTTCCACGTGTCTCTCACCAGTGTGCTGCCTGGGTGGTACGTCCCGGGGAGGAATGGGAGGTGGAGTGCCATCCCCCTCTGCCTCCAGCTGGTGGTAGAAGGACTGAGAGTGTCCTGCCTGGCAGTCCTGACAGAGAATCAGCTGCTGTCTCTCCAACACATGGTAGGTGGGAGCTGCAAGGTGAGATAAATTTGCCTGTATGCATACTAGTACTGTTCAAAGCAATGCATAGACTAAAAAATTAACAGTTATGGGTTACTCAAATATCCTATATATATGTGCAGACATGCATGATTAGTCACATTGACATTAAAGCTGTGCTTACTCAGTAGCCATGAATTCTCAGTTTTTGAGACAGGGATTTTTCGTATGTTTGTTTACTGAGCATCAGCTACCATTATTCCCCCACAACACACCTGGCTTGTGTTCGAATTCCTCAGGCTCCTGCTCAACGTCCCCCTCCCCTCTGACCTCCGGTGCCAGTCCCACCCCCTCCTGCAGCTGCTCCACTCTGCTCTGCTCTCCACTTAGCAATTCAAAATACACTGGCTCTCCTAGAGGGTTTGGGAAAGACAACTGATATAGCGATATCTGCACACACCCTCATCGCTACTGTCTTCAGTCTTATTGGCAACAAAGCCACCAACATCTGTAAGTACACCATGCATCACCACTGCCACTCACTCACCATGCTTGCCAACTGGGGGCTGCTGGATCACCTGACCACAGGTGTGGCACATAGGGTACTCCTCCACCCCACCCTCCTCTGGTGCAGATGTGTCAGAGGATGCGGGAGGGGCCGGGACCTCCAAGGTATGGTAGGGGTGAGGGGCTGACTTGGGTCGGCTCTTGGCTGGCTTCCTCAGTACCATGGAGACCATTCCATCTACAGGGACAGGGATGTGGCATGATGGTGTGAGACGGAGCTACTTGTAGGCACTGACATACACACCACAGCAAGATCTACAAGCCTTACCTGACCCCCTCACTCCTCTGTCCAACGATGTCTCTTTGTCACCTGTCAGGCCAGAGGCAGTCATGTGATTACTGATATCAAAGCAGCACTACTGAGGTTTCACCCACCTTCCACAAGGCTGCTTTCTAATGGCTTCCCTATACCGTCCACTACTGCATCTTCGGCCTTTCCCATAGCTTCCACAACTGGCCCCACCCCCTCGGGAGCAGCCACAACTGGCCCCACTCCCTCGGGAGCAGCCACAACTGGCCCCACTCCCTCGGGAGCAGCAGTGGTAGGACTGCACTTGTGGAGGTGGACATATACCAGCTCTTCTGCTGAGCCTGCATGTGGGGAAAGGCAGTGTGACCTGATAGCACATGCAGCATACCACACCCCCTCACTGGTTCTAGGAAGTCCTGGTGATTTCTATACTGACGATGCTTGGACATAGTGCTGGTCAATTGTTAATTGCCAGGGTCATGCTCCTCCATGCCTGCACACACTACTATTTAGCTCATGTGCCTTGTACCCCGGGAATGAGGCTAGTACATGATACATCTCCATTGGCATGAAGTGTTAACTATGACGACTTCAGCCATTCTTTGCTCCTGGCTTCTATCACATTAGCACTCCAGCCATCATCACCTGGCTTTACCTTGCTCTGCTGCTCTCTGATCTGAGATTACTGCCTGCACATGTGGCAGTGCAATGTTCCATGCTGTTTAATCAAATATGTACATGTAGTTCACTGGACTGGGGCTTGCTATGTCCCACCCCAATGAAATTTAGCTAGTTACAATCACGTCACAGGGCACAGTGTACATGCAGCCACAAAAAGTACCTTAACTTCCCAAAAATCCATCACCTTATGTGGGCAATTTAGCCAAACACAATCAGCTACAGAATGTGATGATTACCTGCCACTTGGGTTGGTGCTTGTGCGACTTCATTTGGTTGTGGGGATGCACCATCAACTGTAGTGAGGGGTTCGTTACAGGTTGTCTCATCCACGGTTGCAGGACCAACTGCATTATCAGGACTGTGGCAGGGCTGATGGCGAGGGGAGCCCCAGATGTCTGGCTGGCTGCTCACTCTGATGTCAGTCGAGTCTTGCTCACCCGAGGTATGGCGGGGGCTAGGCTGGTCCACTGGGGACACAGGATGTAATGGTGCCTTGGGCTCAAGACTGAGTGGCTGAGGTGTCTCACCAGGACTTTGTGGGGCCCCACCCACTGTGCTGATAACTCCACCCACTATTACCATGGTGGACGTACTGTAGCTCTGGTCAAGGTCTTCCAAGGCCTCCTTTTCTGTGGGTGCAGGGAGTGGGAGGATTGGGATGAACAAAGTCTCTCTGCCCAGTCTGGTGACAGTAGCACTCAATACACTGAATTGACCATAATAACAGATGGTGCCAAGTCTGAGCCCAATACCCCTCCTGGCATTGTCCTGAGCTCACAACCCACTTGACCACACCTCTGACTGGGACAGCTAGTAAGGACCAGACATGACTGAACCTTTCTCCTTGGCCCTGGAGTTTCCAGGGGGCGAGTGAAGAGGGGAGTCCTGTAGCAGTGGCTGCCTCGCTGGGCTGCCCAGCAGCGGAGAGGTGAAGACTGAGCTGCTCCGCACCACACCCAGTGAGTCACACCTAAGCACCCCAAAGGTGGAGGTGGTGGGAGAGCCCAGGGGGTGCTCTGTGGGAGGGGAAGGGTGTGGGAGCCTTCAGTGGCAACCACTCCCTCCTTTAGCCTCTCCTTAAGGACCAAGCTAGCTACCCACCATCAACACTGCCATACTACCAGGGTATTCAAGAAGAAACCCTAAGCCCTCAGACCTCTCTTCACTCAGGAAGTTGGTATTGTGTATACTGCATTACACATTAAGTAGCCTTATAAGCCCAGAACTATAATTTCCAAGAATTACAGTGTTCAATGTTTCCCAGCAGTGCATTACTCACTTACCCTTATCCTGAAACTCTAAGGTGTAGCTGAACTCTGACCTGCAGGTAAAGTATTGACAAACAGCTCATGCAAGCAGAGGATAGGGATGGGAAACAAGGCATCAGCTAGAAAAACAAATCTAGCAGGGATTAGGGGCACATACCCCCCCTCCCCCTCCCAGAAAACGTTATTTCCCAGGTTGAGTCTGACGCAACTGTGGTACTATTTCTTCACACTTAAACTGTGGTCTAAGACAAAACTCTAGGGGGAAGGGTGGGAATGAGTCTTCCATATTCTCCAGGGCCCCTGCTCTACTACGGTGAGTGGTAGAGAGAGCTAGAATAAAAAAAAGGCACAATGAGGAACGAACTTGCTGTCTGGCAGCTTGTCACAGAAGGCACTCTTGTGGAAGGGGGAGGGGTGGAAGGGGGAGCCGTGGTCAGGAGGGGTGTGGGACACCAGCTTCTTGTGGTCCCTTCGCTTAGTCTCATTGCAGCACCTGTAGAGGCAGGGTTAGGGGTCATTGGGTTCAAGACAATGCATGCACTGTGTGGTACACTTACAGCAGCAGCAGAATCAGCAGCGGCAGCACCAGGAGGATCAACACAGTGGCACCTCCACCCACAACCAAATTCAGCCAGGAATCTGCAGACAGTGCACAGCAAGTGTAGTAATACAATCTTTAGTCCACACACAGTGAGTGCTGCAGACAAGACCCCCCTACCACTGTGTACTGCAGTGTATGGGTTTCTGTTTTAATGTGGGCTATGCCAGAATCCCTTCAGAAACCACATGGAAGCAATTTCCGGAATGGCAATATTACAACAACAACAGCACTAACATGGCCTCGGTGTGGAGTGCTCTGGGCCTCGGCGGTTCCTGGAGGCAAGGGCCCTAGCCAGTCGAAGCGAGGAATGGTGCAGCTCAGAGGGATAGTGGGGAGCAGTCACTGCGACCCTGGCCCCCTTGGTGAGGCATCCCCTGATCGTTAACTGGAAACACACTGGGACTGAGAAGTGAAGCCATACCTCCTCTGTGACAACAGGAGGGCTCAAAGACAATGATGTGATGACTTCCTGTGCCAGTTCCTGTGGGCCAATGCCAGAAACAGAGGAAATGAAAATAGTTAATGAAGTCTGTTACCATGGCAATGGCATGTGCTACTGCTCCAGGTGAGCAACACAAAGAGTTAGATATCTGAGAACCACCCCATAGCCACCAACAATCACAACATCTTTGATCTTATTTCTAATCTGCAACACTACCTCATGAATAACGGTGTCGTCTCCAGCAAACCCAATTTCCACTAGCACAGGGGCTGGTCCTGTTGAATTGCTCACAAATCCAGAAAGGTGCAGCGATATGACCACTGCCTCCCTCAGTGGCAGTCTCACCTCCAATCCACATACGGAGAGAGGTGTGGTGGTGTTCTTTGGCCAAATTACTTCCACTTGGGAGCACTCTACAATAGTGCATTCATATTGAAGTAAAACGTGCCATTATTTTTATGCATTTATATTTGTAAATCCATGAAGCTGGTTTCTGCAAGCTACTTTGGCTGGCTTTATTAGTAGCCTCGCTCTCAAGCCACTAGAAACGAGGCTACAATGTCGCTATGTACACAGTGATAATATTATTCATCGACATAATTACTAGCATTCATTACTGCATGCAGTTTACCATCGGTTTCCATTGTGCAGCGAACGGTTAACAGCACTAATGCTGAGAGCAGCCACTTCATCGCCATAGCTTTGAAGCACCAGTTGTTCATTTTAGCATAGATAGAATTAGTAATAGAGTTTTGTCGCGAAGGTCTCGAACGATGCTTGAAGCCGTACGAGCCATGATAAGCGTCACTTCCGCTGTATATTTTCTATTGTAAGCGTTAATTTTTTCTGTAAGTATTAATTAGCAATCTTTGTGTATATATAGTAATATATTATCACAATGCCCACAGCTATATATTACACATTCCTCTTCAGGCTTTGAACTTGGTTGCAACCAGCTGTTCTGTATACACAGCAGAACTTTTGTTACGGTACAAAACATGTATCACATCTGACTTGTATTCTGGTTTCACTCTACTACATCAGTAGCAATTATGTGTCATAGACAACATGAAAAGTGAAGTGATCGGTTTGCCAGGTCTTATGATTTCTGCCGGTTTAAAAGAGGGACTTGCTAGTTACTCCCGTGGGTAGTTGACATCATCCATTTTCTGAGGAGTTACATGTAGAAGCCAATAATATGAGCTGTAAACGATAGTCACAACTAGGCTTACCAGGATCTGCAGCGCCTGAAAGGGTGAACACAGTGATCCAAACCGCTCAGTAGAGTGAACATTGATGTCAGCAAAGTGCACCCTCCTCTCTTGTCTACCCACCATCCTACGGTGAACCCCTTCCTGGTACGGTTGGCCGAGTAGGGACTGAAGGAGAAGCACTTTTGTTAAGTCCAGCAGTTGTTATGCATGTCAGCTCACAAGAATGTGCTTACCTTATCAATGAGTGCCTGTGGTAGCTTCCTTGGGAAGGTTCTCAGGTAGGGGCCGGAGTGCATCACCTGCTGCCCCCCTCCCGGCACGGCGAGCCCCTCTGCTCGGCCATCGGGATCCTCCTCCCCTTCTTCTCCCTCCTCAATGACAGCAAAAGAGGGGATGTGCTCCCCTCCCCCCACTCTGCCTGTGGCATCAGCACCATTGGCTGGAGAGGAGAAGGGTTGGGCTCAAGACTTGTTGATACTTAGGAATCGAAGATATCTTCGTACTCACCAATTGGTGAAAGAGCTGATGCAGGTCTCTGTACTTCCCCCCAGGGGGTACTGAATGAACAGATAATAACATAACAGCACCACTATCTACCTCTACAGTGCCCGTACCTGGGGTGCTGGAATGTGGAAGGGTTGCTGAGGTCCCAGGGCCGCTTCTGTGGCAGGCAAGGAGCAAACATGTGACTCCCACTCTGTGCAGCTCTCCTCTTGCAGTTATCCTACCTGGCCAAATGTTCCGATGTAGTGTCCTTGGAGTGTCCAGAGGCGGACAGTGCAGTCTCCTGAAGCCGACAGCACTAGAGGCTGACTCTCGTGTGCCACATACTCAAGACTGAGTATCTCCCCTGCATGAGCCCGCCATTTGGCCAAGGCTCCTGGGGGGCTGGCCTCCTGGGGAATAGAAGGAGTGATGTCACATGTGAGGAGGCTGGAGGCAGAGTGCTGCAGGTCACCTGGAGTGGCTTGGAGCAGTAGTCCTTTACTGGAAATACAGCAATGTAGCCCATGGTGTCTCCACTGATCAGAACACGGTCTGAAGGGTCAGTCTGCAGAGCCAATACATTCTCATCGGCAAGCTCAGTGATAGGGAATTCCCCTACAGTGGAAATGCCATAGTAACAGCTTGACTAAACCACCATGCAGATCACTACTGACCAATAGGATTATCTGCTGCAAATATATCCCAGAAACGAGCATGTCCTCCTTCACTGGAGACAAGAGAGGCCGCGCCTTTGCAGCTATGCCCCTGTAGTCGTGTCCTCAGGAATAGCAGCTGGTCCACTGGTGCATGCGTCAGGTGAATTCTGGGGAGGGAGGAAGCACAAACCTGGCTATTGCTTAAACTGCTTTCCCTCACAGTATAGGGCTGGAGAGATGCCTTACGAGTTGGATCTAATGCGGTAGGTGGACAGTCTGCGGCTGGCAGGGCGAGAGGTGCTCCCTGCACTTACGGAGGAGGCTCCTGGGCTCCTAGAGAGAGGGGTACAGGGGTGCACAGATCTACAGACATGCTCTCAAATCATCATGTGGTGCAAATACTAGTGTTTCTGGTTGAAAGTTCAGATATATATACAGTCTGGGAACGTGGCTAAATTAGGTGTGGCATTTCCTTCGTATTCTTGGCCTACTTTTATGGAATACTTCAACTGAAAGGTGGTTACCATTGTAAGCATGTTGTCCCTATTTAAAGTGTGTAATCTGTGCAGACTTCACTGGTTTCAGTTTGAAGTGCAGCTATGAAGCTATGAAGCGCTGTGAAGCCGCTGGCACTTTAAAGAGGTTCATTGAATCAGCGCAGCATGGCTGGGAATGGGATTCACCTTGAAGTTGCAGCAGTGCTGGACCGTGACATGCCAAGGCTGGCTTTTCTCAGTGCTTTTCTGCAGTAGGACATGATACAGGATCATAGCAGTACCACTATTAGCTCTTGTGACGCAGGCTTACAGCAACAATGGCTTCAGCTTGGCCATGGAGTGGAATCGTGACACTACTTTTTCTGTGTCCACATTCCAGACTATGATCTCTCCATCAAAGCTCCCAGTTGCCAGATAATGAGGGGGACAGTAGGAGACACACAAAATATCATCCTGGAGGAGGGGCAGGTTAAGTCAGCAATTAGGACTTGACTTTAGACAAGTAGGAAAGCAGTGCTGTGGTGAGCATGCCTTGTGATGGTCTTGGCCTTGCCACTGGGATTCATCAATCTTCCCTTCTTGGATCTACCAGGAAGAGAGGTGTGAGAAGGAAAGAGTGTGAGGGGAGGGAGAGTGAGAGGGGAGGGGAAGGGTGGGGAGAGTGAGAGGGGAGGGGAAGGGTGGGGAGAGTGAGAGGGGAAGGGTGGGGAGAGTGAGAGGGGAAGGGAAGGAGGTGAGTTGTTCAGTACGTGGCAGCAATGTAGTCCACTCACATCAGGCTCATCGTGGAAGGTGACGATCCTCCTGTTCCAGCCAACAGCGAGGAAGCTGCTCTTCTCCAGGAAGTGCATCACCCCCGTCACCTCAGTCTCCAGGGGGGTTTGCATGTACTGTAGGCACTGCCCACTCATGCCGTTCCACACCTGGAGGTAGGAGGCTTCTAGCACTAGAAATAGACCGCTGAACTCAGACGACTAGGAGCTAAAGACATGATAGCCCAGCATCCTCCTGTGTTTTGTGACTCACCTTGATGTCTCCTTTCCTCGAGCCAGTCAGGAGTCTACGGCCAGTGCTGTCAAATGCCATGGCCGTGATCTCATGTCTCCCGTGACACTTGGTGAATCGTAGTACTCGCTTCCCACTGTGGATGTCCCAGATATTGACCACACTACCCTCACACCCACTCACAACCTGCAGGACAAGGGGCATTTGTATTTTAGCTGGCCTTCAAGAACACTATGTTGGTCTGCGGGCTCATTTGTTTACTAAAAAGAGCAGTGATAGTGACTATAGGCTGAACCCAATTCTTATTGTTGGGGATCGCTAACCAGGAGTTTCTATATAACTGCACCTGTTCACCTGGTGGAAATGAGGATTGTACAGTGCTGAACACAGAGGGTGGGCGTGGCTGGTCACTGCCCACTGGTCGGCCGACTTGGCTGGTATTCCCACCCTGTACTCTGCCAGGTACTCATTACAAGTGACAGTGAGTGAGTTTCCCGCCAACCAGGCCAGAATCCTGGGGCCGTAGTCTGGCTGCCGCTGGCTAAAGGGGAACCTCACACTGATGGTCTGCATCAGACAGTGCTCAAACACATCCCAGGCACAGAGCACGCTGTCCTGAGAAAAGCTGAAGACCAGCCCTTGGTCTCTGTGGACCAGGACATCCAGCACAGCAGAGATGTGTCCCGTGAGGATGGCCGCAGGGCGAGAAGGGACGTAGGGGTTCCAGAGCCGCACTGCATGGTCCACACTGCCAGTGACCAACAGATCCAGGCTGTGGCTGTAGTCGAAACAGATGATACCCTGCGAAATTGGATTGACAGATAGAATTGGAAGTGGCCAGACATCAAAATCAGACAGGCACTAAATTACTTGACCCTCCTCGGCCTACAGCCAGTGCACACACACAGTGCACATTAACCAGTGTCCCTAACTGACAGGAGTGGTGTATGCAGTCAGCTGACCTTTCTAACACGGAAGACGTAGCTCCTTCTCTTTCTCTCGATGTCCCTGATGACCAGGGACTGGGTGGGAGTGCTGGAGCAGGACACAAAGGAGTGGTTGTGCCAGAGGTAGTGCACACGACGCACCCAGTCTCTGTGAACACCTGTCATATACTGCAAGCTCATCATAGCACAGTGCTCTGGTAGGCGCTGCAAGGAGGTGCATTGCTGTCTCACATTACCACAGCATACGTCCACACAACCACTCACGTTGTAAGGAATGAGCTGAGTGCCTTCTTCCTCCTTTCCCTTGCCCTGGAATAGTCCAGCCATCGGGCGGTGGAAGGTCAGCACCGCTACTGCCCCAGCTTCATCACCATACAAGAGGTAGGAGGGGGAGGAGGGGGACTGCAGGGAAGGGGGAGGAGAAGAAGGTAGCAGGGGCAGGATTGTAGAGGGGATGTGGCCCACCTCTGGATTGTAGTAGGTCATGCAGAGTGGGACACAGGGAAGGTCTGGGGGAGGAGAGTAAGTAGTAATCTGCACAACTGTGCATTAGCAATGTGCTTATGGAAGGTAGTGTCCTACCATGAATGCGGTACTGACACCTGATGACGGCAGTGGAGAGGTCGTAGAAGGCCAGCTCTCGGGCCGTGGTAACCACTGCTAGCTTACAGCAGCTGGCCATTGTGGCACAGTCTGTAATGCACAAGGTGGTTCGTCGCCCACGATGGGGTGTAGTCACATGGGTGTGGTCTTCCACCATGGCCGCTCCTCCCTGCAGCTGTAGCCCTTTGCTCCATGTGCCAATAACACCATCCTGAGAAATAAAGAGAGAACGGTAACCTACCAAACAGAAGCCAAAAGTGCCAGTGCTTGCCTTGCTGACAGTGATGTATCGGGAGGGGTTGGGAACAGCCATCAGTCGGCACAAGGTTTCCTACATTGGAGCAGCTAGTCATAAACACTGGCAGTGACTGTGGAGCTCCACTCACCCTCACCTTGGAATACAGGTTGTGCTTGAAGCGCGGTGGCTCCTGGAAGGGCAGAGTGTGCACACGAGAGAGCAATTCTTTCTCTCTGAGCTGCTGAAGGAAGTATGAGCAGAACTCATCCCGCTCCACGTAGCCCTCGCCCTCAGTGTCCATCTGCACAAGAAGCAGCACACCATTTTGAGTGAGTGGTACACACTGCTAACGGATGCATCGACTGGAGCCCTACCTTGGCTGAGAGCAGAGCAACCCTCTCGTCCTGTTCATCTCTCCCCAGCAGGTAGGCCAGGGCTTGCTGGAACTCTGCCCGACGTAGGTGGGTGGTACCTTGTGAACGCCGATGGGTTCCTCGATGAGCAAACACATCCATCAACTGTTGGAATTGTTCCACCGTAATACGTTCCTCCAGCCCCAGGTGCTTGGAGGGGCTGCTCAGGTTCCTGGACAAGAGTGAATATTAAAACGTCATAGCTACATTTATTCACGACACCAAGCAAATTAGAGTCTTACTGTTGCTGTTGTTCCATGGCTACGAAAAATGTTGCTTGCTGGTTTCACCTTGCCGTAGCTAAAGTGACAGCCCAAGGCCATGGCATCTGATCAAATTATGTTTACCTATGGTCCCAGCGAATTCCATGCCCCACCCACCGCAATAATAATTTCTTTTGGAGTAAAAAGGATAACAATTTACGGTTTGATTACGTCATGGCCAGCATGTGTGTGCGCCAGTGATCGTAATGGAGACGCCCGATCCCAGCCATTCCGATTGCGATAGTGACTCTGAACTGATGGCCGTGGTGCCTGGGAGCTGCGAGAGAAGCAGGCAGCTCCTCTGTACCTGCTGCCGCAGGCGTGGCTACTCCCTCGGTTCCCAGGAGGAGGCGGGGATGGAGCCTAAGGACCGCTACAACCTGGTGTATGTGTGCATGCTGCTGGCGGGGGCGGGGTTCCTTTTCCCGTGGACCAGCTACATCACTGCCATAGATTACTTCTTCTTTCTGTACCAGCGCACGTTCCCTGAGGTGTCTGTGGCCATCCCTGTGACCTACCTGGTCACCACCATGCTCTCCTCCACCTTCAATGTGTATGCTGTTGATAAGTTTCGCCTGAGCATCAGGATTGGGTTTGGCTATGTTGCATTCTCCATCTCCCTCCTGTTCGTACTGCTACTGGATATTGGTATCCACAATTGCACTGTCAGCACTCACATCTCATTTTACCTCACCTTATTATCGGTGATGGTAGTTGGGCTGGGCTCTGGAGGTGAGCTGTTGTCCACCTGTGTATCCAGTGGTTGATCAGGGAATAGTCCTAGTCTCATGCCCAGACCCTCCCCACTGGGCATGCGACTATATCCACTGTCCACCTGAGCCCGCCCTTATCTCCTGCAGTTCAGCAGTCAAGCTACTACGGTCTGTCTGGTATGCTGCCTAGGAAGTATGCCCAGGCAGTGATGGCTGGGGAGAGCGTGGCTGGCGTGGTAGTCTCCATCAATAGGATCATCACTAAGGCAACAATTCACTCAGAAAGAACCGGAGCCATCACATTTTTCGCCATTTCTCTTGGTTTTGTCATGGCCTGCTTTGGCTGCCAGCTGTACATACTGAGAAGCCCATTTGTCCGCTACCACATGACCAGATGTGAGGGCAAGAAGCAGAAACCTACTCAGGTAGGGCCTACCCATTCCAGCCCGGCTCCTCCTTGGTTGGTCATATATTGTCTCTATTGGTCACAGAAACAAGAGGATAAGGGAGTTGAACTGCAGTGTCTAGAGCCTCAAGAAGGAGAGGGGGATGGCAAGCAGTCGGCTCAAGAAGAAGAGGACAGTGTTCTGCAGCTTCTGGAAAGAAGGGATGAAGCACAGCTGGCTGAAGAGGAGAGCTCAGACCAGGAAAGGCTGATCCCTGTACATGTTGCAGCAACCAGGCACTACAGTGAGTACTGTTGATTCCAGCAGAGCCAGACAAAGATTGGATGTAATATTCTCTTTCTTTAGTTCCAAAGGCTGTGTTGTTGAGAGTCAAGGTGATTGGTCAGATCTGGCGACTTATGGTGGCCATATTTGTGAGCTACTTTGTGACCCTGTTGGTGTTCCCTGGCCTGATATCAGAGGTGCAATACTGCCGAATTGGAGACTGGATGCCAGTCCTTCTCATCACCGTCTTCAACTTCACTGACTTTATCGCCAAGGTATGATTGTACTTCAGTCTGTGTTTGCATTGGCTACATTGTAGATGAGAGTATTGTTTTTACATAATATTTGTCTGTTTTGAAACCTTGAAACCACCTGGAAGTGGCCTGTGAGAGTGCACTGCAACTCCTGTGGCTGAAAGTTAAGGGTTTCTTTCTCCCTCGCCCCATGCAGTGGTTGGCCCTGCTCCCACTGCACTGGTCTCCCACCAAACTGATGGTGGCCGCTCTGTTGCGAGTGGTGCTGGTGCCCCTGTTGCTTCTCTGCGTAGCCCCCTCACCCTCAAACCCTGTCATCTCTGGTGTTGCCATCTGGGCCATTCTCTTCACCATCATCCTAGGGATCACCAATGGCTACTTTGGCAGTCTGCCCATGATCAATGTTTCTGCTGAGGTGGACAACCCAGAGCATAAAGAACTAGCAAGTTAGTATTCCTGCTCCAGTCCCTTCTCTTGCATGAAAGTACTATTGTGTATAAGCTATAGCACTGTGGTGGTCCCTGCAAAAAGCACTACAGGGTGTAGTATTAGTTGTACTAGTCTGGAATAATTTTACCTGTGCCCCCCTTCCAGGCACCATCCTGACCTGGATTCTCCTCTCTGGGCTCACCCTTGGCTCTGTCCTGGCCTATGCTCTCACTCCCCTCACCAAACTAGACGACTCCCAGCTCTGTAACTCTTCCACCGCTGAGCCCTTCGTAGCCTGTATGCAGAATTCCACTCTGGACTGACCCACTCTCTCCAGCAATTTGCATATCACTGCAAGCACTGTTGAGCAGTCTTGCTTTTATCTCAGACTAAGATTTGGAATACGAGATAATGACTGGTCAAAAAAACTTACTGAAGACAATCAAAATTGAATTGTGCTTTACAACAGAGGGTGGGGTGATAAACATAATTATTGTGATTATGCAAGAGGGTCTATAGGTGACCACATAAGTGATGAGTGAGGAATATTAGCGCAGTTGCTAGAGAAAGGTCAGTAGATGTAGAGTTTGACCTTCATAAGGTCCTTTTCTGGGCACTCTCTGGTCCTATCGTAGTAGTAGAAGCAACCGTCCTTCCGCCGTAGCTTCTTCACATAGTTGTTGTGGGGCCAGCGGTCAACCTGCACAGAAACATAGGCTCATGGGGTAAGTGTAGCTGCATGGAGCAGTTGGTACATTGAAGCAAGATAAATGCACAGCTGAAGTAGCTTACTGATTCAACTCTGTTGACAGACAAGTATTCTTGCTCGTCTCTGTAGCCAGCTAACTGGAACCTGTAAGCTGCAAAAAAGAAACAATTAACTTCATGTACATGTAATGCTTTATGAGTTCATGCTGGACAAGCTGGCTCATACCTTCCTCCACCACTTCGCTCCATGAAGTTGCTCTTTCCATTTTCTTGGGTTTAAGTTCAACCACTTCCATGTCTCGGTATAATTTTGTCAGTGAATAGAGAACGAGCGCTTGTGCATGTGAGATTCAAACGCATGTGCACGCCGTTGTTTACGGATGTGCATGTATCCACGGCAACACATTGGATGAGCTCATAATGACGTTTGTGTCCAGCTGAGTACGCGCGTTACGCCCACCTTGCATGGACTAAGTGCGTGGAGGTGTAGCATGCAGAAGACTGAAGTGTATGAGCTGGATCTTCATGGTAGGAAGCTAGCACAGATCCAGAACATTGAACGGGTAAAGGTGATTATTATTGTGGGGGTGGTGATGCGGTTGGTATATTATTGTTCCTTCTTTGCAGTCCAAGAACCTGAGGGTATTGGATCTCTCCTGTAATTGCCTCAGTAAGATCGAAGGTCTTTCTTGCAATCGGGTGAGCATTGCCCGAGGGATGTTGTTGCTACTGCTGCTGTGGATGCACACTAATATTATTTAGCATTAAATTTTGTCCAGGACTTGAGGGAGCTGAAGCTGTACAGCAATGCCTTGGAGGTGATCGAAGGCCTGGAAAGGTGAATAGCCCACTGTCCTTCATCTGCTTCACTCACTAAGTTGAGGCCACTCCTCCTTCCAGGCTGGTTGAGCTCCGTAGCCTGCAGCTGCAGTATAATAGGATCTCTTCCATAGGTTGGTGGTTGTATTGTGAATACCTTATTGGACGGGTAGCCATCCAATGTCAGATGTGTCTGCAGTATTTGGGTGAGCCTGAAGAACACAAGCAAGACGAGGTCAATGTCCAGTGATATTGGATGGCTACCCATCCAATGAGAAATTTACTGTAACACCAGTCATGATCCTAAATGGCCTGTTCATTAATACAGGCTATTCATTATCACCGGATATTGGCTTATAGCATGTACTACACAATTGTACTATTATAAGTGGTTATATCTCTCCCCCTAGTCTACCGACCTAGGGGTGTGAGAGGGTCTAGCTTGATAAACTACCCTCCCCCCTCAGGTAATGGTCTGGCAGGCCAGAGTCGGCTGCGAGTGCTCCGATTGGACCATAATTACCTCATCTGTGTCGGGGGGCGGGAACTGTGTTGGTGCCCCCTGCTCTCCCAGTTGGACCTCAGTCACAACCACCTGACCTCTGTGGAGGGCCTAGGCTGCCTGCTGGAGCTGGAAGAGCTGAAGCTGGCTGCCAACCACCTTGCAGTTCTTCCTGATCTTGGGAGGTGCAAGAAAGTGAGTGGTTAGAGTGTTGGGCAGCCAGACATCGTTTCTTGTGCTTTCTCCTCTCCTGCTGTAGCTCCTGGAGTTGGATATCTCTGATAACCCATTGCCCAAGTCATCTCTGGCAGCTCTACAGAACTTACAGCAGCTAACGGTCAGCAAGTGACCAGTTTCCTCCTGTAACAGCTGCTGCATACTGACAGCTTCTTCACCTTCACCAGATTTTGCGCATCGAAGGACTTCATATCAAGCAGGCCATTGCCTTGCCCAGGCTAAGGTAAAGCAGAGCTAAGAGGAGCTGTTGGAAGTTGCTGACCAAAAATGGTGCTGTGCTACTATTAGGTGTCTGGAAGAGCTCCACATGGCTAGGAATGAGCTACAGTCTTTAGAGGTAACCAATTATGTGCTCCTGCTGCTCACACCACTGACCACACAGCCACACATGTAGCTAACAGTGTGCTAGCTCACACTAGAATCTTTACCACTCTCAGGGCCTGCCTGAGCTCTTTCCTCAACTGGAGCTGCTGGGGGCCAGACACAACCTTCTGCCTGCTGTCCACTCCCTCAACTGCCTCTGCCAGCTCTCCTTCCTTACTGAGCTGCTTGTGGAGGGGAACCCCCTCTGCTCTGGGGCCACGAGGTGGGTGCAGGCTTGCTGAGGTGTGGGAGGCCATTAACTGGTGTTCCTATCACCACAGCTATAGAAGTGAAGTTAAAGCTGCCCTGCCACTGCTGGAGGTCTTGGATGGGGTTAGGAATAGTGAATGAGTTAAAATTGGTGTTTGTTTTATATAGACTTTGATTCACTTCAGGTACAATTTTCTGTTTCCATGGTGGGTCCTGCACCCCTGATGCGCCCACTGACCCCTGCCAGTCTGGGTCCCAGTATGCGCCAGGTGGAGCAGCAGTTGTGGGAAGCAGGGCTACAACTGGACAGCTGCCAGAGCCACCTACATGCCAGGTACCTATGGCACATATTATAGTAACTTGGAGATACTGGTATATACGTGTAGGACTCCGTCAACTTATTGACAGATCTAGATCTTTCAACTGTTTAGGTTTGAGGTGGTGGGGGCTACCATTGACTCACTTGCCCACTCCCACCCTGGTCTGAACACTACAACAGGTGGGTACATGCACTGGGGGCAAAGAAACAGTGCAGTTCTTTTGTGTCTCTATCTTTATTATGTATAGGTTTGAAGTTGGGAGCCCCACTGGCGATGCCCACTGATATCCGACCCTGCAGCCGCAGTAGCAGGTTAGACACTTTCATGGCATTGTAATCAAGCCCTTTGTGCCCCTTAGGTAGCTTGTATTGCAGAGAGAATGGATTAGCAACTTTTGCATGTTAGAAAGTATTATTGTCCTCTACTGCTGCATATTCTCTCCCTGTATCCAGCCGGGCTCGGCTCCAGGAAGCACTGGCATTTGCAACAGAACATTTTGACACAGCTGAAAAGGACAGAACTCTGCCAGAATTGTAAACCTGACATATAAAATATTCTGCTAGCTAATGACATCACATTATAAAAGTGACACTACAATAATTAAACAAAGACTAGTAGTCTGAGCTATCATCATCATCATCATCGTCATCATCGTCATCATCACCATCATTGTCGTCATCATCACTGCTGGTGTGTGCATATGTGTGTGCATCAGAACTGAACATCACTCTAGCACGTGTGAGGGACCAGAGAGCAACACAACTGTGTTCACCTGTCATCACTGTCACTCGAACTTTTGTGCTCATCTTCTGATCCGCCGTCCTTTTCTGTTGTCTTCTCCTCTGGCTTTGGAGGGACGTAGTTCCGCTGAATGGGGGCAGGGCAAGATCAATTGGACAGTACTATGCCAGAGGCAGTGGCCAGGACACACAGCTAACCCCAACTGTCAAACTAATTGGAAACTAGACAATAGTTAGGTCCACAAGTGTGGCAGGCTTCACCTTGGCCTCAGTAAAAGCAGTGGAGGCAAAGTTTTCCAGCCCCAGCCCAAGGCTGAGGTAAGCAACATTGCTGATTCCTTTCTCTAGCCAAGTGTGCAGACCCTCGGGTGTCAGCATGTCCACCAGCAGGTCCTGTGACATGTCCAGCTCCTGCAGCAACGGGGGAGGGACCGGTTACAGCCAGTAGCCTTGGCTGTGTTACTGTGGTCACATTCCCAGACCAATAGGCGAGTACCCTGGGAATGGAGCTATCTACTTTTGTACCTGTGCTAGGTTTTCTACAGTGAAGAAGAGTTCTGTCAGCACTCTGATGATCTCTGGGGCCAAGAGCTGGTTCTTTTTACACTTCTCATCTGTTGGGGTGGTTATGCAATGGAATCACCATCGCACACCAACACATGCTCCAGCAGTGACAGACACTTACCGTACTCCTTCATCATGGTTGTGTAGAGCTGCCAGAGTGGCTTGAGAGCGGACAGCTCCAGCTTCCCTCCACTGTCTGTGGCTGGGCTGGACCTGACAAGCAGAAGATGGGGCTTGGGTTACTAAGTCTCAATCAGTCTCAGAGCCCAAACAGGTGGGGTTGAAACTGGAACTGGGGCTGACTCACCTCGTTCCCTGCAGACTGAGCACTGCTCTGATAAGTGTGAGGACTTTCAGCCTCTGCTCCCCACTGTGCTGGCAGGCCGCGGTGATGAGACATGGCCACAGCCGCTCCAGGGGAAGGCACTTGGCAAATTGCTGTTCCTCACACAGTAGCAACTTTAGGAGGGTGTGGCCAGTCTCAAACCTGGGAGGGTTACCAGTGGAGGGTGGTACATAGACTGAAGAGGTATTGTCTCCAAATCATGCTAACCCTTGGGGTAATTAGCAATATAGATACTTAAACAGCTTCTAGACTAGCAACTGACCTTCCAACTTGGGTACCAGTAAACTTCAGCATACAGGCATGACTATTACCCTCAGAGCCAGGCTGGAGGGTTACCTTGTAATGGACAGTATTGCCTGCAAGGATAACACATGACCTTTGAAACTTTATCACAACGTACACACACACACACACATGCACAAATACACACCTGGTATTACATGTCTGTGCAGATCCTGTGGGTTGGTGCAGGTGGCTGAATGTGACTTCTTGTGCTCAGAGAAGCTCTCACTACTTGAGAGTAGTATCTCACCCTTCACCGGGTGGCTGAGGGAGGGGCAAACAGCATGGTGTGGTGAAGGGCCAGGAATGGTGCAGAAGACTCTACAATGAGAACCAACTTACAATTTGACTGCCACACTGGAAGCATTGGCAATGACAATCTTGCCCTGTGGGGTGTGAGAGGGCAGAGGTCAACCACTTCACTGCCCCAGCCTGCCCATGCTAACACAACTCACAGTTTCTGTCTTAGGGTCTGCCCCCTTGGTAGGGGGGTGTAGCTGACGCTGCTCTGAGCCAACACACACCTCCCCCATGCATTGGGCTGCAGTGACAGCTAGGCTCACAACCTCCGTACTCTCACCACGCTGCAGCACTGTGGAGAATACCTGCAGGGCAGGAGGCATGATGGGAAGAGGTCACACCCACAGGCTTGAAGGGTTTATAAGATGGGCTGTACCTTTTGGCACTGCTCTTTGGGCTGATGGTGAGACAGTAGGTCCAGGAGGCAGAGGTACTGGGTGGCGTCGAGGCCACCCAGGAAGGTTGTGCTGAGCCGAGGACCACCACTGGGCCAGCTAGTCAGCAGAGTTGCCAGCACCTGTCTGGCTTGCAGCACAACCACCGCCTGCTGCACCTTCAAGACTTCAGCCCTGTCAGGAGCCTTCTCCCTCAGCTTGCCTAGCTCCTCCTGCAGTAGTTTGCTAGACTCCTCACGACAGGGGTCATTCTGTACCTTTGGGAGCATTAAATAGAAGTGGTTAGGTATATTCTGTTACCCTCAAGGGCTGAGGAGTGATGCATTTAGGCTGCAACCTGACTAAACCTACCTGAGGGGCTGGCTCCTCCTTCATCAGGTTCTTGTTCTTCTTGAAGATGGAGCTACCTTCTTGCACCGCCTCCAAGGCCCTGATGAGGTGCGTACAGGAGAGGGGGAAGGGATGAGGGGTGAGGGCATTCCATGCTGTCAAAAGTGCTTACTTGACGTCTGATTCCAGTGGGGTAAGTCTGGTGACACCCATGTCCTCCAGAGAGTCCTGGATCTCCTGCACTGCACTGCGCACAGAAGTGTCCTCTGACTCCCTAGGCATGTACAGGAGAGGGATGAACACTAACTACTGTTGTGGTCAAGAACAGACATGGAATACCATTTCTTTGCAGCAGTGACAATGGAGTCTGGTGGCTTCAGTACTCCTTCCTCAACATCATAGCTACACAGCACAAGGGAAAGTAAAGGAATGGTACGAGGTAGCACCTAACTTCACATCTCCACTAGTGCAGGTGACTCACTACTGCTCAGAACTCATGATGAACTGGTTCATGTCGTCCCCCGCTGCTTCGTACATAGCCCGCAGCACTGCCAGGCTACACTGGAAAGCCTCTTTCATGATCTGCAGCCGAAGAAATAGTAAACATACCCATTCCTGCTCTTAGGCCGAGTGCACAGCCATAACAGGCACCTTTAGCATATCCTGGATCTCGTCAGTCAGTCCCTCCAGCACGGCATCATCTGGGAGTGGGGAGGGTGGAGAAGCCTCTTCTGCCTTCTCCCCCTCCTTGGCTCCTTCCTCCTGGCTGCCTGCATCCCGCTGCCCCTCCCCAGCCTCTGTGACTGCCGTCTTCTTTAGAGAGGGAGGCTGGTAGCAGTGGATACCGAGAACCTGTACAGGTGTAGCCACGAGAGAAGCCAGGATCACCAGAACGCGCATGTCAGAGCTCCACCCCCAATCCAAGGAACAGGCTAGCCATCTGCCTCCACAACCAGCTGCCACAATGGAGTGCACAGTTTTACTTACCTCTAGGTCAGTGAGGTGCCACTTTTGGCTGAGGCGGGTTGGCCTCGAGGCCAGCTTGACAATTGGTGGCACAAGGCCTGCATCCAAGAGTGTTCTCACCACACTGTCTGAACCCTGAGACTGGGAGAAATCCTGGCAGTTAGCTGACTAATGAGGTTTCTGGACGCAACAAAGCACTACCTGTAAAATGACATGCAAGGACTTCAGCCCAAGTGCCAGCACCCATGTGGCTTCCACTTGCCTGTCTGACTCTGTAACAGAAGGTGAACCAACAGGTCACATGATAATCACATGCGTATAGGCCACACCCACCTTGTCTGTACAGCTGCAGTGCTGTCTTGAGTAGTGAGAGCAGAGCAGGCAGCCAAGAGGCATCGATGCAGCCATGCAGGGTGTCCTCCACACTGTAGCGTGACAGACGCTCCTATGGAGGGAGGATAGCGCACCATTGAGTCCCCCACACACGTTTTCTCCCGTCTCCTTCTTTCCATACTTGCTGGCGTGGGGTCCGGGATTGGAGGTCCACCACGACGCCCTGCTGTCTGTCTGTGGAGAGGGAGGTGAGCACGCCTCGCACCGGCCCCTCATCCGTGGGTTTGCTCAGCACACAGCCCTCACGAGGCAGCTGTGGTGGTGGGCGGTGCAGTGACAATGCAGCTCAATCAGACACGGAATAAGACATACCTTGGGAAAGCCAGCGATCACCAGCAGCCCAAATATGGAAGCCAGGTCCATTTCCTGCAGTAAACAGAAGAGGTAAATCCTGTAGGTATGTTAGGGGATTATTAGTGTGTGTCACCTGTGGTGGGGTCTGCAGGGTCTGGCTAATGGAGTGAGTGAAGGCTGGCTGCCACAGCTCCGCCTTGGCCAGCTGCAAGAGGCATTCGGCTGCCGCTGCAGTGCCAGTGAACTCTGACCTGTGGGATACACATTCAGTCAGTGGTCAAACAGGTCTGGCTGACAGAACATACTTCTTGAGGAAGGCAGCTCCAGTGGAGAAAAAGATCTGCAAGGTCTTCAGTCCCGGTACCTCTCCCACCTCTGGAATATTCCCTAGGGCAATGTCCACTGCTTTGTCTGCAACCTGCCAGCAAGGAGTGATGGTGTCAGCCTTAGATCCCGGTCACAGACCTTCTCCCTAAAGCCCTCAGCCCCTCCTCCTAAGATTCACACCCAGTCCACAGTTCCTTCCCCTAGGAACCCAGCCGCAGTCTTCAGCCCCTCCTCCCTAGAGCTGAGCCGGCTCACCTGAGGACTGATCCTGGCCATGTACTGTACAGCCACCAACAGAGCCAGCAAGCGAGGGCTGCTGCCCATGGCAGTGCAACTGCAGGGGAGGGGAGGGGTCAGAGTGTTGGCCACATACATGTAGGCCCACGGGAAACTTACCCTGAGAGATGCAGTAGAGTGGGCAGGAGCTTCTCTGCAAGGAAGGACTCGTACTCTGGCCTATAGTTACTCCACTGAGAGAGCTGCAGAAGGTATTTTCCTCAAGACAGCACAGCACTGTACTTCTACCCATAAACTCACTGATAGCTCCTTGGGAAGCACAGCTACCAGCAGTCCCATCATCTTATCCATCCATAGTATAGCAAAGGCCTTCTCCTGGTTCCCAATGAGACTATCCTCAGGAGATGCTTGCTTACTTGCTTGAGCAAGCAGGTCCTCTTGTTCCGAAACGGCTGCTTGTTCCAGTTGTTCTGCAGAGTCTGGAACTGCTTGCTCCTGCTGCTTGTCAGGGGGTGGGGTGGTTTCCTCCTGCTGCGTGCCAGGGGGTGGGGTGGTTTCCTCCTGCTGCGTGCCAGGGGGTGGGGCGGTTTCCTCCTGCTGCTTGTCAGGGGGTGGGGCGGTTTCCTCTAGGTGCTCTCCAGTGGGTGGGGCTGCTTCTTCCTGTTGCTGTACAGTGGGTGGGGCTGCTGCAGTCTGTTGTTCCCCAGTGGGAGGGCCTGTTTCTTCCTTTGGCTCTCCCGTGGGTGGAGCTGCTTCTTCCTGTTGCTCTCCAGTGGGTGAGGCTTGCGATGGTGCCTCGTCCACAACCACCCTCGAACTACCCTGCTCCCTTTCAGGATGTGTGGCCTGCTCCTGACCAGCAGGGCTGGGCAGCTGTGGCATGGCCTTTTTCTTGGACTCTGGGGAAAGACAGTAATGTTTGTTGTGAGGTCAAAGGCTAGGAAGAATTGCAGCAGCACACCTCTGTTAACAACAGGAAGAATTGCAGCAGCACACCCTGAACATACTAGAGCACACCTCTGTTAACAACCTGAACATACTAGAGCACACCTCTGTTAACAACCTGAACATATCTACAATGGGTACTAGAACATACTATAGTTACCCACCATAAGAGTATGCATGTAAGTGTACCTTGCACTGCCCCTACTAACTGGGCAGCAAACTGACACAGAAGTTATAGCTCAGCTCTAAACATGCCCACACTAACATGTTATGCTGAGCACAATGTACAGCGGATGCTATGGAACAGCTTACCATCTTCCCACTTGGCTAAGATGGCAGCCCTCAGCTCAAAGGCTAGCAGCTTCAGGCACTCCAGGAGAATACTGGTGGCCTGTAGCACATACTCACCCCCAGTACCTGGCAGGGAGAGGGACAGGTGAGGGGGGAGGGGGGAGGAGGGAAGGCGGGGCAGCTTACTGCTGGTGTTGAGGGTGGCAGCCATGGTGAGGCAGAGAGAGCTGAAGAGAATCCAGCAGTGGTGCTGGTTGTACACCATCAGCTCTATGGCAGGGCCAACTTTTGTCAGCACACCATCCTTGTATGGCATGCCCACAGAGTGCTCTGTGAGGAGGAGACACAAATTTATAGCCGCAGTGCTCAGCTATAGCCAGTTCTGTAGTCTGAATGTACAGTTGCCTAGGGCTGTGCACAGGGTAAGAGTGCTCTCTCACCACTAAAAATGGTTAATCCACTACACATTGAGCCATAGCTAGTCATAATTCAGGCAAACACATGGTGGCTTACTGTCAATCTTACATTACAGTAATCCCGGAGCTACATGTATGGGTTACCAGGCATACCTGTCTCATTGGAGCAGAACTTGTTGCTGGTGTCGGTGGAGGGCTGTTCTGTCAGTAGATGCACTGTCCAAGTATCAGTGGATCTGCAGAGGTTTAGAACGAACCAGTCATAATCCCTCTCCCCCTCCTTCATCCACCATCACTCACCCATCAGCCTCCTCTTTACGAAAGCAGCCCAGACAAAGGTCAAAGTCCTTCCTGGTGGTGCTATGGAAACGGTGGGTGATGATGGACATGTGGCAGTGGTCACAGTTGTAGCCCCTGTAGTAAACAAAGGGAAGGCCAGCTGCTCATTTGGATTATAGATATACATATCTACACAACTGGATGTAGGATAATGTTCCTGTACAAGGTTAAGGTTAGTTTACATGGAAACTTTTACTACATGTATATGCATAGTGGCAGTGAGACAATAGTACACAGTGTCAGAGCTGCTCTTGCCCACTCACCCCATGTACTGGTAGAGCTGATCAGCAGAGTGGGAGGATGGTCGGGTGCCAGAGCCACCTGAGGGGGGAGGGGGGGAGGAATGGCCAGAAGAAAGAGGGAAGGAGAGGCTATATAGTTCCAATAAATCTCCTACAAGACACAATTTAGTACGCTAGGTTATACCAGGAGCCCATTGAGTTATGGGCTCCTGGTTATACTGAGCAGACAATTGAACACTACCAGCAATGTCACTACGGTTACCAACGTCATTCATTCATTAGCTCACTCACTTGTGAAGCAGGTGGAGCAGAGGTCAAAGTCAGTATCCAGGTCCATGTTGTGGTACCATCGGGTGGAGATCAGAGAACGACAACCATCGCACTGGACCTTCAGCTTCCCTTTAGTAAAGTGTGATATGGCACTTGCAAACAGGCCAGCCTCCTGGGGGGAGGATGGTGGTGAAGCAGCCACTCTGCCACTCCCAGGCATGGGTGGGGTTGCTAGCCATCCCTCACCTCACCGGGCGAGAGAGGTCTAGCTCAACAGACGAACCCTCACCTTCCTGTTCTCTTGGACCAGTGGTAGCTCCTGTAGCTCTTCAAGACTGATATCTCCCTCGTTCATCACCTCCTGAAACTTCTCCAAAAACCGCATATGAAGCCGATAGCGCTCCATCATGGCATCTTCTTGATCAAACTTCTCTACTACCACACGCTCCTCACAGCTGGAGGACTCTGGAGGAAGCAAAGGGCAAGCGTATCCAACCAGTGGGGGTCAAGGGTCACTACATGAGACTCACTGATGGCAGAGTGAAGGAGAAATTCAGGAAGCTGCAGCTCTGCGAGGAGGGTGTGGTCATAGTCCTGCCACTCCAGGTCCAGGAGGTGCACCAGGCAGGTGGAGACCAGCAGGGCGGCCAGGAAGTGCTCTCTGCAGAGGAGAAAGGGGGAGTGGCACGTTGGCATGGGGTACACAAGACTCCATGCATGCACACATACTTTGACAAAGGCTTTCTGTAATGGTTGACCGTCTCCAGCAGCCGGAGCATCATCATTCGGTAGGACTTCCGCACCTGGTTCTCCAGCTCCAGCCCACAGCCGTCCAGTTTGGAGGCATAGTGCCTGCACAGGGAGGGGGAGGGGCTGAGCTCATGGGTTTGAGGGCCTGCTACAATGAGCCTTACGATGGGAAGCGCCTCTGCTTTGCCAGTAGCTGCTGCAAGAACACTAGCCCTGGGAGCTGTTACATGGGAACAGAGCTGTGAGGGGGGCTCAGGTGAACACTGCAACATACGGCCCTACCTCAAAGACGTTGGGTGTTCCTATGATCCTGATGTACTCTGCAATGAAAGTGTAGACCTGTGCCACATGGCTGGCCAGGGTGGAGCGCTGCTGGATCAGAGACTGAACCTTCTCCATGGACATGGCGTCATTCTTGATAAAGTTCATGACCAGCTCAAAGGATGGATACTTCTCTGAAACCTCCTCCTTCTCACTAGGGCCCTGCAACTGTAGAATGGATTGAAGGCAAAGCGAAAGGGAATGAGACACAGTAGCATGGAATGGAATAGCAGACACCTACATGTTGCTTGAGCCTGCTCACAGTACTGATAGCATGAGTGAGCTTTCCTCTCTTGCTCTGCATACATGAAGATGGTGACAAATGAATGTCAGCTGCACATGGAAGGAGAGGTGTGTGCTCACCTTGTCCTTATGTACTCGTGACAGCCCAGCAAACTTGAGCAGAAACATCGCCTTCTTATGACATGCCAGGACTGAGGAAACACAGTGGTCATATACAAGAACACATCTGCCAGACAGTAATAATTACCGGGAGCATCCTCATTTATGCTTTCTTTTTTTTCTCCATCTTCTTCCTTCTCTTTGTTTTCCAGCAGTTTCTGTCGAGCCTCCACCTGAGTACAACCACACCCCACCCACATCAATTTATAAGCACACAGGAAACAGCAGGGAGGCCTACCAGCTCTCGTCTCATGGCCTCCGCTGCACCGAAGGCCTTCAGCAGGCCTGGGGTCACCTTCAGGGCACTGGGACCTCCCCTCATGGAGCTGGAGGCTGCATGGAGTGATGTAACATTATATCATAATAATCCCACCTGACATAATCAGGATAAGCTTGCTGCTGGAACACGACATTATGGATGAAGCAAGGAATGATGTAACATGACATCATCATCTTACCGTGGGGCATTAGCTCCTCCCTAATCTCTTGTGAGTGCCAAATGAGACAAGCAAATACAGCGTTCACTGCCTTGTCCACTTGGGGTCCTCCGTAGTAGTGGCCCTTGAAGGAGGTACGACAACTGTGGGAGGGACGCGTGGCAACATGGCTAGCACATTAAGAGAAAGGGAGGGTATACGACTCACAGTTCCAGCAGAGCCCTTGCAACGCTGTCCGAGTCCTCTGCTCCACTAGCAAGGTCTTGGAGAAGGATGCTCAGGGCGGAGTCAGCAGGACTAGCAGACTGGAGGTTGGAAGAGGGGGCCCATCACATGCAGTAGCAGTAACGATCTCAGAGACTCACATGTGAGAACACTTACGAAAGCTCCAGACAGAGACCTTGTGAACTTGCTGACCATGTAGCCGCCTCTGAAGACAGTCTTCCAGAGGTCACTGTGTACCAACTGTTCCTCTTCTCGCTGCTCCTCACTCTGACCCTCAGCATACTGTGTGCCTACAGGAGAGGAGAGGCCTCCAGTAAGGGGCATGTGAGGATGCCTACGATTACTGTGCCAGGGTGAGGGTGTGCCTAGTGATTACTGTGCCAGTGTGAGGGTGTGCCTAGTGATCACAGTACTAAGTGAGGGTGTGCCTACTGAGTACTGTGCTAGTGTGAGGGTGTGCCTACTGCTTTTGGTGCTGAGAACGGTGCTACAGATCAGTCCCAGAAGCCTGGCCAGTGCCACTTGCAGGTCAAACAAAGGTGCCAGCTGTGGTGTGGGCCGGCCCAGAGCTTTCAGCTGGAGGGAGAATGGAGAGACAGAAGACGGAGGGGAAAGGGGGTCTGGGGGATGAGGCATGTTGGGTCGACTGGCAGGGACTCACTGTAAACTTGTATCCCCACTCATTGGTGCTGCCGTCAGAGTGGAAGTAGAAGTGTAGCTTGGGCCCAGGGATTTCTGCAGTCTACCAGAGCAAAGTGTACATACACAGTCTACAAGGATTCAACTGCCACTTGCAAGGTATTCCTCTAATTAAGAAAAGTGTTCTTGCTACTACATGTAATAACAATCTAGAGGCATAGTAACAATCTTCCAATTTTACTTCAGAGTTTGAATGCAGTTTTGAATGTCTGGAGCTCAAGAACAGCCAACTGGAGGACTTCTACAACTTTCTTCGACGATAAAAGGAGGCTGGCTAAACTGATATAAATGCTGGATGGGTGGGGAGAGTTGGCATGCCATCAAAAAGCTATTTAATCCACCATTCCTGATTCTCAAGGTCAGGCATCCAGCAGTAACAACTACTGACTAAGGTGTATTGTATAGCAGGGGATAGTAGAAATGGTAGTAGTAATGATTGGAAATGTACACAGGTGTAAGGTGTTGTGGAAGAGAGGAGAGCTTGCTGCTAACCTTCGGCCAGCGTTCTGAGCCAACCCTGTCATCAAATTGCTTCTTCTCCCCCAAGACATCAGTGAACTGCAGGTAGTCATACCTGAACGTGAGAGAGACGCATCAGAGAGTGCTCCTGGATCCAGAAGAACAGATCATACCTTCTCTCAGTGCAACATCGACTGTCAAACTCCAGCACAAACTTGGTAGCTCCAGGGCACACAAAATCCTGCAGAGATTGCTAGAATGGGTAGCACTGCACTCTTGCCAGCAGACATCAGAAGGAGGGACACTCACCTCGTGAATCCTGGCATTGTTTTCATAGTTGTGGTTGGACTCCCTGGTCCACATGCCCAGGGTGGCCTCAGCACCACCACTGGCCTTCAGGGCATCAGAGTCCACCTACAGGTAATAGACTGCCACTATCTAGGTGTGGTCAGGTGTGTGGTCAGGGTGTGGCCTACCTTCAGGAACATGTCTGGAAACTTGCTGGTGATGAGGTTAAGCACACCCACAAGGGGATATACACTGTTAAGAAGCTTCACTTTGTCAACCTCTACCTCAGTGAAGGTTGATAGGAAGACAATCTGTGGGAGTGCACTGGTAAGATTACAAGGCACAATAGCATGTGACTCAAGCTCAAGCAAACGAAAACTCATTTATTAGTTAACTGTACTGTCATTAGCAAACACAAATATGGACATTGTGGGACAAGCCTGAGCAATAGCTTACCATTTCTGGAAGGGTTCTTGCGAGAAGAGTTCTTTCCAGTGCCTTGACAACTGGTTCCTGTGGAATAGGAGAGTGAAACACAAGCGAGGGTTGGACATGATTTGAGGCAGTCTTACGGGAGGTGCTTCCAGAGCCTCCAGCTTTCTGAGCACTGGTACACAGTGAGTTACCAGCTTGTCTGTATCTGCAACAGGAGAGACCTCCAGTGAGCTATGAGGTGGTTGTTCCCTCCAGTCTCACAGCCTAGCCACTTACACTCCACTATGAGTCCTCCCACCTGCTTCCTGGCCTCCCCAGTCAGGGCAGTGATGTGCCTGCGGCACCAGAAGAAGAGGCTGGCCTGCAATGCAGACAGCAGCCCCACCAAGTCCCCCGGGTGGGAGGTCCCACTGTCCATACAGCTTACAGCCTGTGGTGGGAGGAGAAGGGGCGAGTGCACATGTACATGTACAGTAAAATACCATGTTCACTGCCATGTCAGTACTATCAAAATTACCATGTTCACTGCCATGTCAGTACTATCAAAATTACCATGTTCACTGCCATGTCAGTACCATAGTTTTGTGTGGCTACTAAACAGTTGTCAGTTACTGTAATTGTCAAAAGCAGTTATGGCCATAATCCAAATATCATACATCAGTGTGCATGTCAGTAATAGCTATTAAATAGTACTATGACAATGCACAGAGTGGATCCTCAATAAGTGTGTGCTGATTATCATGCCGTTACAGTACAGTACTTCCAAAAGTGGTAGTATGTACAAAAACCAGAAATGTCGGTCTCAACAATAACTGTGGAAGAATCTACAAATTTAAACAATGTAAATTGTCAAAACTTCAGGAACAGACTTACTTCTCTTGCAGCAACAACCAGCATTCTGTTGAGGATGTTGAGAGCGGCAGCAGTGTCCACTGGCTTGCCCTGCAGTGGTGACAGCAGTAATGAGAGCATAGTGCTGGACACCAGCACAGCCACCGACCTCCTCTGTCTTCTTGGGCAGTCCCAGCAGAGAGTTACTGTCTGTCTTGCTGAAGTGGTGGCACAGTGCCTCAAACTTCTGCCACCAAGACTGAGGTTGGTTGTCCTCCTGAGGGGGGGGGGGGAGGAGAGGCAGTGAGCCACAGGGGGTGTGGCAGGGGGTGTGGCAGGAGGACAGAGGGCTAACCAATACAGAGTCAATCATGGAGAGCAGATAGTGCCTCCTGGCAGTTGCGTCTGGGAAGAAAACCACCACACCCTCTACCACAATCTCCTGGGCCAGCCTCCTCAGGGAAGCAGGTGTGTCTTTGCTATCCAGCAAGCCAGACAGGTGGGCCAGGATGGCAGAGGGAACAGCCAGGGGCTCCGAGGGTCCCTTGTGCACGGACGGCCTTGAGGGCTGGGTGAAGGGGAGGGCTGCACGTAGCATGTGCAAACACAACAAGCTGGCGAACTCCAGTTGTGGATCTGGGCTGAGGGGAAATTGGAGAGGGGGGAGGTGTTGACAAGTGCTCACCAGAAGAACGGTGTACAGAGCATGCTCACTTGAGAGTGAGGGGAATGTATAGGCTCCAGATCTTCTCTAGAGATAGCTCTTCAACTGTGAGGTGGGGTTCCTGGGGGTGGGGGGAGTCACACTGTAGGTAACACTGACAAGGACACCACTTCCAAATACACTTTGAAAGAACTTGTTATGGCGGGTGATTGTATATGGCCTTTTAAAGTGCCACTGGCTATTAGCACATACTGCCTCACTGGGTAATGGACATCAGATAAGCTATTGGTTGCCAAGGATCACGTGGGACCCATACCGAGATAAGCACTGGGTCAAGAGAGGCGGCCCGCCGTCTGGCCCGCAGTGCAGCCAGGTCCTGTAGCATGACAGCCAAGAAGCTTAGTACCCGTGTCAACAGCAGGGCCCCTCCTACTAACGATCCACCCTTCTCAGGGGGCAAGGGGGCCACAGAGTCCTGAAGGTGGATGAATAGTGTGCATGTGTGTGTAAATGTGTGGTGAGCATGCATCCATGTATACATGTACTGAAAGGGATCTGTTTAGCTGTTCTGGTTGATGCCCACCATTAGACAACATACCATCCTGGTTATGAATGCTGTGCTTTCAGACTCCTCGGCGGTGGTGCTGTGGCCATAGAACTTCACAGAGTGCACCCCCACCCGCTCTGCTTCCTCTCCCCTGGGGCCAAGGAACTTCAGTAGCAGGTACTGGAAGGGGAGGAGAGGGGAGGATGAGGAGGCCATGGGCAATGCTGCTGAAATGATGCAAAGACTAACCTTTGCTGTCTTGCATGTGTCAGGAACAAAGTCTACCTCTGAGCTGCAGCAAGACAGTGGTCATTCAACTGAGCCTGCTGGTGTGATGGAGACTGCTACTCACGTTTCCTTGTCAGGCTCAAAGTAGGCAATGGGTGTCCACTCATCGACTGCTCCGCCCCCCTCCTGCCTGTAGAGGGAACATGATGCGATTACAGAGGGCTAGCCTAATGACAAGATTGCTCACACACCTCTCCTCCTGTAGTTTGTGGTAGTCCTCAATGGTCCAGCTGTCAAATTTACTGAATGGCTCCAGGAGATCCTTGGCTGAGGGGTCCTCAGTGTTAAACACAAACAGCAGTCCTGCCTTGGCCCCCTGACCTCCCCCCTGGACCTTCACCACTACCCTGCCCACCTCCAGCAGCCTGCCCTCCTCCCCTCGCAGCAGTACATTGACCACCTTCTTTCCCTCCTCACTCACGTAAGGGTCTGGAGGGAGGGCCACGGGGACAATAAGGGACAGAACTGCCGTTAAACTTGACCTAAGTGACTAGATGCCTCATCCCCTGACCTTCTACTAAAATCACAAAGGGTCTGGGGGGTGAGGCTAATCTCTGCAGCACACGGTTAGTGCCAGTGGTACCTACTGGAGCTGCTGTCGGCGTCATTGGTGAGAATACACTCAGGGTTATGACTCTCATCTTTCTGTCCTCCATCACAGCTCACGAGAGCCAGCTTCAGGCACTCAGCTGTGAGGGAAGGGGTGAGCCAGCTCTACCATTGCCAGCCTTATAGCAGTAAGGGCCTACCATGTCTCTGACGTTTCTCTCTCTGGATCTCCTCCAAGCTGTGAAGCAAAGGGCTCAGGGGTAACTCCAGGGCCAAGTTATCTGCAGAGCCACAGATGTAAACACTACTCAAACAGACCTCGCAGCAGACCATACAAAACTAGTACTGTACAATGCATGCTTGAGCAGTATAATTTATATAACCAATACTATCTCTATTACCATCACCACAAACATTAGTCTAATACAGTACTCCCTCACCCAGGAGGATGTGCAGACAGTCCATGATGGGGTTGACCCCACCGTGGGCCAGGGCAAAGCCCAGCAGGACCTGTAGACTGTCAGCGTCTACAGACACAAACGTTTCTGCAGGAAGGCTAGAGGGGGAGGGGCCACCTAACATACTGGCTAGGGGAGGAGCAGTGGTCTGGCCTACCACAAAGTGGTCAGGAATCTGTCCATCTCCGCAATAACGAAGGAAGTAAGAAACTCTGGTCTTGCAGGGGAGGTGGGAGAGAGACTGAGGGCTGGCAGGGACTGCAGGGCTAGCCTGAGGGGAGGCAGAGGGGAAGGCGAGAGTGAGGGATGGAGTCGACTCAACCACTGCTGCAGCACTCACTTGGACTGTGTGAGGATGGTTGCCCTCAGCTGTGGGGCCACAGGCATGGCTGCCTGGGCTGTGGAGGCCAGAATCCCCAGGTACCAGATCACCATAGTGTCCAGCACAGTGGGCTGTGGCGCTTTGGCATACCTGGGTGGGGGGAGGTAGGAGTAGGGAAGTGTTGGTGGATGAGCAGGGACAACCTACTTGCATCCCTTCACAAACAGCCCTCTGATCCTGGCGTCACAACCATCGCTATGGCAACCACGAATGTTCAATTGTACAAATCGGTACTCAGTACCAAGGTTCCGTAGTAACACGTAGCGTCCTGTGGTCTCTCTACAGGTGGAGTAGGTGTATTTGTGAAGCAGGAAGAGCCTGATGAGGCAGTCAATGCAGGAGTGCAGCCCAACCACACTCACCGAGGAACAGTCACAGACTTCAGTTCTTTCAGATTTGATTCACTGTTGCCAACTAGCACCGAAATGTTCTTGGCCATGTAGCTGTCATCATTGGAGTCCACACCAATGGCCAACTCCTTTAGCAGCACTCCAGGAATCATGCTTATCCTGGGAGGCAGGAGGAGCAGCAGTGCTGTGAAGCCCCACCCTCGGAGGGACCCTCGGAGGGAGTAGCGGCCAGCTCACCTTATCCAGTGGCTCCTGGGCGAGCCATTCGACTGCCAGTAGGTGTCCATACGACCATCTGTCAGGCTGCAGAATGAGATATGGGATGAGGCACAAACGGAGGCCCATACATGTAGGTCAACACCACTGATGGACACTTTCTCCATTAGTGTAAGGGGCTACTTACTGGTCCATTGTCTTGGCATTGCTGGAGACATTGATCTTGGAGTGGCACTTTGCAATGATCATCCTCTCCCGTCCCTCCTCCATTTCTGCCCCACCCCCCAATAACTCCTCATCTGCAGGAAGGGGAGGGACACTTGAGGGCACCGGCCACTCCAGATTAGAAGACTCACCTTTCTCTCTCTCAGATTGAGTGTGAAAGCGGCCATTGACCAGCTTCTCTCGGAGAGTGAGGGTGGAGTGGATGTGCTGCATACATGGTATCTTCAGCTGTTCAGACTCCACACGGTGAGCCTGCAGGAACTATAACAGACACAGGCAGCTAGTCCTAGTCCAGCTAGTGAAGAGAAATCATCCAACCTGCACTAGCTTTTTTCCAGCCCCTGCCAACCCAGACTTGTCATCAACGTAGACGTCCACTGGACCTACAAGGAATGGAGAGCTTACCACTGCATGGGAATGCGGCAATGCCCACCACTCACCAGGGAGGGTGTGACATGGTATCAGTGCTTGGACTGGGTCAGTGGGAGTCTCCTTCAGAAACTAACACACAAAGTGCAATAGAATAGAAGAAAGAAGTTTGTGTACATGTGGGCCTACTCAGGGCTGTGATACCTGGGTTTACTTACCACCAGCAGGGCTGTAATGTCTGCTACTCCCTCTCCCTCCCGGTCCACTTCACTAAAGAACTACACAGAAGGCAAGGAACAGTAAGCACACAGGATGGGCAGTACTGATGCAGCTGCTCCAACCTCCAGAACTTCCTCCTTGCTAGCACCCTTATTAGTGAGGAAATCCATGAGCTGCACAATGTTCACTGTGGTCTGAGAAAGAAACTGGGAGTGAGGGCAACTGGGAAATCAGAGGAGGGAGCAGCTATCCACCTCCTCTCTGTCAATGAGCCCCTTAAGCCACTTGGTCAGCGGCTCCTTGTGTGTGCTGACCATACCCCCTGTGGGCTCCCTACAGGTCAGAGGAGACACAATCAGTACAATCCACTTCTCCAAGAATGCCACAAACATACTTCACTGCAAGCAGAGCTTTGTGCAGCCCCTCCGCCTGGAACAGTGCTGAAAAATCCAGCAAGTTTTCGTCTGCTATGTAGCAAGAGCACATGCAGCCTCTCAACAGGTTATTTATGCAAAGACGGTACTAGGAGCTGACCTGGCAAGGGACCTTCCTCCTGCTTGCTCTAAGGAAAGAGAGAACAACACTAATAGGGATGGTTTGCGTGCTCCAGGGTCAGGGCTTACCAGGAAGGTGTCCAGGTCACCTCCCCCCTCAGCTGATGTCGCGTTCCCCATCTCGTACAGCCGTGGGTAAAGATAATTTACAGCCTGCAAAGGTAAATACTTCGACTTACTCCTAACTCTGCAGCTCACTCAGATCATAAGTGACGGTCTGTCATCGTGCAGCGTCTTCTCTGGCATCTGCAAGCTATTACGCCATTTTTATTTGGATCATATGATAAGCATGTGATAAGTCATCAGACAAGTGGGGGTGGGGCCATCGGTGCACCTACACATCTATAGCCTACTCTGATCTGGTGAGGATTACATTTAATGGTAGCGTTGTGTGTTGTGAGTGATGTATTTTCTGGGTTAATACATTTGCAGATGCTGAATGATGGCTCTTAATCTCCATGACTTTGACATCTCTGAGGAGACAGGATTTATTCCTGCTGTTCCTCCTCTCCGGAAACTACCAGAAATTTTCTTGCAGTGGGAAGCTCTCGCTGAGAACCTGACCTCACTGATAAGCCAACGCAGGATACGACAAGAGGTGACCTTTAATACTTTATTACCTCTTTACTGAGTGATTGTATACATGCTCTATCCCCAACTAAGGCCACTGCAACTATTTTACAGGGCTGACCGACCCAAGTTTATAGTTTCTTATAATAAAAGAGTTAAGTGGAAGCATGAGCTTATACTGTGTTGGAAATTTTTTTCATAACAAGGTACCACTTAAGTAGTGGCAAGCTAATGATTAGCAATATGCACAGATTGCACAAAGAACAAGCACACTGTAAACAAGTGGGCAGGGAGTTAATTAAGTGCTAATTGCTACCACCTCTGCTTGAAGCAAGCATTGGCCCTTGAAACAACAAATCAAGTTGAAGTTACTGTGTCACCTTTGTTCTCATCGACAGGTACACCAGCTACCGACAACTGAGTTCAGTGAACACACACTGAAATCAGAGGCTCAGTGGCGACGTGCCTTTGTAGTGCTAACCTTCCTGTCACAGGCCTACATCTGGACAGAGGGGGAAAAGGGGCTACCTGACAGAGTGCCAGCTGTACTGGCCGTACCATGGAACACGGTAGCCCAGCGACTGGGACTCCCTCCTGTCATCTGCTACTCTGCAACGGTGCTCAATAACTGGGGTTTGCACAACCCGTCTACTCCTGTAGACAGCAAAAATATTTTTGCTCTGATGAACTTCACTGGTAGTACAGATGAGTCATGTTTCTACACCACACATGTTCTGGTGGAGTTAGCCGCAGTACCAGCGCTGAAAGCTGTAGTCCAGTCGTTTGTGGCTGTGACTACTCGGCAAGACCAGATCCTCATACAGAATCTGAAGACAGTGCAGACATCCCTCCAGAACATGCTGCAAGCACTGACAGTGATGTACGAAGGTTGCAACCCCACATTCTACTATGTAAAAGTTCGTCCCTTTCAAGCTGGCTCAAAAGGCCTCGACGTTCTACCAGATGGGATTTTGTATGAAGGAGTGGACCCTCGGCCTAAGAAGTACTTTGGTGGTAGTGCTGCTCAAAGTACATCAGTTCAAGTAATCGATATCTTCATGAGTGGAAAGCTTGGTATAAGCAGTAGTGAGGACTTCTTGCTGGAAGTAAGGGAGCACATGCCACCCAAGCACAGAAAGTTCCTGACGGTCCTAGAGCAGCAACCTGCCGTGAGGGAGTATGTCAAGCAATCGGGCAATAAGGAACTGATTACAAGCTACAATGGGGCAGTGGAAGCACTGGCTGCTTTCAGAACGGAGCACATCAAGATGGCGAGCAGATACATCCTTGTGCAGAAGCATCACAGTATCAATGCCAGCCTGGACGACAAGGGCACAGGAGGAACTGACTTTGTACATTTTCTGAAACGAATTCGTGATGAAACCTTATCACTGCAGTTGGAGTACTAGTTTGGACTCTGCAACCGCATGACCTCCACTATATTACATCAGTGGAAACAATGGATACTGTCTTGTGACTTAATTGGTGTGTGTGTGCTATACTATATGGATCTGTGAATATTTTTAGTTTATGGAAGCATTTTTGTACAATTGCTGTGTGTGTCTGAATATTGAATGCATACAATACTGACATTGTGTACTCTCATATCCAACAAAGGGACAAAGTGAGCTAGGCTGTGAGTGTGAGTGACAGTCCCTGCTTCTCTCCCACAAGGTGTGTCAGCCACCGAGAAGGTTGAGCCCTGCACTGGACCTGTCATACAAATACCCTCCCAGTAGCTAGTCTGAGACAGCTGCTGCTGCATGTGATAGCCATCACGCTGAACATTACATTCTCTACATTTAATAGGGGTCTCTGGAGTGTTCTATTTATTGGCGTATTTGTATGATGCAACATAAATTTATTAAGTTACTATTGACCAGCTTTGTGTAACAGTAAGTGCAGGACCCACAGTAGGTTAACAAGTATTACGTACCAGCTCAGAGTTTAAAGAATCAGCATCCATACAAATTTGAAATCACGATCAGTAAAGTGAGAAACAGTGGAAAAAAAATACAAAATATTTTGCTGGACTGGGACCAAACAGAAATATAGCCATAATCAAAATGATAATTTAGGCATGAGCAGGCCCAATCCCATGCCAGGGGAAAACAACCCAGTGGTGTTGCAGCACTGGGGAAAAAAACCCAAAAACTCACAGCCCAGCAAATAAAACACATTAATGCATATAGTGTCTTCCATTCAGTTCTGCTTGCAGTTGTGTCCCCCGGGGACCTCAGCCATCCACTCTTCCAGCCAGCTTTGGGAAGGTAGTGGGCCACCCCTCCCCATGCACCCCTAGAACTACGGGCATGTCCTAAAGCTGAATGGGTAGGGCCATTACTTCCTAGGGCATGTCCTAAGGCTGGGGGGAGTATTAGTGGGAGGGGCCCATTTGGCTTAAACTATATGGGTGGGGCTGCTAATTAATTAGGGCCACCTTTTTTGTTTTGGTTAGCTGATTTTGTGGTTCGTTCTACAGCAAATTTTGAGGTTAGTTGGATAGCGAATTCTTTTGTGCTTAGTTTTATAGCGAATTTAATTAAGGTTTATAGAATTGCGTAGCTAGTTATTTGTTTGCTTAAAGTTGTATTTACGTTTTTGATGTAATTTTGTTTAAATGGAGCTACGCGTAGCTAGTAGTTTGTTTGATTAAAGTTGTAGTTACGTTTTTGATGTAATTTTGTTTAAATGGAGCTAGCTTATATTGGGTATGGGTTATCAAAAAATAATTAAGAAAGCTGGCTGGCAAGTGAGAGAAAGATACACGTCTGGTGTCACCTGAATCACCATCTCCCTCACACGTCTGGTGTCACCTGAATCACCATCTCCCTCACACGTCTGGTGTCACCTGATTCACCATCTCCCTCAGACACATCTGGTGTCACCTGAATCACCATCTCCCTCACACGTCTGGTGTCACCTGAATCACCATCTCCCTCACACGTCTGGTGTCACCTAATTCACCATCTCCCTCACACGTCTGGTGTCACCTGATTCACCATCTCCCTCACACGTCTGGTGTCACCTGAATCACCATCTCCCTCACACGTCTGGTGTCACCTGATTCACCATCTCCCTCACACGTCTGGTGTCACCTGATTCACCATCTCCCTCAGACACGTCTGGTGTCACCTGAATCACCATCTCCCTCAGACACGTCTGGTGTCACCTGAATCACCATCTCCCTCACACGTCTGGTGTCACCTGAATCACCATCTCCCTCACACGTCTGGTGTCACCTGATTCACCATCTCCCTCAGACACGTCTGGTGTCACCTGAATCACCATCTCCCTCACACGTCTAGTGTCACCTGATTCACCATCTCCCTCAGACACATCTGGTGTCACCTGATTCACCATCTCCCTCACACGTCTG
The DNA here is from genome assembly GCA_963921505.1 of Phakellia ventilabrum. Classification (NCBI taxonomy): domain Eukaryota; kingdom Metazoa; phylum Porifera; class Demospongiae; order Axinellida; family Axinellidae; genus Phakellia; species Phakellia ventilabrum. The sequence goes on from OY997392.1 coordinate 6,852,789, forward strand.
GTGTCACCTGATTCACCATCTCCCTCACACGTCTGGTGTCACCTGATTCACCATCTCCCTCACACGTCTGGTGTCACCTGATTCACCATCTCCCTCACACGTCTGGTGTCACCTGATTCACCATCTCCCTCAGACACGTCTGGTGTCACCTGAATCACCATCTCCCTCAGACACGTCTGGTGTCACCTGAATCACCATCTCCCTCACACGTCTGGTGTCACCTGATTCACCATCTCCCTCAGACACGTCTGGTGTCACCTGAATCACCATCTCCCTCAGACACGTCTGGTGTCACCTGAATCACCATGTCCCTCACACGTCTGGTGTCACCTGATTCACCATCTCCCTCACACGTTTCGTGTCACCTGATTCACCATCTCCCTCACACGTTTCGTGTCACCAGATTCACCATCTCCCTCACACGTCTGGTGTCACCTGATTCACCATCTCCCTCACACGTCTGGTGTCACCTGATTCACCATCTCCCTCAGACACGTCTGGTGTCACCTGAATCACCATCTCCCTCAGACACGTCTGGTGTCACCTGAATCACCATCTCCCTCACACGTCTGGTGTCACCTGATTCACCATCTCCCTCAGACACGTCTGGTGTCACCTGAATCACCATCTCCCTCAGACACGTCTGGTGTCACCTGATTCACCATCTCCCTCACACGTCTGGTGTCACCTGAATCACCATCTCCCTCACACGTCTGGTGTCACCTGATTCACCATCTCCCTCAGACACGTCTGGTGTCACCTGAATCACCATCTCCCTCACACGTCTGGTGTCACCTGATTCACCATCTCCCTCACACGTTTCGTGTCACCTGATTCACCATCTCCCTCACACGTCTGGTGTCACCTGATTCACCATCTCCCTCACACGTCTGGTGTCACCTGATTCACCATCTCCCTCACACGTCTGGTGTCACCTGATTCACCATCTCCCTCACACGTCTGGTGTCACCTGATTCACCATCTCCCTCAGACACGTCTGGTGTCACCTGAATCACCATCTCCCTCAGACACGTCTGGTGTCACCTGAATCACCATCTCCCTCACACGTCTGGTGTCACCTGAATCACCATCTCCCTCACACGTCTGGTGTCACCTGATTCACCATCTCCCTCAGACACGTCTGGTGTCACCTGAATCACCATCTCCCTCACACGTCTGGTGTCACCTGATTCACCATCTCCCTCAGACACGTCTGGTGTCACCTGAATCACCATCTCCCTCAGACACGTCTGGTGTCACCTGAATCACCATCTCCCTCAGACACGTCTGGTGTCACCTTAATCACCATCTCCCTCAGCTCTCTTGTCTACTTATAGCTAAAGACACTTGGAACAGATTTGGAATTCTCACAGATAAAAATACACCACAACCTTAGTGTAGCAGCCATTGTGCAGAACATTCTCTGCTATTTTATAATTGTATGATACCAACCAACCTTATTAACATCAACGCACCATAACTTTATAACACCAAACCTTAACATATAATTGTTTGTACCATCAAATACCTAATAACCTTAATACCAAACGTTCTGTATTTCATATTTGTATGGTTCACCATAAAGTTATTTTGACCAGTGCATAATATGTAAATAAAATACACCACAACCTTAGTGTAACAGCCATTGTGCAGAACATTCTCTGCTTGATTATTAGGGCTGTATGATTAAGTTATTATACCAACCAATCTCATTACATACCATCAACACACCATAACTTTGTAATACCAAACCTTCACATAATTGTTTGTACCATCAAATACCTTAATACCAACCGTTCTATATTTCATATTTGTACAGTTCACCATAAAGTTTTTGACCAGTACGTAATATGTAAATAAAATACACCACAACCTTAGTGTAACAGCCATTGTGCAGAACATTCTCTGCTTGATTATTAGGGCTGTTCAGTATGTTTTATGTTTGTATGATTAAGTTATTATACCAACCAACCTTATTACATACTATCAACACACCATAACTTTGTAATACCATAATATGTTTGCACCATCAAATACCTTAATACCAACCATTCTATATTTCATATTTGTACAGTTCACCATAAAGTTTTTGACCAGTACGTAATATGTAAATAAAATACACCACAACCTTAGTGTAGCAGCCATTGTGCAGAACATTCTCTGCTTGGCTGTTCAGTATGTTTTATGTTTGTATGATTAAGTTATTATACCAACCAACCTTATTACATACTATCAACACACATAACTTTGTAATACCATATGTTTGTACCATCAAATACCTAATAACCTTAATACCAACCGTTCTATATTTCATATTTGTACGGTTCACAATAAAGTTTTTGACCAGTATGTAATATGTAAATAAAATACACCACAACCTTAGTGTAACAGCCATTGTGCAGAACATTTTCAGCTTGATTATTAGGGCTGTTCAGTATGCCTTATGTTTGTATGATTAAGTTATTATACCAACCAATCTTATTACATACCATAACTTTGTAATACCAAACCATATAATATGTTCGTACCATCAAATACCTAATAACCTTAGTACCAACCGTTCTATATTTCATATTTGTATGGTTCACCATAAAGTTTTTGACCAGAATGTAATATGTAAATAAAATACACCACAACCTTAGCGTAACAGCCATTGTGCAGAACATTCTCTGCTTGATTATTAGGGCTGTTCACTATGTTTTATATTTGTATGATTATTGTTCGTACCATCAAATATTAACCTTAATACCAACTGTATTTCATATTTGTACAGTTCACCATAAAGACTAGTGTGTTACTGTGTAATAGTTAGTGCAGGCCACAGTAGTATTACCAGCTCAGCCATAACTTTATACACCAACCATTTCACATAATTATTATTATACGTACCATCAACCAACCTTATTACCAACCATTACATACCATTAACACACCATAACTTTATACACCAACCTTTCACATATTATATGTACCATCAACACACCAAAACCTTAATACCAATCATCACATACCACCATCAATGTTTCACAACATCCAGTACCACATCAGCACATGGATATAGGAGGTAGAATTGCTTGCACGTTTTCTGTTCCTCATCAGGCTGTGTAGCAGGCTGGTCTTCCATTCTGTGCCTGGTCCTGTGGAGATGCATGTCAGAACCTGAATTCAAAGAGAGAAGCAAAAATTTCAAATTTAAGCCGCTGACTTGATAGTTTAATACAGAAACTTACGCGTCTGCTTGTCTTCTTATCAGTGGGCAGGGTAGTGGGTAGGGTAGTGGGCAGGTCTTCCATTCTGACATCAGTGTGAGTTTCAAATAAACTTCAGGCCGCACTAGTAGACCGTGGAACAGCTCACTGCTGTGCACATGTTGAACGTCGTTCGCGTCTCGAGAGTCGGGAATGCAACTTGAACGGGCGGTCAGTTGGTCTTGCACTGAGCGGCGCATAATTTTCTAAAGAGAGAGACGGGATGAGATGAGTACTAGTAAGTACAGTAGACAAACAGTAGCAATTCAAATGCAGCTGCCTAAAGCACTACCATACAATACACACACACAGTAGCAATTCAAATGCAGCTGCCTCAATAACTACCGAAGGCTCAAACTCTCACCGCGTGAGCTATCTATATCTCAAGGCAGCGACGAACGGTTGTATAGGTTGTTCCTGGAATCCCGAACTGGTTGCAGTTGACGACGTCGTCAGTAGCACCTCGTAACTTGCTTGAACAAAGAAATCTGGCTGAATTGCCCCCTCTTTTATAGCTAGCCATGTGGCGACTTCCCCGCGCATTTTTCAAAATTTACGCGCGCGTGGGTGTGGTTTATGTCATGTGACAACCTCAGGCTATTACTGGACCCTCCTACGCCCCACCCCTACATGCTACGACCAGTTTCTGCTCGAAACAATGAACGGGACAAGGGCGGAAATAAAGCTGAGTGATTTCGACATCTCGGAGGAAACAGGATTTGTTCCCATTGTTCCTCCCCTTCAGAGACTGCCAGAAGTATTCTCACGATGGGAGGCTGTCGCTAGTAGGCTAAGCTCACTGATCAGCCAAGGCCAGATACGACCGGAGGTGAGAGGAAGGTGTAACAATTCCGATTTACGTCCATAGATAAACCGTAGGCTTTATCATAGCTATAGTATCTATGGTTTTATTATTTACTGTTACCTACTGTACATGTGTGATAGCTCATGTAATTATGATTGTCTCCACTTGGAGGTAGTGGAGTACGTGCATGTAGGCTGGACTCACAGATCAATCAAGGCCAGGTACGACTAGCTAGTCTCATGCCCAGATCTCTACTTGCCGGCCACTGAAGATTAGAGGTGTTGGCATGAGACTAAGATACGACAGGAGGTGAGAGATGCCCTATTAAAGCATAATTATCTGACCATGGAATTCTTTACTAATGTAGGGCCGGCATTAAAGAGTAGGTTAAGTATAGTCTAATCTTCCCCTGCTCATGTGGCATTATTACTGTGACCTTAGCCTCCAAGTTACAGTCACCTTTGTCCTTTACAGGTACACCAGCTGCCAATAACTGAATTCAGTGAGCACACACTGAAATCAGAGGCTGAGTGGCGACGTGCCTATGTAGTGCTGACCTTCCTGTCACAGGCCTACATCTGGGGAGAGGGGGAAAAGGGGCTACCTGACAGAGTGCCAGCTGTATTGGCTGTACCATGGAACACGGTAGCCCAGCGACTGGGACTTCCTCCCATCATCACCTATGCAGCAACGGCATTATACAATTGGTCTCTGCATAATGCCAGCAGTCCAGCCGATGGGGAGAACATGTATGCAGTAACCACGTTTACAGGCACAGAAGATGAGTCCTGGTTCTATGTGGTGCCCCTTCTGGTGGAGCAAGCTGCAGTTCCTGGTTTGAAGGCCATGGTTCAGGCTCCCTCCACTATGTTGGACCATGACTATTTGGCCCTGGCTAGATGCCTGAGAGAAGTGGAAGGTTCACTGCAGAATATGCGAGTGGCACTTGGGAGGATGTATGAGCGCTGCGATCCAAAGACATTCTATGTTAAGATTCGACCTTTTCAAGCTGGTTTCAAGGGCCTTGATGCTATGCCAGAGGGCATTGTGTATGAGGGGGTGGACTCCAAGCCACGGCTGTATAGTGGGGCTAGTGCAGCACAGAATTCTGCTGTGCACAGTTTTGACATATTTCTGCGAGCCCAGCATACCGGACACGATGCAGAGTTTCTGGAGGCCATGCGTGAGTACATGCCTATCAAGCACCATGCTTTTCTGAAAGCCTTATCACAACAGCCCTCAGTGCGGGAGTACGTGAAGCAGTCCAAGGAACCCGGTGTCATCCAGAGCTACAACAGTGCTGTACAGGCTTTTGCCAATTTCCGAAGTGATCATGTCATCTTAGTGACTCGATACATTGTACAACAGAAGCCCCACAGTATCAATACCAGTCTGGATGCCAAGGGTACTGGAGGAACAGACTTTATGAAATTTCTGAAAAAAGTTCGCGACGACACCCAAGCCCTTCTCATTATCAGTGACTAGTTTTTTGTTTGTTGTTTTCTGACTGTAGCTACTGGTGTTACCCCTTGCGTGTGCGTGTTTCGCTTGTGAACATACTGTATGCATTTTTAACTCAATATTATATTCACTGCATTTTTACTCAATGTAAATTTACAGTTAACTATTGCTAAGATTGTAGAACAGGATATAAGCTGTAGTGCTACCAGTGGACAGAGGAGACAGCAGGTCAAACACTTCCCTCTGGGACAGGTACTCTACGACGTCATCATTAAAGTAGACCCATGTGACCTGCAACGGCACTGCATGGTTTTCATGGGCTCTAATGCAGGTGGTATAGTGACCACTGTGACATGTGCTACCTGAGTGAAATACAGCTGCAAACAGTTCATATAGTCTCTCCTTGCCTTTGCATTGTGGAGAACACCAGGGCTGGAGTGAGAGAGTGAGAGGGATGGCCAAACTGCCTCCTATTTTGCCTACAGTGACAGCTGAGGAATAACTGCACCCCTGGGTTGTGAATTGGTTCAGGTGGATAGTCAATACCCTGGGCAGCTCTGCAAACATGATGCTGTGTTCAGCTTCCACACAATGCCTACAGAAGTCACACCAGTATTTGTTCTCCCCCCTCAGCTTCTCCCTGGAGGCAAACTGTGCCAGAGCCCATGAGAGGGAGTATGGCCCAACTTGGGTACTCGTTCTTTGCATGAAGTTCTTAGCTGGGCTGCAAGGAGGAGGGAAACCAGGCAGAGATTCACTTGATACAGGCACACTGATGTCCAGAAAAGGCTCTGTCCGTTGGGAGCAAGTATCACATTCATAGCATCGTGTCTGAAAAATGAGGTAACCCTGAAAAGTATCAGCAATAAAATCTGAAGTCGTAACTTTCAGAGGCAGCCCGTTGGCTAGCACAGTTTGGCTGCACTGCTTAGGCTCACAGGCCAAGGTACACGTGGTGGCCTTGGTAGAACATGTAAGGGAGGGCCTGTCAGTATCATAATACTCCGTCAGAAGTTTGCAAGCAACCCGTCCATGACCTCCCAGTGACCTCTTTGACTTGGTGACTGTACCATGCTGGCCAACAGTCACTGGTGTTTTTCTCTTCCTTCCCACTGCGGCAGGCTGGGTTATGATGCAGTCCGGAGTAGCCAAAGTGGCTAGCGCTGGTGCGCTCGTATTATCGTTATACTCTGAACTTGGTACCATGGAAGTAGTGCAAATGTTCTGTATGTTCATCAGAAGAAAGCGCATTAGCTCTTGTGCGTCTTGCTGTAGGGAGCCTGCAAACACAGGGTGGTCTTCTCTGAGAAATAGAAACATTAGGGTAATAGCGCTACAGTGGGACTTGAATGCAACAGCAGATTGGAGTAGGGCTTACCTCAGCTTAGAGATGAAACTGCCTGGCTTGATAGTAGGCTGTTTCTTTTGTGATTCAGCTAGTAGCATCTTCTGAAAAAGCTGTGAGATGATATACAGAATACCCTGCCAACACACACACTAATAAGGATATTCTTGCTCAGCATGTGGTAAATAGACCCACTGAACTGATTTTTCAGTAGGCGTGACGACTCCACCCACCCACCATTTGGTGTACCACTGTGGGTGTGACAACAGATAAAATGTACAGAGAGCATGATCAGTCATAGCAGAAAATCTATATGCTCACCTCTCTTGATGTAAGATTGTGTTGAAAGCGCTAGTTGCTCTCTGATATATAGTTGTGCTAGCTAGTATGCAACAAGAGCTCAATGCAAAGAACTCAGAATGGTGCTTGCAAATGCATGCAGGGGTACACCATGATAGCGGCTGTGACACTGACATGTATGAAAAACGGTCTAATTATTTGGAAGAGGTGTAACTGCAATAGGTTTATACAAATCATGAGACCATGAGGTGATGCATACAAGAGTTCTTCCTATACTTCTGCTACGACAAGCAATGGGAGAAAGTGTGTTTAATACGGACTGAAGCATTATTAATTAGCCTGCCAATATGTACAAGAAGATGGAAGCCCACTAGTGTGAGATGGGATACTCACAATGTCAGTTCAAGGCAGTGGCGAACCTGGTGGAGGAGGGTGATGAGGGAGGGGCCATCTCCTTTCTTGGTTACCTCTTGGCTTTGCAATGTGGCCACCCCACTGCAGAACCCAGGGCAGAATCGCAGCACTTGCAGGATGGAGTTTACATAGCAAGTATTGCCCAGGTTGACCAGCCCTGCGGGGGCGGGTGGCCCCGCCTCCTCAGAGACTGTGTCCTCATCGTGTAACTGATATGGCTGCAGCAAGGTTGTGTTCTTGGATCCCAGCTTCAGGGAGAGCCGGGGTCTCATTGATGGAACTTCTAAACATCCCCTTTCCTGTAAGTGAGACACTTATCCAACCAGAGAAGCAATATTCATATTTGTAACAGAATACTCACCATTTTTTTCGTATTTCCCCGGCTTGCAATCCACGTGATTTGCTAATACTCTCACGTGCATCTTTTCGTAGACATGTGATTTTGTGCTTGTACCGCGTGGGAGTCACAGATTGCCATTTATCAAAACTGCCATGGCAAACACAAATCGCAGTGTCTGACTGTCACTAGCCACTGAATATCGAGAAGCCATTGCATTGCCTGGGGACTGCCAGTATAGCAGGAGCGATCCTTGGTTAGTATTTATGAGCAGTTTCCCGCCACCGTAGAGTCGGGATGGGTAAAACGACGGAACTGCTAACCTTGCTGAAGACGGGCAATTCCGATGCCGCTAGAAAGCTCATCACTAAGTTAAAGAAGTCAGGTGAGGAGTGGCTAGCTGAATTGCGTCCTTACTCATGGAGGGAGGGGGAGTTCCAGTCCCCCTCCCCCAAAATGAATAATTGTTGACACCAAATTGTGGCCAATACTGGCAATAGTAGCTTCTCCCCAAACATTTTTTTTGAACGTGTTCAGTAGCAGCTGAATGAAAGTTGTTGCAATACTCATGTAGTTGGCAGATTCATGGAATTGATCCTTCGTGATTATAGCCATAGTTCACATACTTAAAGTGTAAATTCCAATGTTTTCTTGTTTTTGAGTCCACTGTAGAACATGCCACTCTTTTGCCATAGGAAATATGGAAAGTATAGAGGTAGTTATATACAGTTGTGACGTCACTTGCTATTGTGTTGCTGCTGTTGTGACTTGGCAGGGAGCCATGGTTTTGATTTCAGAAGTGTACTGTGCATGGGTCAGCACCCTCTAGGATTGGTAGGTTACCTTAAATAATTCTTGCTGTTTGACTCCGAGATTGCTGTTTCTGTGAATAGTATTAGTGCTTGAAGCAATCAGGCTACTTCGCTGGAGAACTGTTCCAGGCATAGGCTATCGGGCGCACCATCAAACTCCAATTGAGACAGTATGATGAATAGAAATTACACATTCTTACAGGTGTAGATGAAAACTTTGTGTTTCACAGGACTGATTGACCCAAAATTTTTGACCGTTGTACTGTACATGTAGTTATTGCTGAGTGGGAAGCGAGGCAACTAATCGTGTAGCGTGTTGTAAGTGTATGAGTAACAAGTGTAGTTTCTGTGGGCGTGGAGCACTTGTTTGCGCTTTGAATGGCTGCAGAACACCAGCAAGAGCACAGCAGTGTCTGCATGCTAAGCTCAATGATGGCGTTGCTGAGATTACATGTAGCAACACTTCATGTACAAGGGCATAGAACCAGTGACAAAAAGGGATGACTGTCAGTGAGTAAAGCATATTCAGTAGTGTATGCAGAAATTCCCCATAGCAGTAGAACAACTTGCAATGTATTTGTGGACATTGGATAGTTATGTATTTTGCTGCCCCCAAGGCCCCCTTTGGTAAACGTACATGTATGCGTATTTTATGACTGTTAGAGAAGAGAAAGAAGGTATGATTCAGGCTTAGTGCTAGACTTTGGCTTCAATTATATGGAAGTAGCCTTGTACCCAGGCTTTCATCTCAGCCGTGGGGGAGTTAGGGTTAGGGCAGATATTTTGGTGCGGTTATGAGGTAAAATCTGGGCAAGGAAAGCCTGGGTACGAGGCTGTGTGGAAGTGCCTTGAATGGTCGACATGTATATAGCCCCCACCCTCCATTATTAACTGAAGTCAACACACAGGGGCACTGATAGGCTAAACACCAGCCCAGTGGCCTCTGTGTGTGTTCATGTAGTGGTAACAATAGCCTAGTTTGGTGTGGAGCAGTCTAAGATTTGGACAACATATGGGGAATGTATCCAGACCCGCAAATCACAGTTTATTACCACTTGGTTGTCTCAGGGCTTCCACAGGGAATAGTGTGAGCATAGGGTCATTAGTGGACTCCATGTGAGGGCAAGTTCTGTCCTTAGTGATTGGCTTCCTATTGAACTGCATGTACTTGTTTGCGTTGCCATACCAACGACTGTTCCGTTTCTCCTCCACTGCAGGCAAGAAGAAGGCCCAGGCCAAGGAGCTCAACACACCAGATGACAATGGGTAAGCACTCCCTTGTTTCCTTGGGGCAGGAGAAGAAGGATCATGCACCACAGCTCCAGTTGGTGAATAAACATGGCTTAGTTTGTAAGAGGATAGCAAGTGGGTCCTTAGCAGCCATAGTAGTGTGTACACAGAAGCCTGTGGTGCCTCCCCATGTTGACACATGCTTACAGACTTCTGTTGGATTTGTGCCATGCAACATTGTATCAGTTTCCTTAGCAGCAAGGCAATTACACAGTCTTGCTGTTCCACAGTGTACTACATATGGTATGTGTTTTGTTTGGTATCCATTTCTTACAGGCAAACAGTAATCCACTACTGTGCTGCCAACAACTTCATTGAGTTCATCCAGGACCTCATAGAGCTTGGTGCTGCCATAGACATTGCTGATGACAAAGGTAGGACCAGGAGCTAGTGCGGGGTGGAACGTGTTCAGTAACCTTGGCCCTATTCCTTGCAGGTTATACACCACTGCACATAGCCTCTGGGGCTGGCCGGACAAGTGCGGTGACAGCTCTGCTTAGCCGAGGGGCAGACCCCAATATTGTGTCACGGGGTGGTGACACCCCCCTGCACCTTGGGTGCCAGAATGGGCACGCACCTGCTGTAAGTGCATGTGTGAGTCTGGGGGATGGCAGATAGGGCCGTGTCATCACTGTATTTGGTAGTGAGAAAGCAGTACTGGGAGTTCTGTAGGTACCATATTGTCTAGGTGTTTATATTTGATCAGTTAGTGCCATTCATAATAGTTTGTAGGGCCTTGATGTAAGATAAACACCTAATTGTATTGATGAGATGTTAACCACCACAGGTGGAGGCTCTGGTCTCGGATGGTGCTAACTGCACCATGCTGAATGTGTCGGGCCACACTCCCCTGGACCTGGCTTGCCAGAATGGCCATGCTCAGGTGGGTGAGCAACATGTGTCATCATGTGCGGGGGCAAGGGGTATACACGTGTAGCCATTATCATGTACCATTTGCTTTTGGTTTCCTAAGTCCACTGCTGTAACCTTCTTTGCTTCTCCTCCATAGGTAGTCGGTCTGCTGCTCCGCTCAGGCCAGTTCTCACAAGCCTACCTGCAACGCTCAGATATGCCTCACACTGCGTTGCTCCTTGCAGCCAAGCAGGGTAACAATGAAGTAATTGGGCTGCTTGTGAAGCATGGCTTTGATGTCAACCGCAGGCTGCCTGGTAGCCAGGGCACAAGTCTCCATGAGGCAGCCCTCTATGGGAAGGTGGATACTGTTCTCTACTTGCTGCAGGTGAGCCTCAGGACTATCTGCTGCAGTGGTTGCATGTGACTACCCCTTCCTCCACCACAGTGCGGCGCTGATGTGGCAGCTGTCAATGCTCAAGGGCTGACGGCTTTGGACATTGTCAACATGTACACAGACCCTCGCTCGGCCGGCATGATGAAGCAGGTGTTGCAAGGTCAGTGCTGCAGCTAAGGGTGGCACCCATCTTCTCTTAGTAATTATTCTTCTCTCCACCCTCTCCCTTGTCTTCCTCCTCCTCTCTTCTAACCTCCCCCACCTCCTCCTTTCTCTCCCCTCCTCCCTTTTCTCCCCCCTCTCCCCCTTCCTTCTCTCTCTCGTCCCTTCTCCCACATCCTCCCCCCGCTTCCTCTTTACCAGATGCACTGGCACAGCAGGCTAGGGTTCGGATTGCACAGCAGCACCAGTCCCAGCCCCAACATCAACCACACCAGCACCAAGCACACCATCCCCAGCAGCATGCACACCAACAACCTGCACACCAACAGCAGGCGCGTCAACACCAGGCACACCATACCCCTCCAGCATCCTCACAAGCACACCACCAGCAGCCGGCAGGCTTCAACTACCTGCAGCTAGGCTCACAGCAGGTGGGACCACAGGGACTTTGTGCCATATCTAGAGACCACTGGTGATCTGTGCTATAGCTAGAGACTACTGGCGCTCTGTGCCATAGCTGGAGACTACTGGCACTCTGTGCCATAGCTAGAGACTACTGGCGCTCTGTGCCATAGCTGGAGACTACTGGCGCTCTGTGCCATAGCTAGAGACTACTGGCGCTCTGTGCCATAGCTGGAGACTACTGGGGCTCTGTGCCATAGCTAGAGACTACTGGCGCTCTGTGCCATAGCTAGAGACCACTGGGGCTCTGTGCCATAGCTAGAGACTACTGGCGCTCTGTGCCATAGCTGGAGACCACTGGGGCTCTGTGCCATAGCTGGAGACTACTGGGGCTCTGTGCCATAGCTAGAGACTACTGGCGCTCTGTGCCATAGCTAGAGACCACTGGGGCTCTGTGCCATATCTAGAGACCACTGGCGATCTGTGCTATAGCTAGAGACTACTGGCGCTCTGTGCCATAGCTGGAGACTACTGGCACTCTGTGCCATAGCTAGAGACTACTGGCGCTCTGTGCCATAGCTGGAGACTACTGGCGCTCTGTGCCATAGCTAGAGACTACTGGCGCTCTGTGCCATAGCTAGAGACCACTGGGGCTCTGTGCCATAGCTAGAGACTACTGGCGCTCTGTGCCATAGCTAGAGACCACTGGGGCTCTGTGCCATAGCTGGAGACAACTGGGGCTTGACACAGGCTGTTCCTCTCCTCCCTCTCATCTCGTAGGCTCCTCCTACCAGGCAGGGTAGTATTTCTGAGCACCAACACCAGGGGCACCAAACTCCTCCCACTCAAAAGCAGCATCCAGTTGGATTCAGCTATTTGCAATTGGGAGCCCAGCAGGTGAGTGGTGGTATGGTTGCACTTCTGTGAGTGGGGGACAGTTACGTGTATTATTTCTTTCTTTATAGCCCCGCCCCCAACGGCAAGGCTCTGTGGGTGAAAGGGGGCACCTGGAGCAGCGGGCACACACCTATGGGGGACAACACCAGCAGTTGACTCAGCATGGCTACCAGCAGCAAGAAAGTCAGCAGGGACAGCAGCAGCAGCACAACTACCCTCAGCCTCAGACTGGGGAGTATCACCGACAGCCATCACACGAGGCAGCCGTGACGACCCAGTCCTCTCCTGGTGTTGCTCTGGGAGGTTAGTGCCTAAGTGAGGAGGAGACTTTTGCAGGAATAGACTACCTATGTGTCTCCCCTCAGTCGCTCCTGACCTGGCTGCCATGATTGCTGCCAAGGCTGCAAGCCGCAAGCCCATGCTGGGCTCACCTACCAGGAAGGATTTTCCAGCTGAGGATGATCGCTTCACCCGTAGTGCCACCATGACCTATGGGGATGGCATGGCAGACATGAGGTAGGTGCTCACAATGTTATGTAGGCCACACTACTGTGTGCATACTGAAGTACTGTAACAGTTGTAACGGCTACCTTCTAATGCACTGTCTCTGTAGGCAAACAGCCTTGCGTCGACGTGGCAGCTACTCTGACCGTTCGTCTACTTCTCCTGATAAGGACCACCATGACCGCAGTAACCCTCCCACCCTTCCCCGGCGCACTCACATGGGACCTCCACAGTTCAAGCCCGTGCCACCTCCTGGGGAGGGAGACTTGAGGCTGAGTAAGCACTGCTAAGCAGACTGTTCCCATTGATTATTACGCTCTGCATAGAGGCGTGAAGGGTGTCCAAAACAGTATGACACATGTAGTTATCTGATGTCCATTGTAGTTTAACATTACATGCATTATAGTTACACTGAGCTGCATGTATTGTGCCTTAATCAGAATCCCACCTCTTCCTCTCTAGCTGCACGTCCTGAGCGTCGTCTGAGTGGTCGTTCATCTCATAGTGATCGCTCTCCCTCACCTGATTCATTACAGCAGCGGGGCAGCCAGAGCACTTTGCAGGAGCTAGAGCAGCGGCCCAGGCTGAGGAAGGTACAGCCCAAGGCTCCACCCCCCTCCAGCAGCGCTTCAGTTGATGACGAGCTAATGAAGAAGCTGCTACATCGTCAGAATCGCATGCAGCAAAAAGAACAGAACCTTGAGTCCGAGGAAGGAGGTAGTGAGCAGCCAGCAGAGGAGGCGTCACAGCAGCAGGCAGCGGAGGAGCCTCCTTGCTCCCAGCCCAAGCCCAGCAGGCCTCCACCCATACCAGAGAGGAAGACAGCCAGCCTTTCCACCCAGGGCTCACTACCAGCTGAGATGGAGAAGCCTCCACATCCTGAGAAGCCGACCCAGGTGGAGAAAACTGTAGAGGCACCGGTCCCTCAACCCAAACCCAGGCCTAAGCCACCACCTCCCAAGCCAAAGGAGCCCTCCTCTGGCCTTAGCCCCTGGCAGGAGGAGCTACTGAAGCGTAAGCAGCGGATGGCACAGTATGAGAATGAGGCCCAGGTGGAGAGTCAGGAGGCCGAGAATCAATGGGAGCTGCAAAACCCACCACCAGCACCAGCGGTAGAACAGCTCTCTTTGCTTGTCACACCTTCCAGTCAGCTTCCTGTGAAAGAACTGCCACAAGAGCCTCCACAGGAACCACCACGGGAACCAGTTAAAGAACCCCCACAGGAGGCAATAAGAAAGCCCTCACGGGAACCAATGAAAGAGCCCCCACGAGAACTAGTTAGAGAACCCCCACGGGAAGCAGTAAGAAAGCCCTCACAGGAACCAATGAAAGAGCCCCCACGAGAACCAGTTAGAGAACCCCCACAGGAAGCAGTAAGAAAGCCCTCACGGGAAGTAGCAAGAAAACCCCCAAGGGAACCTGTGATAGAGCCCCCACGGGAACCAGTAAAAGAGTCCCCATGGGAGCCAGTTAGACAACCTCTGAGAGAACCTCCTCAAGAACCTCCATCGGAACCTGTTAGAGAACCTCTACGAGAGCCAACACGTGGACCCATTACAGAGCCTCTGCCAGAACCACCAGGTATGTAAATGCTTGCCTCTTGTACCAAGATCTTTATACCAGCCACCTCTAAAAAGTACCTGGTATGTAGGCTATGTATAATACTGTGTGCCCCCCCCAGAACATATTAACCACAAAACTAATGATAGTTTTCTCTGAAATTTTGGGGTGGGAAACTTAGGGTAGGGGGGGGGGGGATTTCCCCCCCATATGAAACCCTGAGTGGTGTGACCAATCAGATTGCAGTATTTTATTGCAGTGCATGTATCTGTTTTGTACCTGTCTTGTAGCTACTGCCCCGAAGTCTGTGGAGGAGCCGGAAAGCAGCAAGAAGCCTCCAGATGAACTAAGAATCAAAGCTCTGGACAGCTTGATTGGTGCACCTACCACACCCACAAGTGACCAGCGTAAGTTTGCATTTGATTATATTTTAGAGGATATTTAATTTGTCCAACATACGGACCTTATGCTGATGGATCAACCTATATACCTCGGTTTTGCTGCAACTGATGAAGGCAAGTAACGTACAATGTAGTAGAAGGAGAAACGTGATACATGTATGTCGCTTGGCATTGTTTAAAAGACTTTGTACTCTCTAGTCTCCCGTAGCACCAGTTTGAGTTCCCTGGCCACAACCACTGGCACTGCATCGGTGAGTGACTCTATGCACCTCAGCACCGCCTAGTCACCCAGCTGCACTACTCTGTTTCTACCACTCCAGCCCACCCAAGGCAGCCTGGAGCCTCTACCGATTGTGGAATGGCTGACAGCCTACAAGCTGCAGGAGTATGTTCCCCTTTTTGAGGACCAGGGCTATGACACCACTGAGTTCCTCGCTGGTATCACTCATGAGGTGTGTTGTGTGCTTGCTGGTTCAGGCTCCGCAAGTCACTTGTGTCTCTCCTTCTCTTAGGAGTTGTCTGAGCTCGGAGTGCAGAAGATTGGGCACAGGAAGAAGATCTTGACAGCTCTTTCTACCATGTCTTCCAGGGAGAACTTCCTTGCGGGAACAAAGCCAGTAGGTGTCCTCTTTCCACTTTTCTTCCTGCATATGTGATGCTGTTTTTCCCTGCAGTCCAACGTTCCAGTGCTGCTGCAGCTGCTCAGCCTGTCCCAGTACGAGGCAATACTGTTAGAAGCAGGCTATGATGACGTCGATTTTATTCCAGACATTACAGCTGAAGAGCTGTTGGATGTCGGTATCTCTAAGAAAGGTATGTAGGCATGGAAGTCACTAGCTCTAGGTTGGCTTGTGGTGTGCATGTCAAAGCTGTGGTGGTGGTGAGTCGGTTATCACTGTATAGCCACAAAATTTGGTGTATTATCTGTGTATGTTGAATCTTGTGGATTTGGCAATACCAAGTTCATTGTCCACTCAAGGCTTGGGGCAAAATTTCACACTAGTGTCTAATGGCCTCAACTATACCATTCTTGATTTGTGCTCAGTCTGGTTCTGGCTGTCTAAATTACAACTGCTTATCTGGGACTGATTAACTATAAAAACAGAAAGGAGTTTTTGGAACCATAATAAGTTTGTTTACATTTCGCAAGCACCTGCGCTCCAGTTTATTAACCATGTCTACTGAGGGGTGAAAGAAGTTTAATTTGGTGATTCTGTTGCTAAGTGCTAAATCACCAAGTTTAATTCTCTACCAAATTTTCCGGCTATACAATTTTTAAGATGAGATAGGCTGTATTGTTGATTCTGAGCTTGAAGGTTGTGATCAACAAGAAAGAACAGCACACATGAAGTGTTGTACCTAGTAGCTAGTGGTGTGTGTGTGTGGGTGACAGGGCAGTACTGAACATTGATCGGATTGTGACTCAACTACTGCTCTTTTATGTTTTTTTTGTTTTTTTTACAGCCCACGTTAGACGCTTTATGAAGGGCATTGCTGAGCTTGGAGAGGTGATGAAGACTGTCATTCCAGCCTTCTCTCCCATCCCACCCCCCCCATCTTTCAATGGCACCACCATCTCTCCTAGAGTTCCCTTCTCTGAGCAGCTCCCCCCTGGGGTTCCCCTGGAGACCAGTTTAAGGCCGTCAGAGAATCCCCCACTTGAAGGTCTGCCCAGTGTGCGGCTACCAGAGCCCCTTCTGGAGCCATACCATGATGAGGCAGGCTCTCGACCTCGGCAGGACTCCACCGGTCAGAATGCCTATGCTGCCAATTCAGTATTGAAGAGTGAGTCAAGCAGCAGCTTCTCGAGGATGAAAAATGTGCTTGAGGCACAGATGGGCCTTAGTGGGTCAAGAGAAAGCCTGTCACATGGGGAGGAGAGTGAGTCCAGCGAGGCTGCCATGCCAAAGTTTGACAGCCGATCCCCATCTGCTAGTCCACAGGTACAGCAGTATTTCTGGCTCTGATATGGTGCATATTATCACCAAACGGGTTACTTGCAGGTCCAACGGAAGGCTGCCAATAGGCCTGGAGCTCCACCCCCACCGAAGCGCTCTACTTCCACTGCACTGTCAAGTGTTGACTCCCTTGGCCTGAGCCGGCATTCCTTGTCGGACTCCTCCACCTCCCTGTCCTCTGCTGAAAGAATGGGCCTAGAGATCCCCCCACCTGCAGGTATCTACTCAACTCCAGTGCATGCTGTGCTGTGTGAAACCTGTATTTTCGTCTCTAGGAGCACAGCAGGTCGAAGTACAGCAGTCACCACCTAAGATCCCACCCAAACTCTCTAGAAAACCACCGAAGGCACCAAGAGGTGGGAGCATACACCTGTGTGTGTGTATATGGTGTGTGTGTGTATGGTGTGTGTGTGAGAGAAGGTGGTTGTGTTCATGTGTACTCGAAGAAACAGTATTATGTATGTGTTTTGGGGAGGTGTATGTGAAGTACCATTCATATATCCCCTTACAGCAAAAAAGCCACAGGAAGTGACTGACTCTGGCAGTAGAGTGGAGGGATATTCTCTGTCTGAGACCCAGTCTGTGCTTCAAAATGAGGTAGGTAGTCGTTTATGGTTGGTTGATGAAGTAGTGCAATTGCTGTATTCATCTGTAGAGCAAGGAGATTTATCTCGACATGTTGCTAGATCAAAGAAATACATGTACCACTAAGGTTTTCAATCGTGCTCAATGCCATGCTGATCAGGACTAGCGTTGTCCCCAGGCCACGGGGCCCCCCCCCCCCCCCGACTGCGTGGCCTGGGAACAAGGCTAGGTCAGGACAGGCTGAGTGTACGGTAGTTGCAGAACAAATCATTTTGTATTCACCATATACAAGTAGATTTACAGTGAAAGTGCTGACTTGGAAACTTGGTCTGTGTAGTTTGGCCTGCAGACTTCACTGTAATCTTGGGACATGTAATAGCACAAACCAGGTTGGTGTGTATACTTGTATGTGTCAGAATAGCTGTATGAAACCCTCCACAGGTTCATGTACATAGTATGGAGAGTGTACAGAGGACAGGTGAAGATGAACCTTCAGGAGATGCCTTGGACCAGCTGTCACGTGCACTGGAAGGCTTTGAGCCTGAGACTGGCCAGACCAACAAAGGCAGCCAGCCAGAGCCAGAGTGAGTACATGTAGTTGGACCATTAATTACCAAGCGCCTAGAGCTCGAGGCGAATGATTGCTGCATGTATACATGTACGTGTGGGCTCCAAATCTCAGCTAGCACATACGTCATTACTGTAGCCTCAGGTACAAATAAGAATCAGAATGAAAGAAAAAGAGCAACAGCTAGAGTGAGTGCCGCAAAGCGATTTTTTGAAAGAAACAAGCCAGTCACAACACTGTTGCATTAGAATTGAACTGCTACTTGAAACTTATCGCTCACATTGCTCAATTGTACTGTCTACCAGCACTCATATCTCCACTTGTAAGCTACACAAACTCTACAAACCTAGGAGCTGTACCTAGCAAGTCAAAGTAGACATCTATGTCTCTTGTCAGAGGTACTGTTTGAATATGACATGCCTTACCACTGGAGATTACATTTCGACACACTATATAGTATACACACAACCTGTAGCTGAGATTCAAGCCAACACTGCAAGATTATTTCTTTTGCGCTAAGGTGCTTGGCAATTATTAGAACGGCCATTGCTAAACAATACTGGTGCCTCTCCCCACAGGGAGGACGCTGACCAGCTTCTGGCAGACATTGATGACATGCTGGCTGATCTCAATACTCATTTGGACTTCATGATTCCAGGGTCATCATAGGCACGGCCAATGCAGTGTGCCTAGCTAGCTAGTATCATCATAGCCTAAAATCATAACTTTGTGTTCCCCTGACTTGCATTTTGCTGTGGGACTTTTATCTGATAGACTTACAAATACTCTTATTTCTCATGTTACAAATTCAGGATTACATGTTTGAGGGTGTGTCTGTAAATATTTTGTGTGTCTTGAGATCAGGAATCATGCAGTTTCAGAGGTACATGTATATAGTCATGTCGTACCCTTATGAGTGCACTTATGCTATTTCGTAAATGCTCGGAAAACTTGACAGATGGTCCTCTAACTTCCCAAAACCTCAAACCTGCTTTGTAGTGGATATGTGCATTCCTATTGACTAATAAGTAGCCCTTCCTCTAGCTCAGGCTAAGGTGGCAAGAGGTAAAGCAGATATGATTGAGACAGCCTTGGGCACCCATACAGCCATGCAAAGTCCGGCTCCTACAAACAGGAAGTGGATGTGGGGAAAGAAGCTCGTAACCTTTGGGTTATGGGCTCCTGACAAGTTGTATTTGAAGGGGGGAGTGCAAGTGGAGAGCACCAGACAGCTTGACTGAGGGTTTAAAGAGACCTACAGAAAGGATATGATTCACTGGTGGGAAGAGAAACGAGCTGTGGATACTTATGTCAATTAACAGCAGCAGGTGCAGACAAAGCAGTCTGGTTGGTTTGTGATGCCCACAGTACAGGCCCACGGACATGGACTACTTTAAGGGCTTGTATTGCTGCACAACAGTGTGTGTTGTGGCCAGTGAAGGTGTGAGAAAAGAGAGCAGCTAACTGGGTATCTGTGCTGGCCATATACGATTCGACAGAGACATACAGCCAGCCAGCATGCACAATTACAATAATAATACATTCACTATTTGGCCAGGTCCAGGGTGGAGCTAGGTGGGTGGAGTACTGCCCCTTAGTCTGGTGTAGCCCACCCCTCGCGAAAAACGCTTTTCGCGAGGGACGAGCACTTGAAAAAACGTGACCAAACATCTGAATTTTTAGCAGCTCTTAAAGCACATTCTAGGACAGGACATCCCTCCACACCACATCATTGCCACATGCCCTTGACAGCTATATAGTTATTGAAAAGTCCCAAGGAAAAAAATTCCATTAGCAGGAGACCGAGGAGATGGTGAAAGTGTGGTGGACTGGCTCTGACAGCAGGGCAGATGGAATGGCTGTGGGATATTCACCTGTGTGTCTTGTGCCCAGCTCTTTCATAATGAATGGCCTGGGTATTACTTAACTTGGTCAATTACTTATTGTTCAAGACAGGAATTCTGGGCCCTAGGGCATTGGCCCCACCCCCTGGACATAGCACTGAGTCCCGGCCCTCCCCTTTGACCATTGAGAATGGGGCCTGCCCACTGCGGCACCTGCATTAATACCCTATGTATACGGTCTAAGTTTCAACCCCATTAAAATAGCTCTAGCACAGGCAGGAACGCAGCTTTTACAATTTAGTGTTTTACCAAGCATTCTCCAACCTATTGGCTATTTTCTCGTTAGTTTAACTTCATTGGCGGTTAACTTTAAGTTAAGCTGTTTTATTTAGATACCCGTAGTGATCTACTATTACTCTGTGTAGGTTCACGCTTGATTTTTAGATGTAATTCCACTACCACCGAATTGTTCAAGACAGGAATTCTGGGCCCTAGGGCATTGGCCCCACCCCCCGGACATAGCACTGAGTCCCAGCCCTCCCTTTCGACCCATGGGAATGAGGCCTGCCCACTGCGGCACCTGCATTAATACCCTATGTTTATGGTCTAAGTTTCAACCTCATTAAAGTAGCTCTAGTACAGGCAGAAACGCAGCTGTTACAATTTGGTCTTTTACCAAGCGTTCCCCAACCTATTGGCTATTTTCTCGTTCGTTTAACTTAATTGGCGGTTAACTTTAAGATAGTTATTTAAGCTGTTTTATTTAGATACCCGTAGTGATCTACAATTACTCTGTGTAGGTTCACGCTTGATTTTTAGATGTAATTCCACTACCACCGAATATGTTCAATACAGGAATTCTGGGCCCTAGGGCATTGGTCCCACCCCCCAGACATAGCACTGAGTCCCGGCCCTCCCCTTCGTCCCATGGGAATGGGACCTGCCCACTGCGGCACCTGCATTAATACCGTCTAAGTTTCAACCCCATTAAAATAGCTCTAGTTCAGGCAGGAACGCAACTTTTACAATTTGGTCTTTTACCAAGCGTTCCCCAGCCTATTGGCTATTTTCTCGTTAGTTTAACTTAATTGGCGGTTAACTTTAAGATAGTTATTTAAGCTGTTTTATTTAGATACCCGTAGTAATCTACTATAACTCTGTGTAGGTTCACGCTTGATTTTTAGATGTAATTCCACTACCACCGAATTGTTCAAGACAGGAATTCTGGGCCCTAGGGCATTGGCCCCACCCTCCGTGAGTCCCGGCCCTCCCCTTCGACCCATGGGAATGGAGCCTGCCCACTGCGGCACCTGCATTATTACCCTATGTATACGGTCTAAGTTTCAACCCCATTAAAGTAGCTCTAGTACAGGCAGGAACGCAGCTTTTACAATTTGATCTTTTACCAAGCGTTCCCCAACCTATTGGCTATTTTCTCGTTAGTTTAACTTAATTAGCGGTTAACTTTAAGATAGTTATTTAAGCTGTTTTATTTAGATACCCGTAGTAATCTACTATAACTCTGTGTAGGTTGACGCTTGATTTTTAGATGTAATTCCACTACCACTGAATTGTTCATGACAGGAATTCTGGGCCCTAGGGCATTGGTCCCCAACCCCCCGGACATAGCACTGAGTCCCGGCCCTCCCCTTCGACCCATGGGAATGGAGCCTGCCCACTGCGGCACCTGCATTATTACCCTATGTATACGGTCTAAGTTTCAACCCCATTAAAATAGCTCTAGTACAGGCAGGAACGCAACTTTTACAATTTAGTCTTTTACCAAGCGTTCCCCTACCTATTGGCTATTTTCTCGTTAGTTTAACTTAATTGGCGGTTAACTTTAAGATAGTTATTTAAGCTGTTTTATTTAGATACCCGTAGTGATCTACTATTACTCTGTGTAGGTTCACGCTTGATTTTTAGATGTAATTCCACTACCACCGAATTGTTCAAGACAGGAATTCTGGGCCCTAGGGCATTGTCCCCACCCCCCGGACATAGCACTGAGTCCCGGCCCTCCCCTTCGACCCATGGGAATGGAGCCTGCCCACTGCGGCACCTGCATTATTACCCTATGTATACGGTCTAAGTTTCAACCCCATTAAAGTAGCTCTAGTACAGGCAGGAACGCAGCTTTTACAATTTGGTCTTTTACCAAGCGTTCCCCATCCTATTGGCTATTTTCTCGTTAGTTTAACTTAATTGGCGGTTAACTTTAAGATAGTTATTTAAGCTGTTTAATTTAGATACCTGTAGTGATCTACTATTACTCTGTGTAGGTTCACGCTTGATTTTTAGCATCGGGACTTGGTTCGAACTCCTCCATTTCCGATTCCAAGCCTCGAACTTGGCTCGAACTCCTCCATTCCCGATTCCAAGCCTCGGAATTTGATTCGAACTCCTACATTCCCGATTCCAAGCCTCGAACTTGGCTCGAACTCTTCCATTCCCGATTCCAAGCGTCGGAACTTGGCTCAAACTCCTCCATTTCCGATTCCAAACATCGAACTTGGCTCGAACTCTTCCATTCCCGATTCCAAGCGTCGGAACTTGGCTCGAACTCCTCCATTTCCGATTCCAAACCTCGAACTTGGCTCGAACTCTTCCATTCACAATTCCAAGCTTCGGAACTTGGCTCGAACTCCTCCATTACCGATTCCAAATTTCGAACTTTGCTCGAACTCTTCCATTTCCGATTCCCAGCGTCGGAACTTGGTTCGAACTCCTCCATTTCCGATTTCAAGCCTCGAACTTGGCTCGAACTCCTCCATTCCCGATTCCAAGCCTCGAAATTTGATTCGAACTCCTCCATTCCCGATTCCAAGCCTCGAACTTGGCTTGAACTCCTCCATTTCCAATTCAGAGCATCGGAACTTGCCTCTAACTCCTCAATTTCCGATTCCAAGTCTCGAACAGGGCTCGAACTCCTCCATTCCCGATTCCTAGCATCGAACTTGGCTCGAACTCTTCCATTCCCGATTCCAAGCTTCGAAACTTGGCTCGAACTCCTCCATTTTCGATTCCAAACCTCGAACTTGGCTCGAACTCTTCCAATCCCGATTCCATGCGTCGGAACTTGGCTCGAACTCCTCCATTCCCGATTCCAAGCCTCGAACTTACCTCGAACTCCTCCATTCCCAATTCTAAGCATCGGAATTTGACTCGAACTACTCCATTTCCGATTCAAAGCTTTGAACTTGGCTAGAACTCCTCCATTTCCAATTCCAAGCATCGGAACTTGGCTCGAACTCCTAAATGTCCGATTCAAAGCCTCGAACTGTGCTCGAACTCCTATATTCCCGTTTCCAAGCGTCGAAACTTGGCTCGAACTCCTCAATTTCCGATTCAAAGCTCGAACTGTGTTCGAACTCCTCCATTCCCGATTCCAAGCGTCGGAACTTTGCTCGAACTCCTCCATTCCCGATTCAAAGCGTCAGAATTTGTTTCGAACTCCTCCATTTCCGATTCCAAGCTTCGAACTTGACTTGAACTCCTCCATTTCAAGTTCCAAGCATCGGAACTTGTGTCAAACTTCTCAATTTCCGATTCCAAGCTTCGAACTGGGCTCAAACTCCTCCATTCCCGACACCAAGCCTCGAACTTCGCTCAAACACTTCCAATCCCGATTCCAAGCGTCAGAACAAGGCTCGAACTCCTCCATTTCCGATTCCAAACCTCGAACTTGTCTCGTACTCTTCCAATCCCTATTCCAAGCGTGGGAACATGGCTCGAACTCCTCCATTTCCGATTCCAAACCTCGAACTTGGCTCGAACTCTTCCATTCCCAATTCCAAGCTTCGGAACTTGGCTCGAACTCCTACATTACCGAATCCAAACTTCCAACTTTGCTAGAACTCTTCCATTCCCGATTCCAAGCGTCAGAACTTTGCTCGAACTCCTCCATTTCCGATTCCAAGCATCGAACTTGTCTCAAACTCCTCCATTACCGATTCCAAGCGTCGGAATTTGACTCGAACTCCTCCATTTCCGATTCCAAGACTCGAACTTGGCTCGAACTCCTCCATTTCCAATTCCAAGCATCGGAACTTGGCTCGAACTCCTCAATTTCCGATTCAAAGCTTCGAACAGGGCTCGAACTCCACCATTCCCGATTCCAAGAGTCGGAACTTGGCTCGATCTCCTCCACTTCCGATTCCAAACGTCGAACTTGGCTCGAACTCTTCCATTACCGATTCCAAGCGTCGGAACTTGGTTCGAACTCCTCCATTTCCGATTCAAAGCCTCGAACTGTGCTCGAACTCCTCCATTCCCGATTCCAAGCATCGAAACTTGGCTCGAACTCCTCCATTTCCGATTCCAAAGCTCGAACTTGGCTCGAACTACTCCATTCCCGATTCCAAGCGTCAGAATTTGTCTCGAACTCCTCCATTTCCGATTCCAAGCTTCGAACTTAACTTGAACTCCTCCATTTCCAATTCAAAGCATCGGAACTTGGCTCGAACTTCTAAATTTCCGATTCCAAGCCTCGAACTGGGCTCGAACTCATCCATTCCCGACTCCAAGCCTTGAACTTGGCTCGAACTCTTCCATTCCCGATTCCAAGCGTCGGAACTTGGCTCAAACTCCTCCATTTCCGATTCCAAACCTCGAACTTGGCTCGAACTCTACCATTCCCGATTCCAAGTTTCGGAACTTGGCTCGAACTCCTCCAGTTCCGATTCCAAGCCTCGAACTGTGCTCGAACTCCTCCATTCCCGATTCCAAGAGTCAGAATTTGACTCGAACTCCTCCATTTCCGATTCCAAGCTTCGAACTTGGCTCGAAATCCTCAATTTCCGATTCAAAGCCTCGAACTTGGCTAGAACATCTCCATTCCCGATTCCAAGCGTCGGAACATGGCTTGAACTCTTCCATTTCCGATTCTAAACCTCGAACTTTGCTCGAACTCTTCCATTCCCTATTCCAAGCTTCGGAACTTTGCTCGAACTCCTCAATTTCCGATTCCAAACCTCAAAATTGGCTCGAACTCTTCCATTCCCGATTCCAAGCTTCGGAACTTAGCTCGAACTCCTCCATTACCGATTCCAAACATCGATCTTGGCTCGAACTCATCCATTCCCAATTCCAAGTATCGGAACTTGGTTCGAACTCCTCCATTTCCGATTCCAAGCCTCGAACTAGGCTCGAACTCCTCTATTCCCGATTCCAAGCCTCGGAATTTGATTCGAACTCCACCATTCCCGATTCCAAGCCTCGAACTTGGCTTGAACTCCTCCATTTCCAATTCAGAGCATCGGAACTTGGCTCGAACTCCTCAATTTCCGATTCCAAGCCTCGAACAGGGCTCGAACTCCTCCATTCCCGATTCCAAGCATCGAACTTGGCTCGAACTCTTCCATTCCTGATTCCAAGCGTCTGAACTTGGCTCGAACTCCTTAGGGTTAGGGTTAGGGTTAGGATTAGGGTGAGACCTTGCAGGGGCTGTGACCCTGCACTGATCATGAACAGCATCTTGAAGACGAGAACTTTGCACATGTAGAATTAAATAAGGCAGCCCTGTTTAATATATATTAAGTTATATCAGCGCTGAAAGATAGTACATGAACAATGAACAAATATAATAAAGCAAAGGTAATAGATTAATTATGAATTCCAATCGTGTCCGTCATGAGTCGAGAGGAGACCATTCCACAGCCATGAACACACTGACAGTGCGGCCTGCATTTGGCCTTGTTTGCACTACCAACATTCCATGACCCTGGACCGGCCCCTCCTCATCCGGTCGTATCTGGTCACATCACATCAAAAGTCAATGAAGAAGCCACTCAAATCAGAATCCGGTAGCATCCTGAAATGAACAAAAGAAGACGAGAGAGAGCAAAATTAAAAATGTACTGGGCCGTCAGGAGTGCAGTCATGCCAATGACAGCCTTAATATGCCGTGATTACTTGACCAGGGATCGGCTGTCTGAGTGTAGGTATGGCTATGTACTGCATATTATAGGCAGACATACATACATATGTGCATACATACACATACGGGGCTCTTTAATTAGGAGTGGGTGGAGCTTCCTGGCAGCAGCTAAGGCTTGGCTTTCCCTGAATTGGATCGGCTGGTTTCCCTGTCTTTAAAGGCGTGGCAGGGACAGTGCAGCTTACCTGTATTAAATTAATATTATGGCCTAGCTCACCTGCCGAGTAGGGGTGTGACTCTTTCTTGCTGACGACTCTGGGGTTAGGGCTGGACGCTGTGGGGGGGGGAGGAGTGCAGTCATGCCAATGACAGCCTTAATATGCCGTGATTACTTGACCAGGGATCGGCTGTCTGAGTGTAGGTATGGCTATGTACTGCATATTATAGGCAGACATACATACATACGTGCATACATACACATACGGGGCTCTTTAATTAGGAGTGGGTGGAGCTTCCTGGCAGCAGCTAAGGCTTGGCTTTCCCTGAATTGGATCGGCTGGTTTCCCTGTCTTTAAAGGCGTGGCAGGGACAGTGCAGCTTACCCGTATTAAATTAATATTATGGCCTAGCTCACCTGCCGAGTAGGGGTGTGACTCTTTCTTGCTGACGACTCTGGGGTTAGGGCTGGACGCTGTTGGGGGGGGGAGGAGTGCAGTCATGCCAATGACAGCCTTAATATGCCGTGATTACTTGACCAGGGATCGGCTGTCTGAGTGTAGGTATGGCTATGTACTGCATATTATAGGCAGACATACATACATACGTGCATACATACACATACGGGGCTCTTTAATTAGGAGTGGGTGGAGCTTCCTGGCAGCAGCTAAGGCTTGGCTTTCCCTGAATTGGATCGGCTGGTTTCCCTGTCTTTAAAGGCGTGGCAGGGACAGTGCAGCTTACCCGTATTAAATTAATATTATGGCCTAGCTCACCTGCCGAGTAGGGGTGTGACTCTTTCTTGCTGACGACTCTGGGGTTAGGGCTGGACACTGTAGGGGGGGGGAGGAGTGCAGTCATGCCAATGACAGCCTTAATATGCCGTGATTACTTGACCAGGGATCGGCTGTCTGAGTGTAGGTATGGCTATGTACTGCATATTATAGGCAGACATACATACATACGTGCATACATACACATACGGGGCTCTTTAATTAGGAGTGGGTGGAGCTTCCTGGCAGCAGCTAAGGCTTGGCTTTCCCTGAATTGGATCGGCTGGTTTCCCTATCTTTGCTGCACCTCCGTTAATACCCTATTCATACCATCTAAGTTTCAACCCCATTAAATTAGCTCTAGTACAGGCAGGAACGCAGCTTTTACAGTTTGGTTTCTTACCAAGCGTTCCCCAACCTATTGGCTATACTCTCGTTAGTTTCACTTAATTGGCGGTTATCTCCAAGATAGTTATTTCTGCTGTTCTAGTTAGATACCCGCAGTAGTGTACTATTACTCTATGTAGGCTCACACTTGATTAAAATAGCTCGAGAAACATATCCTCTACTACCACCTGCCAATTCAAAAAATGAATTCCGGGCCTTGGAAGTATTCAGTATCGTGGCGCCACCCCTCAGACATAACTGTAGATCCCAGACTGCCCCTCCGCCTCATGGGAATGGGGCCTGCCCTCTGCGGCACCTGCATTAATACCCTATCTATACAGTCTAAGTTTTAACCCAATTAAATTAGCTCTAGTACTGGCAGGAACGCAGCTATTTCAATTTAGTTTTTTACCAAGCCTTGCTCAACCTATTTGCTATACTCTCGTTTGTTTCACTTAATTGGCGGTTAACTCTAAGATAGTTATTTCCGCTGTTGTAGTTAGATACCTGTAATGTTGTACTATTACTATATGTAGGCTCACACTTGAATAAAATAGCTCTAGAAACATATACTCTACTTCCACCTGCCAATTCAAGAAAGGAATTCCGGGCCCTAGGAAGTACCTGTATCACGACCCCAACTCAAAGACATAGCTCTGGGTCTCAGATGACCCTCCGACCCATGGGAATGTGGCCAGCCCTCTGCGGCACCAGCATTAATACCCTATCTATACAGTCTAAGTTTCAACCCAAATAAATTAGCTCTAGTACAGGCAGGAACGCAGCTTTTACAATTTAGTTTTTTGCCAAGCGTTCCCCAACCTTTTGGCTAAACTCTCGTTAGTTTCACTTAATTGGCGGTTAACTCTAAGATAGTTATTTCTGCTGTTGTAGTTGGATACCTGTAGTAGTGTACTATTACTCTATGTAGGCTCACACTTGATTAAAATAGCTCTAGAAACATATACTCTACTACCACCTGCCAATTCAATAAAGGAATTCCGGGCCTATGAAGTAATCAGTATCGTAGCCCCACCACTCAGACATAGCTCTGGGTCCCAGTCTGCCCCTCCGATCCATGGGAATGGGGCCTGCCCACTGCGGCACCTGCATTAATACCCTATTCATACCGTCTAAGTTTCAACCCCATTAAATTAGCTCTAGTACTGGCAGGAACGCAGCTTTAACAGTTTGGTTTCTTGCCAAGCGTTCTCCTACCTATTGGCTATACTCTCGTTAGTTTCACTTAATTGGCGGTTATCTCCAAGATAGTTATTTCTGCTGTTCTAGTTAGATACCCGCAGTAGTGTACTATTACTCTATGTAGGCTCACACTTGATTAAAATAGCTCGAGAAACATATCCTCTACTACCACCTGCCAATTAAAAAAATGAATTCCGGGCCTTGGAAGTATTCAGTATCGTGGCGCCACCCCTCAGACATAACTGTAGATCCCAGACTGCCCCTCCGCCTCATGGGAATGGGGCCTGCCCTCTGCGGCACCTGCATTAATACCCTATCTATACAGTCTAAGTTTTAACCCAATTAAATTAGCTCTAGTACTGGCAGGAACGCAGCTATTTCAATTTAGTTTTTTACCAAGCCTTGCTCAACCTATTTGCTATACTCTCGTTTGTTTCACTTAATTGGCGGTTAACTCTAAGATAGTTATTTCCGCTGTTGTAGTTAGATACCTGTAATGTTGTACTATTACTATATGTAGGCTCACACTTGAATAAAATAGCTCTAGAAACATATACTCTACTTCCACCTGCCAATTCAAGAAAGGAATTCCGGGCCCTAGGAAGTACCTGTATCACGACCCCAACTCAAAGACATAGCTCTGGGTCTCAGATGACCCTCCGACCCATGGGAATGTGGCCAGCCCTCTGCGGCACCAGCATTAATACCCTATCTATACAGTCTAAGTTTCAACCCAAATAAATTAGCTCTAGTACAGGCAGGAACGCAGCTTTTACAATTTAGTTTTTTGCCAAGCGTTCCCCAACCTTTTGGCTAAACTCTCGTTAGTTTCACTTAATTGGCGGTTAACTCTAAGATAGTTATTTCTGCTGTTGTAGTTGGATACCTGTAGTAGTGTACTATTACTCTATGTAGGCTCACACTTGATTAAAATAGCTCTAGAAACATATACTCTACTACCACCTGCCAATTCAATAAAGGAATTCCGGGCCTATGAAGTAATCAGTATCGTAGCCCCACCACTCAGACATAGCTCTGGGTCCCAGTCTGCCCCTCCGATCCATGGGAATGGGGCCTGCCCACTGCGGCACCTGCATTAATACCCTATTCATACCGTCTAAGTTTCAACCCCATTAAATTAGCTCTAGTACAGGCAGGAACGCAGCTTTAACAGTTTGGTTTCTTGCCAAGCGTTCTCCAACCTATTGGCTATACTCTCGTTAGTTTCACTTAATTGGCGGTTATCTCCAAGATAGTTATTTCTGCTGTTCTAGTTAGATACCGGTAGTAGTGTACTATTACTCTATGTAGGCTCACACTTGATTAAAATAGCTGGAGAAACATATCCTCTTCTACCACCTGCCAATTCAAGAAAGGAATTCCGGGCCTAGGAAGTATTCATTATCATGGCCCCACCCCTCAGACATAGCTGTGGATCCCAGACTGCCCCTCCGACTGATGGGAATGGGGCCTTCTCACTGTGGCACCTGCATTAATACCCTATCTATACAGTCTAAGTTTTAACCCAATTAAAAAAGCTCTAGTACAGGCAGGAACGCAGCTATTACAATTTAGTTTTTTACCAAGCCTTCCTCAACCTATTGGCTATACTCTCGTTAGTTTCACTTAATAGGCGGTTAACTCTAACATAGTTATTTCCGCTGTTCTAGTTAGATATTTGTAGTAGTGTACTATTACTCTATGTAGGCTCAAACTTGATTAACCATAGCTCTAGAAACATATACTCTACTACCACCTGCCAATTCAACAAAGGAATTCCGGGCCTAGGAAGTAATCAGTATCGTGGCACCACCCCTCAGACATAGCTCTGAGTCCCAGTCTGCCCCTCTGACCCATGGGAATGGGCCTGCCCACTGCGGCACCTACCCTATCCATACCGTCTAAGATTCAACCCCATTAAATTAGCTCTAGTACAGGCATGAACGCAGTTTTTACAATTTAGTCTTTTGCTAAGCGTTCCCTAACCTAATGGTTATTTTCTCATCAGTGTCACTTAATTGGCGGTTAACTCTAAGATAGTTATTTCCACTGTTCTAGTTAGATACCTGTAGTAGGGTACTATTACTCTATGTAGGTTCACACTTGATTAAAATAGCTCTAGAAACATATACTCTACTACTACCTGCCAATTCAAGAAAGGAATTCCGGGCCTTTGGAAGTGTCAGTATCTCGGACCCACCACAAAGACATAGCCCCGGGTCCCAGTTCGACCCTCTAACCTATGGGAATGGAGCCTGCCCACTGCGGCACCTGCATTAATACCCTATCTATACAGTCTAAGTTTTAACCCAATTAAATTAGCTCTAGTACAGGCAGGAACCCAGCTATTATAATTTAGTTTTTTACCAAGCGTTCCTCAACCTATTGGCTATACTCTCGTTAGTTTCACTTAATTGGCGGTTAACTCTAAGATAGTTATTTCCGCTGTTCTAGTTAGTTATTTGTAGTAGTGTACTATTACTCTATGTAGGCTCAAACTTGATTAACCATAGCTCTAGAAACATATACTCTACTACCACCTGCCAATTCAAGAAAGGAATTCCGGGCCTAAGAAGTAATCAGTATCGTGGCACCACCCCTCAGACTGTATAGATAGGGTTTTAATGCAGGTGCCGCAGTGGGCAGTCCGCATTCCCATAGGTCGGAGGGTCGATCTGGGACCCAGAGCTATGTCTTTGAGGTGAGGCCATGATTCAGATACTTCCTAGGGCCCGGAATTCCTTTCTTGAATTGGCAGATGGAAGTAGAGTATTTGTTTCTAGAGCTATTTTAATCAAGTGTGAGCCTACATAGTGTAATAGTACACTACTACAGGTATCTAAATAGAACAGCGGAAATAATTATACTAGAGTTAACCGCCAATTAAGTGAAGCTAACGAGAGTATAGCCAATAGGTTGAGGAAGGCTTGGCAAAAAACTAAATTGTAATAGCTGCGTTCCTGCCTGTACTAGAGCAAATTTAATTGGGTTAAAACTTAGACTGTATAGATAGGGTATTAATGCAGGTGCCGCAGTGGTCAGGCCCCAACCCCATAGGTCGGAGGGTCCAACTGGGACCCAGAGCTATGTCTTTGTGGTGGGTCCGTGATACTGACACTTTCAATGGCCCGGAATTCCTTTCTTGAATTGGCAGGTAGTAATAGAATATATGTTTCTAGAGCTATTTTAATCCAGTGTGAGCCTACATAGAGTGATAGTACACTACTTCAGGTATCTAACTAGAACAGCGGAAATAACTATCTTAGAGTTAACCGCCAATTAAGTGAAACTAACGAGAGTATAGCCAATAGGTTGAGGAACGCTTGGTAAAAAAATAAATTGTAATAGCTGCGTTCCTGCCTGTACTAGAGCTAATTTAATTGGGTTAAAACTTAGACTGTATAGATAGGGTTTTAATGCAGGTGCCGCAGTGGGCAGTCCGCATTCCCATCGGTCGGAGGGTCGATCTGGGTCCCAGAGCTATGTCTTTGAGGTGAGGCCATGATTCAGATACTTGCTAAGTCCCGGAATTCCTTTCTTGAATTAGCATGTGGAAGTAGAGTATTTGTTTCTAGAGCTATTTTAATCAAGTGTGAGCCTACATAGAGTAATAGTACACTACTACAGGTATCTAACTAGGACAGCGGAAATAACTATACTAGAGTTAACCGCCAATTAAGTGAAACTAACGAGAGTATAGCCAATAGGTTGAGGAAGGCTTGGCAAAAAACTAAATTGTAATAGCTGCGTTCCTGCCTGTACTAGAGCTAATTTAATTGGGTTAAAACTTAGACTGTATAGATAGGGTATTAATGCAGGTGCCGCAGTGGGCAGGCCCCAATCCCATAGGTCGGAGGGTCCAATTGGGACCCAGGGCTATGTCTTTGTGGTGGGTCCGTGATACTGACACTTCCAATGGCCCGGAATTCCTTTCTTGAATTGGCAGGTAGTAGTAGAGTATATGTTTCTAGAGCTATTTTAATCCAGTGTGAGCCTACATAGAGTGATAGTACACTACTACAGGTATCTAACTAGAACAGCGGAAATAACTATCTTAGAGTTAACCGCCAATTAAGTGAAACTAACGAGAGTATAGCCAATAGGTTGAGGAACGCTTGGTAAGAAAATAAATTGTAATAGCTGCGTTCCTGCCTGTACTAGAGCTAATGTAATTGGGTTAAAACTTAGACTGTATAGATAGGGTTTTAATGCAGGTGCCGCAGTGGGCAGTCCGCATTCCCATAGGTCGGAGGGTCGATCTAGGTCCCAGAGCTATGTCTTTGAGGTGAGGCCATGATTCAGATACTTCCTAGAGCCCGGAATTCCTTTCTTGAATTGGCAGGTGGAAGTAGAGTATTTGTTTCCAGGGGCTATTTTAATCAAGTGTGAGCCTACATAGAGTAATAGTACACTACTACAGGTATCTAACTAGAACAGCGGAAATAACTATACTAGAGTTAACCGCCAATTAAGTGAAACTAACGAGAGTATAGCCAATAGGTTGAGGAAGGCTTGGCAAAAAACTAAATTGTAATAGCTGCGTTCCTGCCTGTACTAGAGCTAATTTAATTGGGTTAAAACTTAGACTGTATAGATAGGGTATTAATGCAGGTGCCGCAGTGGGCAGGCCCCAATCCCATAGGTCGGAGGGTCCAATTGGGACCCAGGGCTATGTCTTTGTGGTGGGTCCGTGATACTGACACTTCCAATGGCCCGGAATTCCTTTCTTGAATTGGCAGGTAGTAGTAGTGTATATGTTTCTAGAGCTATTTTAATCCAGGGTGAGCCTACATAGAGTGATAGTACACTACTACAGGTATCTAACTAGAACTGCGGAAATAACTATCTTAGAGTTAACCGCCAATTAAGTGAAACTAACGAGAGTATAGCCAATAGATTGAGGAAGGCTTGGCAAAAAACTAAATTGTAATAGCTGCGTTCCTGCCTGTACTAGAGCTAATTTAATTGGGTTAAAACTTAGACTGTATAGATAGGGTTTTAATGCAGGTGCCGCAGTGGGCAGTCCGCATTCCCATAGGTCGGAGGGTCGATCTGGGTCCCAGAGCTATGTCTTTGAGGTGAGGCCATGATTCAGATACTTCCTAGGGCCCGGAATTCCTTTCTTGAATTAGCAGGTGGAAGTAGAGTATTTGTTTCTAGAGCTATTTTAATCAAGTGTGAGCCTACATAGAGTAATAGTACACTACTACAGGTATCTAACTAGAACAGCGGAAATAACTATACTAGAGTTAACCGCCAATTAAGTGAAACTAACGAGAGTATAGCCAATAGGTTGAGGAAGGCTTGGCAAAAAACTAAATTGTAATAGCTGTGTTCCTACCTGTACTAGAGCTAATTTAATTTGGTTAAAACTTAGACTGTATAGATAGGGTATTAATGCAGGTGCCGCAGTGGGTAGCCCCCAATCCCATAGGTCGGAGGGTCCAATTGGGACCCAGGGATATGACTTTGTGGTGGGTCCGTGATACTGACACTTCCAATGGCCCGGAATTCCTTTCTTGAATTGGCAGTTAGTAGTAGAGTATATGTTTCTAGAGCTATTTTAATCCAGTGTGAGCCTACATAGAGTGATAGTACACTACAACAGGTATCTAACTATAACAGCGGAAATAACTATCTTAGAGTTAACCGCCAATTAAGTGAAACTAACGAGAGTATAGCCAATATGTTGAGGAACGCTTGGTAAGAAAATAAATTGTAATAGCTGCGTTCCTACCTGTACTAGAGCTAATGTAATTGGGTTAAAACTTAGACTGTATAGATAGGGTTTTAATGCAGGTGCCGCAGTGGGCAGTCCGCATTCCCATAGGTCGGATGGTCGATCTGGGTCCCAGAGCTATGTCTTTGAGGTGAGGCCATGATTCAGATCCTTCTTAAAGCCCGGAATTCCTTTCTTGAATTGGCTGGTGGAAGTAGAGTATTTGTTTCCAGGGTCTATTTTAATCAAGTGTGAGCCTACATAGAGTAATAGTACACTACTATAGGTATCTATCTAGAACAGCGGAAATAACTATATTAGAGTTAACCGCTAATTAAGTGAAACTAACGAGAGTATAGCCAATAGGTAGAGGAAGGCTTGGCAAAAAACTAAATTGTAATAGCTGCATTCCTGCCTGTACTAGAGCTAATTTAATTGGGTTACAACTTAGACTGTATAGATAGTGTATTAATGCAGTTGCCGCAGTTGGCAGGCCCCAATCCCAATGGTCGGAGGGTCGAACTGGGACCAAGAGCTATGTCTTTGTGGTGGGTCCGTGATACTGACACTTCCAATGGCACGGAATTCCTTTCTTGAATTGGCAGGTAGTAGTAGAGTATATGTTTCTAGAGCTATTTTAATCCAGTGTGAGCCTACATAGAGTGATAGTACACTACTTCAGGTATCTAACTAGAACAGCGGAAATAACTATCTTAGAGTTAACCGCCAATTAAGTGAAACTAACGAGAGTATAGCCAATAGGTTGAGGAACGCTTGGTAAAAAAATTAATTGTAATAGCTGCGTTCCTGCCTGTACTAGAGCTAATTTAATGGGTTAAAACTTAGACTGTATAGATAGGGTTTTAATGCAGGTGCCGCACTGTGCAGTCCGCATTCCCATAGGTCGGAGGGTCGATCTGGGTCCCAGAGCTATGTCTTTGAGGTGAGGCCATGATTCAGATACTTCCTATAGCCCGGAATTCCTTTCGTGAATTGGCAGGTGGAAGTAGAGTATTTGTTTCCAGGGGCTATTTTAATCAAGTGTGAGCCTACATAGAGTAATAGTACACTACTACAGGTATCTAACTAGAACAGCGGAAATAACTATACTAGAGTTAACCGCCAATTAAGTGAAACTAACGAGAGTATAGCCAATAGGTAGAGGAAGGCTTGGCAAAAAACTAAATTGTAATAGCTGCGTTCCTGCCTGTACTAGAGCTAATTTAATTGGGTTAAAACTTAGACTGTATAGATAGGGTATTAATGCAGGTGCCGCAGTTGGCAGGCCCCAATCCCATTGGTCGGAGGGTCGAACTGGGACCCAGAGCTATGTCTTTGTGGTGGGTCCGTGATACTGACACTTCCAATGGCCCGGAATTCCTTTCTTGAATTGGCAGGTAGTAGTAGAGTATATGTTTCTAGAGCTATTTTAATCCAGTGTGAGCCTACATAGAGTGATAGTACACTACTTCAGGTATCTAACTAGAACAGCGGAAATAACTATCTTAGAGTTAACCGCCAATTAAGTGAAACTAACGAGAGTATAGCCAATAGGTTGAGGAACGCTTGGTAAAAAAATAAATTGTAATAGCTGCGTTCCTGCCTGTACTAGAGCTAATTTAATTGGGTTAAAACTTAGACTGTATAGATAGGGTTTTAATGCAGGTGCCGCAGTGGGCAGTCCGCATTCCCATAGGTCGGAGGGTCGATCTGGGTCCCAGAGCTATGTCTTTGAGGTGAGGCCATGATTCAGATACTTCCTAGGGCCCGGAATTCCTTTCTTGAATTAGCAGGTGGAAGTAGAGTATTTGTTTCTAGAGCTATTTTAATCAAGTGTGAGCCTACATAGAGTAATAGTACACTACTACAGGTATCTAACTAGAACAGCGGAAATAACTATACTAGAGTTAACCGCCAATTAAGTGAAACTAACGAGAGTATAGCCAATAGGTTGAGGAAGGCTTGGCAAAAAACTAAATTGTAATAGCTGCGTTCCTGCCTGTACTAGAGCTAATTTAATTGGGTTAAAACTTAGACTGTATAGATAGGGTATTAATGCAGGTGCCGCAGTGGGTAGGTCCCAATCCCATAGGTCGGAGGGTCCAATTGGGACCCAGGGCTATGTCTTTGTGGTGGGTCCGTGATACTGACACTTCCAATGGCCCGGAATTCCTTTCTTGAATTGGCAGGTAGTAGTAGTGTATATGTTTCTAGAGCTATTTTAATCCTGTGTGAGCCTACATAAAGTGATAGTACACTACAACAGGTATCTAACTAGAACAGCGGAAATAACTATCTTAGAGTTAACCGCCAATTAAGTGAAACTAACGAGAGTATAGCCAATAGGTTGAGGAACGCTTGGTAAAAAAAAAATTGTAATAGCTGCGTTCCTGCCTGTACTAGAGCTAATTTAATGGGTTAAAACTTAGACTGTATAGATAGGGTTTTAATGCAGGTGCCGCAGTGGGCAGTCCGCATTCCCATAGGTCGGAGGGTCGATCTGGGTCCCAGAGCTATGTCTTTGAGGTGAGGCCATGATTCAGATACTTCCTAGAGCCCGGAATTCCTTTCTTGAATTGGCAGGTGGAAGTAGAGTATTTGTTTCCAGGGGCTATTTTAATCAAGTGTGAGCCTACATAGAGTAATAGTACACTACTACAGGTATCTAACTAGAACAGCGGAAATAACTATACTAGAGTTAACCGCCAATTAAGTGAAACTAACGAGAGTATAGCCAATAGGTAGAGGAAGGCTTGGCAAAAAACTAAATTGTAATAGCTGCGTTCCTGCCTGTACTAGAGCTAATTTAATTGGGTTAAAACTTAGACTGTATAGATAGGGTATTAATGCAGGTGCCGCAGTTGGCAGGCCCCAATCCCATTGGTCGGAGGGTCGAACTGGGACCCAGAGCTATGTCTTTGTGGTGGGTCCGTGATACTGACACTTCCAATGGCCCGGAATTCCTTTCTTGAATTGGCAGGTAGTAGTAGAGTACATGTTTCTAGAGCTATTTTAATCCTGTGTGAGCCTACATAGAGTGATAGTACACTACTTCAGGTATCTAACTAGAACAGCGGAAATAACTATCTTAGAGTTAACCGCCAATTAAGTGAAACTAACGAGAGTATAGCCAATAGGTTGAGGAACGCTTGGTAAAAAAATAAATTGTAATAGCTGCGTTCCTGCCTGTACTAGAGCTAATTTAATTGGGTTAAAACTTAGACTGTATAGATAGGGTTTTAATGCAGGTGCCGCAGTGGGCAGTCCGCATTCCCATAGGTCGGAGGGTCGATCTGTGTCCCAGAGCTATGTCTTTGAGGTGAAGCCATGATTCAAATACTTCCTAGGGCCCGGAATTCCTTTCTTGAATTAGCAGGTGGAAGTAGAGTATTTATTTCTAGAGTTATTTTAATAAAGTGTGAGCCTACATAGAGTAATAGTACACTACTACAGGTATCTAACTAGAACAGCGGAAATAACTATACTACAGTTAACCGCCAATTAAGTGAAACTAACGAGAGTATAGCCAATAGGTTGAGGAAGGCTTGGCAAAAAACTAAATTGTAATAGCTGCGTTCCTGCCTGTACTAGAGCTAATTTAATTGGGTTAAAACTTAGACTGTATAGATAGGGTATTAATGCAGGTGCCGCAGTGGGCAGGCCCCAATCCCATAGGTCGGAGGGTCCAATTGGGACCCAGGGCTATGTCCTTGTGGTTGGTCCGTGATACTGACACTTCCAATGGCCCGGAATTCCTTTCTTGAATTGGCAGGTAGTAGTAGAGTAAATGTTTCTAGAGCTATTTTAATCCAGTGTGAGCCTACATAGAGTGATAGTACACTACTTCAGGTATCTAACTAGAACAGCGGAAATAACTATCTTAGAGTTAACCGCCAATTAAGTGAAACTAACGAGAGTATAGCCAATAGGTTGAGGAACGCTTGGTAAAAAAATAAATTGTAATAGCTGCGTTCCTGCCTGTACTAGAGCTAATTTAATGGGTTAAAACTTAGACTGTATAGATAGGATTTTAATGCAGGTGCCGCAGTGGGCAGTCCGCATTCCCATAGGTCGGAGGGTCGATCTGGGTCCCAGAGCTATGTCTTTAAGGTGAGGCCATGATTCAGATACTTCCTAGAGCCCGGAATTCCTTTCTTGAATTGGCAGGTGGAATTAGAGTATTTGTTTCCAGGGGCTATTTTAATCAAGTGTGACCCTACATAAAGTAATAGTACACTACTACAGGTATCTAACTATAACAGCGGAAATAACTATACTAGAGTTAACCGCCAATTAAGTGAAACTAACGAGAGTATAGCCAATAGGTAGAGGAAGGCTTGGCAAAAAACTCAATTGTAATAGCTGCATTCCTGCCTGTACTAGAGCTAATTTAATTGGGTTAAAACTTAGACTGTATAGATAGGGTATTAATGCAGGTGCCGCAGTTGGCAGGCCCCAATCCCATTGGTCGGAGGGTCGAACTGGGACCCAGAGCTATGTCTTTGTGGTGGGTCCGTGATACTGACACTTCCAATGGCCCGGAATTCCTTTCTTGAATTGGCAGGTAGTAGTAGAGTATATGTTTCTAGAGCTATTTTAATCCAGTGTGAGCCTACATAGAGTGATAGTACACTACTACAGGTATCTAACTAGAACAGCGGAAATAACTATCTTAGAGTTAACCGCCAATTAAGTGAAACTAACGAGAGTATAGCCAATAGGTTGAGGAACGCTTGGTAAAAAAATAAATTGTAATAGCTGCGTTCCTGCCTGTACTAGAGCTAATTTAATTGGGTTAAAACTTAGACTGTATAGATAGGGTTTTAATGCAGGTGCCGCAGTGGGCAGTCCGCATTCCCATAGGTCGGAGGGTCGATCTGGGTCCCAGAGCTATGTCTTTGAGGTGAGGCCATGATTCAGATACTTCCTAGAGCCCGGAATTCCTTTCTTGAATTGGCAGGTGGAAGTAGAGTATTTGTTTCCAGGGGCTATTTTAATCAAGTGTGAGCCTACATAGAGTAATAGTACACTACTACAGGTATCTAACTATAACAGCGGAAATAACTCTACTAGAGTTAACCGCCAATTAAGTGAAACTAACGAGAGTATAGCCATTAGGTAAAGGAAGGCTTGGCAAAAAACTAAATTGTAATAGCTGCATTCCTGCCTGTACTAGAGCTAATTTAATTGGGTTAAAACTTAGACTGTATAGATAGGGTATTAATGCAGGTGCCGCAGATGGCAGGCCCCAATCCCATAGGTCGGAGGGTCTAATTGGGACCCAGGGCTATGTCCTTGTGGTGGGTCCGTGATACTGACACTTCCAATGGCCCGGAATTCCTTTCTTGAATTGGCAGGTAGTAGTAGAGTATATGTTTCTAGAGCTATTTTAATCCAGTGTGAGCCTACATAGAGTGATAGTACACTACTACAGGTATCTAACTAGAACAGCGGAAATAACTATCTTAGAGTTAACCGCCAATTAAGTGAAACTAACGAGAGTATAGCCAATAGGTTGAGGAACGCTTGGTAAGAAAATAAATTGTAATAGCTGCGTTCCTGCCTGTACTAGAGCTAATGTAATTGGGTTAAAACTTAGACTGTATAGATAGGGTTTTAATGCAGGTGCCGCAGTGGGCAGTCCGCATTCCCATAGGTCGGAGGGTCGATCTGGGTCCCAGAGCTATGTCTTTGAGGTGAGGCCATGATTCAGATACTTCCTAGGGCCCGGAATTCCTTTCTTGAATTAGCAGGTGGAAGTAGAGTATTTGTTTCTAGAGCTATTTTAATCAAGTGTGAGCCTACATAGAGTAATAGTACACTACTACAGGTATCTAACTAGAACAGCGGAAATAACTATACTAGAGTTAACCGCCAATTAAGTGAAACTAATGAGAGTATAGCCAATAGGTTGAGGAAGGCTTGGCAAAAAACTAAATTGTAATAGCTGCGTTCCTGCCTGTACTAGAGCTAATTTAATTGGGTTAAAACTTAGACTGTATAGATAGGGTATTAATGCAGGTGCCGCAGTGGGTAGGCCCCAATCCCATAGGTCGGAGGGTCCAATTGGGACCCAGGGCTATGTCTTTGTGGTGGGTCCGTGATACTGACACTTCCAATGGCCCGGAATTCCTTTCTTGAATTGGCAGGTAGTAGTAGAGTATATGTTTCTAGAGCTATTTTAATCGAGTGTGAGCCTACATAGAGTGATAGTACACTACAACAGGTATCTAACTAGAACAGCGGAAATAACTATCTTAGAGTTAACCGCCAATTAAGTGAAACTAACGAGAGTATAGCCAATAGGTTGAGGAACGCTTGGTAAGAAAATAAATTGTAATAGCTGCGTTCCTGCCTGTACTAGAGCTAATGTAATTGGGTTAAAACTTAGACTGTGTAGATAGGGTTTTAGTGCAGGTGCCGCAGTGGGCAGTCAGCATTCCCATAGGTCGGAGGGTCGATCTGGGTCCCAGAGCTATGTCTTTGAGGTGAGGCCATGATTCAGATACTTCCTAGGGCCCGGAATTCCTTTCTTGAATTAGCAGGTGGAAGTAGAGTATTTGTTTCTAGAGCTATTTTAATCAAGTGTGAGCCTACATAGAGTAATAGTACAATACTACAGGTATCTAACTAGAACAGCGGAAATAACTATACTACAGTTAACCGCCAATTAAGTGAAACTAACGAGAGTATAGCCAATAGGTTGAGGAAGGTTTGGCAAAAAACTAAATTGTAATAGCTGCGTTCCTGCCTGTACTAGAGCTAATTTAATTGGGTTAAAACTTAGACTGTATAGATAGGGTATTAATGCAGGTGCCGCAGTGGGTAGGCCCCAATCCCATAGGTCGGAGGGTCCAATTGGGACCCAGCGCTATGTCTTTGTGGTGGGTCCGTGATACTGACACTTCCAATGGCCAGGAATTCCTTTCTTGAGTTGGCAGGTAGTAGTAGAGTATATGTTTCTAGAGCTATTTTAATCCAGTGTGAGCCTACATAGAGTGATAGTACACTACTACAGGTATCTAACTAGAACAGCGGAAATAACTATCTTAGAGTTAACCGCCAATTAAGTGAAACTAACGAGAGTATAGCCAATAGGTTGAGGAACGCTTGGTAAGAAAATAAATTGTAATAGCTGCGTTCCTGCCTGTACTAGAGCTAATGTAATTGGGTTAAAACTTAGACTGTATAGATAGGGTTTTAATGCAGGTGCCGCAGTGGGCAGTCCGCATTCCCATAGGTCGGAGGGTCGATCTGGGTCCCAGAGCTATGTCTTTGAGGTGAGGCCATGATTCAGATCCTTCTTAGAGCCCGGAATTCCTTTCTTGAATTGGCAGGTGGAAGTAGAGTATTTGTTTCCAGGGTCTATTTTAATCAAGTGTGAGCCTACATAGAGTAATAGTACACTACTACAGGTATCTAACTAGAACAGCGGAAATAACTATATTAGAGTTAACCGCCAATTAAGTGAAACTAACGAGAGTATAGCCAATAGGTAGAGGAAGGCTTGGCAAAAAACTAAATTGTAATAGCTGCGTTCCTGCCTGTACTAGAGCTAATTTAATTGGGTTAAAACTTAGACTGTATAGATAGGGTATTAATGCAGGTGCCGCAGTTGGCAGGCCCCAATCCCATTGGTCGGAGGGTCGAACTGGGACCCAGAGCTATGTCTTTGTGGTGGGTCCGTGATACTGACACTTCCAATGGCCCGGAATTCCTTTCTTGAATTGGCAGGTAGTAGTAGAGTATATGTTTCTAGAGCTATTTTAATCCAGTGTGAGCCTACATAGAGTGATAGTACACTACTTCAGGTATCTAACTAGAACAGCGGAAATAACTATCTTAGAGTTAACCGCCAATTAAGTGAAACTAACGAGAGTATAGACAATAGGTTGAGGAATGCTTGGTAAAAAAATAAATTGTAATAGCTGCGTTCCTGCCTGTACTAGAGCTAATTTAATGGGTTAAAACTTAGACTCTATAGATAGGGTTTTAATGCAGGTGCCGCAGTGGGCAGTCCGCATTCCCATAGGTCGGAGGGTCGATCTGGGTCCCAGAGCTATGTCTTTGAGGTGAGGCCATGATTCAGATACTTGCTAGAGCCCGGAATTCCTTTCTTGAATTGGCAGGTGGAAGTAGAGTATTTGTTTCTAGGGGCTATTTTAATCAAGTGTGAGCCTACATAGAGTAATAGTACACTACTACAGGTATCTAACTATAACAGCGGAAATAACTATACTAGAGTTTACTCTTTACCAACCATTGCGCATGCGTATTACGTCATTGCGTGACCACAGAAATTAATCGGTACACGCTGTCGAATAGTAGGTAGCGCTTACCGCCTCTGCCCAAAAACTGAGCTCGAGTTGTGGTGGATACTTGACAGAATCGAAGAGAAGAGCTCCCTAGCTTCATTTTGATGTCTCATTCAAGTATATTTGGCAAGGAGAGAGTCGTCAACAGCAGGGCACAAAAAACACAAGGTAATAATACCAGAGCGATAGTGAAATAAACTTGCTTTTATGATTGAATAAAGTAATCTTAGAGCTAGGTAGCTTATAAAAAGAATAAAGGGGTTCATATAGGATGCTTGGGACTGAAAACTGTGCGCTTCTGTCACGGCAGGGGCGCTGTCTTTGCCATTATCGTCCTCTGATTACGGGGCTCGATCACCAGATTATCGTGGGAAATGCATAGTCTTACACGCTCTCACGGCTCTGGCAAAGCAGCGCATGCACTCTCTGTTGTTCTGTCATGGCCTCAGTAACCTTTCTCCCCCTCTGCAGGTGTTCTCGCCCCTCAAAGTCAGCTGTACCTGCCTGTGATGACGAAATTTTTTATCGCTAACTAATAATAACCTGTGTCATCCGCACCTCCACACAGATCCAGCTGACTGAGACGGCCATGAAGGATCATCAGGCTATTTCCAGATCTATAGCAATGTTTTAGAATAGATTTAGCACTTTGCAGAAGTGCTAGTATCACACACAAGCCTAGAATGTTGACGTATTTTTTTTTGTTTACTGAGCAGCGATTATTCATTGTGCAGTAACTCGCGACTTGCATGGGAAGCCCCGGTGAATTGGTACTAAAATGAAAGAATTAGTTCATTATGACGCCAATATTTAGTGTGGGGATCTCCCTGGAATGTAGTTTGGCCGTTAGTGATCGATCGTTTGTCATGACGCGTATATGCGTCATTGGTCGTTTAGCGTACAATATCTCATGACGCATATATGCGTCATTGGTCGGTAAAGAGTTAACCGCCAATTAAGTGAAACTAACGAGAGTATAGCCAATAGGTAGAGGAAGGCTTGGCAAAAAACTAAATTGTAATAGCTGCATTCCTGCCTGTACTAGAGCTAATTTAATTGGGTTAAAACTTAGACTGTATAGATAGGGTATTAATGCTGTTGCCGCAGATGGCACGGCCCAATCCCATTGGTCGGAGGGTCGAACTGGGACCCAGAGCTATATCTTTGTGGTGGGTCCGTGATACTGACACTTCCAATTACCCGGAATTCCTTTCTTGAATTGGCAGGTAGTAGTAGAGTATATGTTTCTTGAGCTATTTTAATCCAGTGTGAGCCTACATAGAGTGATAGTACACTACTTCAGGTATCTAACTAGAACAGCGGAAATAACTATCTTAGAGTTAACCGCCAATTAAGTGAAGCTAACGAGAGTATAGCCAATAGGTTGAGGAACGCTTGGTAAAAAAATAAATTGTAATAGCTGCGTTCCTGCCTGTACTAGAGCTAATTTAATTGGGTTAAAACTTAGACTGTATAGATAGGGTTTTAATGCAGGTGCCGCAGTGGGCAGTCCGCATTCCCATAGGTCGGAGGGTCGATCTGGGTCCCAGAGCTATGTCTTTGAGGTGAGGCCATGATTCAGATACTTGCTAGAGCCCGGAATTCCTTTGTTGAATTGGCAGGTGGAAGTAGAGTATTTGTTTCCAGGGGCTATTTTAATCAAGTGTGAGCCTACAAAGAGTAATAGTACACTACTACAGGTATCTAACTATAACAGCGGAAATAACTATACTAGAGTTAACCGCCAATTAATTGAAACTAACGAGAGTATAGCCAAAAGGTAGAGGAAGGCTTGGCAAAAAACTAAATTGTAATAGCTGCATTCCTGCCTGTACTAGAGCTAATTTAATTGGGTTAAAACTTAGACTGTATAGATAGGGTATTAATGCAGGTGCCGCAGATGGCAGGCCCCAATCCCATTGGTCGGAGGGTCGAACTGGGACCCAGAGCTATATCTTTGTGGTGGGTCCGTGATACTGACACTTCCAATGGCCCGGAATTCCTTTCTTGAATTGGCAGGTAGTAGTAGAGTATATGTTTCTAAAGCTATTTTAATCCAGTGTGAGCCTACATAGAGTGATAGTACACTACTTCAGGTATCTAACTAGAACAGCGGGAATAACTATCTTAGAGTTAACCGCCAATTAAGTGAAACTAACGAGAGTATAGCCAATAGGTTGAGGAACGCTTGGTAAAAAAATAAATTGTAATAGCTGCGTTCCTGCCTGTACTAGAGCTAATTTAATGGGTTAAAACTTAGAC
This sequence comes from Phakellia ventilabrum, assembly GCA_963921505.1. Lineage (NCBI taxonomy): Eukaryota > Metazoa > Porifera > Demospongiae > Axinellida > Axinellidae > Phakellia > Phakellia ventilabrum. The sequence goes on from OY997392.1 coordinate 6,897,684, forward strand.
TCTATAGATAGGGTTTTAATGCAGGTGCCGCAGTGGGCAGTCCGCATTCCCATAGGTCGGAGGGTCGATCTGGGTCCCAGAGCTATGTCTTTGAGGTGAGGCCATGATTCAGATACTTGCTAGAGCCCGGAATTCCTTTCTTGAATTGGCAGGTGGAAGTAGAGTATTTGTTTCTAGAGTTATTTTAATCAAGTGTGAGCCTACATAGAGTAATAGTACACTGGTACAGGTATCTAACTAGAACAGCGGAAATAACTATACTACAGTTAACCGCCAATTAAGTGAAACTAACGAGAGTATAGCCAATAGGTTGAGGAAGGATAGGCAAAAAACTAAATTGTAATAGCTGCGTTCCTGCCTGTACTAGAGCTAATTTAATTGGGTTAAAACTTAGACTGTATAGATAGGGCATTAATGCAGGTGCCGCAGTTGGCAGGCCCCAATCCCATAGGTCGGAGGGTCCAATTGGGACCCAGGGCTATGTCCTTGTGGTGGGTCCGTGATACTGACACTTCCAATGACCCGGAATTCCTTTCTTGAATTGGCAGGTAGTAGTAGAGTATATGTTTCTAGAGCTATTTTAATCCAGTGTGAGCCTACATAGAGTGATAGTACACTACTACAGGTATCTAACTAGAACAGCGGAAATAACTATCTTAGAGTTAACCGCCAATTAAGTGAAACTAACGAGAGTATAGCCAATAGGTTGAGGAACGCTTGGTAAGAAAATAAATTGTAATAGCTGCGTTCCTGCCTGTACTAGAGCTAATGTAATTGGGTTAAAACTTAGACTGTATAGATAGGGTTTTAATGCAGGTGCCGCAGTGGGCAGTCCGCATTCCCATAGGTCGGAGGGTCGATCTGGGTCCCAGAGCTATGTCTTTGAGGTGAGGCCATGATTCAGATACTTCCTAGGGCCCGGAATTCCTTTCTTGAATTAGCAGGTGGAAGTAGAGTATTTGTTTCTAGAGTTATTTTAATCAAGTATGAGCCTACATAGAGTAATAGTACACTAGTACAGGTATCTAACTAGAACAGCGGAAATAACTATACTACAGTTAACCGCCAATTAAGTGAAACTAACGAGAGTATAGCCAATAGGTTGAGGAAGGCTAGGCAAAAAACTAAATTGTAATAGCTGCGTTCCTGCCTGTACTAGAGCAAATTTAATTGGGTTAAAACTTAGACTGTATAGATAGGGTATTAATGCAGGTGCCGCAGTAGGCAGGCCCCAATCCCATAGGTCGGAGGGTCCAATTGGGACCCAGGGCTATGTCCTTGTGGTGGGTCCGTGAAACTGACACTTCCAATGGCCCTGAATTCCTTTCTTGAATTGGCAGGTAGTAGTAGAGTATATGTTTCTAGAGCTATTTTAATCCAGTGTGAGCCTACATAGAGTGATAGTACACTACTACAGGTATCTAACTAGAACAGCGGAAATAACTATCTTAGAGTTAACCGCCAATTAAGTGAAACTAACGAGAGTATAGCCAATAGGTTGAGGAACGCTTGGTAAGAAAATAAATTGTAATAGCTGCGTTCCTGCCTGTACTAGAGCTAATGTAATTGGGTTAAAATTTAGACTGTATAGATAGGGTTTTAATGCAGGTGCCGCAGTGGGCAGTCCGCATTCCCATAGGTCGGAGGGTCGATCTGGGTCCCAGAGCTATGTCTTTGAGGTGAGGCCATGATTCAGATACTTCCTAGGGCCCGGAATTCCTTTCTTGAATTAGCAGGTGGAAGTAGAGTATTTGTTTCTAGAGCTATTTTAATCATGTGTGAGCCTACATAGAGTAATAGTACACTACTACAGGTATCTAACTAGAACAGCGGAAATAACTATACTAGAGTTAACCGCCAATTAAGTGAAACTAACGAGAGTATAGCCAATAGGTTGAGGAAGGCTTGGCAAAAAACTTAATTGTAATAGCTGCGTTCCTGCCTGTACTAGAGCTAATTTAATTGGGTTAAAACTTAGACTGTATAGATAGGGTATTAATGCAGGTGCCGCAGTGGGTAGGCCCCAATCCCATAGGTCGGAGGGTCCAATTGGGACCCAGGGCTATGTCTTTGTGGTGGGTCCGTGATACTGACACTTCCAATGGCCCGGAATTCCTTTCTTGAATTGGCAGGTAGTAGTAGAGTATATGTTTCTAGAGCTATTTTAATCCGGTATGAGCCTACATAGAGTGATAGTACACTACTACAGGTATCTAACTAGAACAGCGGAAATAACTATACTAGAGTTAACCGCCAATTAAGTGAAACTAACGAGAGTATAGCCAATAGGTAGAGGAAGGCTTGGCAAAAAACTAAATTGTAATAGCTGCGTTCCTGCCTGTACTAGAGCTAATTTAATTGGGTTAAAACTTAGACTGTATAGATAGGGTATTAATGCAGGTGCCGCAGTTGGCAGGCCCCAATCCCATTGGTCGGAGGGTCGAACTGGGACCCAGAGCTATGTCTTTGTGGTGGGTCCGTGATACTGACACTTCCAATGGCCCTGAATTCCTTTCTTGAATTGGCAGGTAGTAGTAGAGTATATGTTTCTAGAGCTATTTTAATCCAGTGTGAGCCTACATAGAGTGATAGTACACTACTTCAGGTATCTAACTAGAACAGCGGAAATAACTATCTTAGAGTTAACCGCCAATTAAGTGAAACTAACGAGAGTATAGCCAATAGGTTGAGGAACGCTTGGTAAAAAAATAAATTGTAATAGCTGCGTTCCTGCCTGTACTAGAGCTAATTTAATTGGGTTAAAACTTAGACTGTATAGATAGGGTTTTAATGCAGGTGCCGCCGTGGGAAGTCCGCATTCCCATGGGTCGGAGGGTCGATCTGGCTCCCAGAGCTATGTCTTTGAGGTGAGGCCATGATTCAGATACTTCCTAGGGCCCGGAATTCCTTTCTTTAATTAGCAGGTGGAAGTAGAGTATTTGTTTCTAGAGTTATTTTAATCAAGTGTGAGACTACATAGAGTAATAGTACACTAATACAGGTATCTAACTAGAGGGTCAGGGTCAGGGTCAGGGTCAGGGTCAGGGTCAGGGTCAGGGTCAGGGTCAGGGTCAGGGTCAGGGTCAGGGTCAGGGTCAGGGTCAGGGTCAGGGTCAGGGTCAGGGTCAGGGTCAGGGTCAGGGTCAGGGTCAGGGTCAGGGTCAGGGTCAGGGTCAGGGTCAGGGTCAGGGTCAGGGTCAGGGTCAGGGTCAGGGTCAGGGTCAGGGTCAGGGTCAGGGTCAGGGTCAGGGTCAGGGTCAGGGTCAGGGTCAGGGTCAGGGTCAGGGTCAGGGTCAGGGTCAGGGTCAGGGTCAGGGTCAGGGTCAGGGTCAGGGTCAGGGTCAGGGTCAGGGTCAGGGTCAGGGTCAGGGTCAGGGTCAGGGTCAGGGTCAGGGTCAGGGTCAGGGTCAGGGTCAGGGTCAGGGTCAGGGTCAGGGTCAGGGTCAGGGTCAGGGTCAGGGTCAGGGTCAGGGTCAGGGTCAGGGTCAGGGTCAGGGTCAGGGTCAGGGTCAGGGTCAGGGTCAGGGTCAGGGTCAGGGTCAGGGTCAGGGTCAGGGTCAGGGTCAGGGTCAGGGTCAGGGTCAGGGTCAGGGTCAGGGTCAGGGTCAGGGTCAGGGTCAGGGTCAGGGTCAGGGTCAGGGTCAGGGTCAGGGTCAGGGTCAGGGTCAGGGTCAGGGTCAGGGTCAGGGTCAGGGTCAGGGTCAGGGTCAGGGTCAGGGTCAGGGTCAGGGTCAGGGTCAGGGTCAGGGTCAGGGTCAGGGTCAGGGTCAGGGTCAGGGTCAGGGTCAGGGTCAGGGTCAGGGTCAGGGTCAGGGTCAGGGTCAGGGTCAGGGTCAGGGTCAGGGTCAGGGTCAGGGTCAGGGTCAGGGTCAGGGTCAGGGTCAGGGTCAGGGTTAGGTATATCCTTACAAAGGTTACAACAGCTACTTAGCTACACACCATAGCACAACCAAGGATATGGTTAGTTAGGGACTGGCCCACTCTAGGCCTCTAGATAGGAATGTAGCTGCAGTACCTGCACAATAGCATTTAATGAAGAAACTTGTCTCCTCCCCCTCACCGAATGAGTGGGAGGAGCCAAGGTCTGGGTGCAAGACGAAGTGTGGTATTGAAGTATTGTATTAATTAGTGGCACTTTCAGTGCTTAATAGCTAGCAAAGCTATGCATTGTTAGCAGTTGTTAGGTGAGGTGATGAAATATTTTACTAATGAGTGTCACTTTGAGTGTTAGCTAGCAGAAAAATGCAGTACAAAGTGTGACTACAGAGCAGACATGTGACTTTGAATGGGTATAAATGCTGTGGCAGTGGCACCACCATCATTTTTGAGGCAAATTGTAGCAAAGACGATCAAGTAAATGGCTGCCTCAGAAATAACAACAGTTGAGCTGGCAGGGAAGACACTGCCTTGCTACCAGGAAGGAGAAGAGACATACATACTGTACGCGAACTTGATGAAAGAGTTCGAACTCGCTGAAAACATCAGCCTATCCACACAGCAGCGCCGGAAGAACAAAATTGCGAGCACAGACCAACACTGCCCTTCTCAGCACCTGAATTGCCTGAAGGATGCTGGGCTGGTGTCACGAGGAGCAAAGAACGTTGCAGTACTGACGACAAACCAGGCTCAGCAACTGCTCCAGCTCTACAAAGTTCCAGTCGAGACAAATGTAGCTGCTGAAAACACTCAGGAAAGTGCAAGGGAAGAGGACACCCCAAGCATTGATCCCACTGTGCCTAATGAACAGCAGGACAATCCACAACCTCAAAGCAGTAGTGCCCTAGAGCTGCCCATTGCAATCGAGTCTGACTCAGACGGGGAACAACCAGGCCCACCCCCCGCAAAGGCTGCAAGGCTCACCAGAAAGATGCAGCTCAACCTGGAGTTGCACAAAGACGTGGACCTACAAATGAAGCAGCTCGCATCCTTCTGGACAAAGGACATCAACCACAAGCGAGGAGGTCAGCCACTATCAGCAACAACAGCTGGCAAGACCAAGGAGAGACTGCTCAGTGAGTTACCTGTTGATGCGCTCTACATGTATTCTAATGGCTATTGTACTTGTAAGATACATATTTACTGGTCCCAAACTCTCACTTGCAGCATTCCTGGGGTTTTTGGAAAAGCATACGCAGTACAATCCGCGACTGGAGTTCCTCAACAACCTACAAATCGTGGACATCTTCCTAAACTTTCTGAAGGTATTTTATCCACCCCATGTACACCAGCAATCATACTTCCATATCACGCATACGTAATCTTAACACTACACACTTGCACTAACCCTCTTTTGTATTTACAGGAGGAGCGCAAAGTACAGCCAGGCACACTCGCAGGTTACTGCCAGGTGATAAACAGGGGACTGAAATTCCTTGCCGTCCAGGAGGGTTTAGAGACTACCGATGCTCAACAATACATCCGATCGTTAACTAGTCGTTTCCAGAAGGAGGCGTCTACTAGTCCCAAGAGTTGGCAACAGCTCAGTTGGGAAAACAAGTGGCTGCATTGGGAGGAGATATTAAAGGTGGTGAAGGACCAGCAGGAATCGTACGAATCACAAGTGAGGCCTTTGGACAGGGCAGTGGAATCACAAAAATATGCTACACTACTGCTGTACACAACAGTTCCACCCGGCCGAGCGAAGGAATACCGGACCCTGAGAATACAACGACACTCCGGCCCATTCAAATCAAATGGCAAAGATCAGTCAAATCTCCTACATTATGGACCGCAGGTGGCCATGCTCCAAGTGGGAGAGTATAAAAATGCAAAACACCTTGGTACACGCCATATCGATCTAGTGCCCGTAGAGGTGCTGACGTCACACCTCCACGATTTCCTGGAGAGGGACCGGCTCCTTCTTCTCAAAGGAAATCCTGATCGTGGCTACCTGTTTGTGGTAAGTAATAGCTGATTTCATTTTTGTAACTCCTATTTGAAATGCTAACCTCACTTGTACACAGGATGAAAATGGCGGGCCTTTTGCGGAGTCCAAGTGGACCAGATACATCCAGGGGATCTTCCAGGAGCACGCAGGGGCGAGTATTGGCCCCAATGCTCTGAGGTCGGCGTTCGTAACCTTTATGATGGATGGTCAAGTGGAGGCTGATGAAGAAACTCAGAGAGCAGTGGCTTATGCGATGAGGCACTCAAGTCGCTATGTAAGCAACAATTTAGATGCTTATATAATTATTATGACTTCAATGTGAATTATCTTAATGGGTAATGGAGGATAGTTAAAGCGCTGTGCTCCTTGGAACCAAACTTTATTCTCTCCCATATGCAGCAAAAGCAAGTTTACGACCGGCGTACAACTCAGGACAAGAGTGCAAAGGCAGTTAAACTTACTTCTTCAGTAGCAGGAACAGCCTTGTGCAGCAACTCCACCACCAAACATGACGGAGATGGGGATGTCATTCCAGAGCAAGGTGACATCGTTGCTCTAGTCAAAGAGCACTCTACTCGTGCAGCGCCACAGATTCTCCTCGGTAAAGTATTGAGAGTCAGTCTCCGTGAACGGGAGTTGCTGCTGGCACACCTACAGGAAGTGGAAGAGTCAAAGTATCAGCTTACAGTAGGGCAAAATACCTGGACAGAAAGCTTTGACGCAATAGTGTTCCCAGTCGATGTAGTTTATGACAACATAGCTGGTGTGTACACACTGCGATCCTCACATTTGGAGATACATAAGATTGTTAAAAAGGACTAAACTTCTACCTACATGTATGTAACAACCACTCATTATCTTTGTATGAATGACCGCTGTACTGTTGTGAAATTTTCTAGAGTTCATGGCTATAATACACACTCTCGTTCCTTTGTCAATTTGCATGAAAATAATACCTGGGCCACCTTGCTACTGGTAATTAATTGCTAAATGTACTACACTTATGAGTATCCATGATACCCACAAAAAACATTAAAATACTAGCAGCTACACACACAGACACACACACACACACACCACACAAGGCAGATATACTGGCCACGTACGTACTTAAGAGCCCGGGCTTAGGGCAGGCAGAGAGGGTGACTTATGTTTTACGTGCCCGCACTAGATACCTATCTGTCACACAGCCAGTCAGTCAGTCCACGATGATTTCTTTATCAAGCCACACTGCCATACGGATACCAGCCCATAGTAAGAGCCATTGATGGATGCTTGATATGAAATCATCGGGCCAACAAAGGCTGCATGTTGTGTGACCACCCTAACCCTGACGACTCACCTACACGAGCCTCTCCAGTGCTCGCTCGCTCTTGCTAGGACCTCCTGGAGCGAGTCCTGGAATGAATGAATGCATGGATATAGGCCACTATACAACCATACATACATACATACATACATACATAGCATTGCTCCTTCCGAGTATTTTAATGTTTTTCGTGGCTATCACGGATAGCTCACAGAGTGTGTGTGGGTGTAGTACATTTAGCAGCTTCACACACAGACACACACACACACACACACACCACACAAGGCAGATATACTGGCCACGTACGTACTTAAGAGCCCGGGCTTAGGGCAGGCAGAGAGGGTGACTTATGTTTTACGTGCCCGCACTAGATACCTATCTGTCACACAGCCAGTCAGTCAGTCCACGATGATTTCTTTATCAAGCCACACTGCCATACGGATACCAGCCCATAGTAAGAGCCATTGATGGATGCTTGATATGAAATCATCGGGCCAACCAAAGGCTGCATGTTGTGTGACCACCCTAACCCTGACGACTCACCTACACGAGCCTCTCCAGTGCTCGCTCGCTCTTGCTAGGACCTCCTGGAGCGAGTCCTGGAATGAATGAATGCATGGATATAGGCCACTATACAACCATACATACATACATACATACATACATAGCATTGCTCCTTCCGAGTATTTTAATGTTTTTCGTGGCTATCACGGATAGCTCACAGAGTGTGTGTGGGTGTAGTACATTTAGCAGCTACACACAGACACACACACACACACACACCACACAAGGCAGATATACTGGCCACGTGCGTACTTAAGAGCCCGGGCTTAGGGCAGGCAGAGAGGGTGACTTATGTTTTACGTGCCCGCACTAGATACCTATCTGTCACACAGCCAGTCAGTCAGTCCACGATGATTTCTTTATCAAGCCACACTGCCATACGGATACCAGCCCATAGTAAGAGCCATTGATGGATGCTGTGATATGAAATCATCGGGCCAACCAAAGGCTGCATGTTGTGTGACCACCCTAACCCTGACGACTCACCTACACGAGCCTCTCCAGTGCTCGCTCGCTCTTGCTAGGACCTCCTGGAGCGAGTCCTGGAATGAATGAATGCATGGATATAGGCCACTATACAACCATACATACATACATACATACATACATAGCATTGCTCCTTCCGAGTATTTTAATGTTTTTCGTGGCTATCACGGATAGCTCACAGAGTGTGTGTGGGTGTAGTACATTTAGCAGCTACACACAGACACACACACACACACACACCACACAAGGCAGATATACTGGCCACGTACGTACTTTAGAGCCCGGGCTTAGGGCAGGCAGAGAGGGTGACTTATGTTTTACGTGCCCGCACTAGATACCTATCTGTCACACAGCCAGTCAGTCAGTCCACGATGATTTCTTTATCAAGCCACACTGCCATACGGATACCAGCCCATAGTAAGAGCCATTGATGGATGCTTGATATGAAATCATCGGGCCAACCAAAGGCTGCATGTTGTGTGACCACCCTAACCCTGACGACTCACCTACACGAGCCTCTCCAGTGCTCGCTCGCTCTTGCTAGGACCTCCTGGAGCGAGTCCTGGAATGAATGAATGCATGGATATAGGCCACTATACAACCATACATACATACATACATACATACATAGCATTGCTCCTTCCGAGTATTTTAATGTTTTTCGTGGCTATCACGGATAGCTCACAGAGTGTGTGTGGGTGTAGTACATTTAGCAGCTACACACAGACACACACACACACACACACCACACAAGGCAGATATACTGGCCACGTACGTACTTAAGAGCCCGGGCTTAGGGCAGGCAGAGAGGGTGACTTATGTTTTACGTGCCCGCACTAGATACCTATCTGTCACACAGCCAGTCAGTCAGTCCACGATGATTTCTTTATCAAGCCACACTGCCATACGGATACCAGCCCATAGTAAGAGCCATTGATGGATGCTTGATATGAAATCATCGGGCCAACCAAAGGCTGCATGTTGTGTGACCACCCTAACCCTGACGACTCACCTACACGAGCCTCTCCAGTGCTCGCTCGCTCTTGCTAGGACCTCCTGGAGCGAGTCCTGGAATGAATGAATGCATGGATATAGGCCACTATACAACCATACATACATACATACATACATACATAGCATTGCTCCTTCCGAGTATTTTAATGTTTTTCGTGGCTATCACGGATAGCTCACAGAGTGTGTGTGGGTGTAGTACATTTAGCAGCTACACACAGACACACACACACACACACACCACACAAGGCAGATATACTGGCCACGTACGTACTTAAGAGCCCGGGCTTAGGGCAGGCAGAGAGGGTGACTTATGTTTTACGTGCCCGCACTAGATACCTATCTGTCACACAGCCAGTCAGTCAGTCCACGATGATTTCTTTATCAAGCCACACTGCCATACGGATACCAGCCCATAGTAAGAGCCATTGATGGATGCTTGATATGAAATCATCGGGCCAACCAAAGGCTGCATGTTGTGTGACCACCCTAACCCTGACGACTCACCTACACGAGCCTCTCCAGTGCTCGCTCGCTCTTGCTAGGACCTCCTGGAGCGAGTCCTGGAATGAATGAATGCATGGATATAGGCCACTATACAACCATACATACATACATACATACATACATAGCATTGCTCCTTCCGAGTATTTTAATGTTTTTCGTGGCTATCATGGATAGCCATCAAAACCCTGGTAGCTCAGCTTCACTGGACAATTCTAGCACATACATCTATGCATACATTGCTGCGCTATAATGCTGTTCAGATAGAGATGGCTAGGGCTAAGGTAACAGAGGCATTGGGGGAGCTGAGAGCCCACCTTTCCCGAACCGAGAAGGGGTGGGGCTCGGGCTTCTCGAGCTGGCTCGATCCGTGTAATGGCTACATGAAGGCCCATATTAGAGTGGGACTTATATTCTATCGGCGATACGATGAGCTCTCCTTGTATAGCAGTCACGTGCATGCAATGAGGCGTAGGCCTAGCTATTGCCTAGCAAACGGCGCATAATGTATGGTGGTGCTGTTCAGTTTTTAGCTGTATAACTCGGATCCCTCTGTGCATTAACTATACAACAGTACTTTGTCAGCATGGTTAGCAGTGCTAGCTTTCGAATACATTAATGCACGTCAGCTACACGGTCACTGTACTGTACTGCTGTGTCCACCACAGTGACAGAAATGGGATCACAGCAATGGGTAGTAGCGCTAGCCATGGTCATTACGTGATCTATGCCGTCAGTATAGACCCGTGGGATAGCCTGTTTGTAGAGCAGCCTAGATGTCACCTCTGTACCAATATAATTTTAAATAGTCAGAATTTTGCAGTGAAAGAGCTCATACTGCATAATTGCAGTAAATGTTGCACTTGTGCAGTAAGCTAAGGCCTTCACCGGGCCGGGTGAGGTTCGGGCGTGGGCGGAGTCACGCGCACTCCACAGTGCGTCTGTAATGCTCTCATACCCCTAAGTAATTATCTCATGCATACCATTCATGAAAAATTATATATAGGTCGAGTCAAATTAAGCGATGATATTTAAGGAGGATGAGTCAGGAAATTATTCCAGAATGTGTAAAAACAGAAAATGAAGAAGAAACTATATAATCAGGCAAATGGAAATAATAGAGTTATGAACAAAAGAAAAATAATAAGAATTAGTTCGAACAAAGAGTTCAAGGGTTGAGTGAGTTCAAGCAAATTCCACAAGCATGAAATATAGACACCACAGAACCATATGGTCCTTAGTTTGCAGTGTCTACAACCCATGAAGGTGGATCATGCAAGCAAGGCAGGTCGGGGAAACACCTCCTGCAATTAAAGAAAGAAAAGCATATCATTAGCTTCATTCCTAGTGACGTTATAACCCCAACCAGAGAACAATAGCTGGCTACTGTTCTCTGGTTAGGGTTAGTCAAAATTCCCATAACATTTTATGCATAGTGAAACATTTCTGCATTCACACTAGGGCTAGTGAAAGTTTAGCGGAGGCTACTGTTCTCTGGTTGGGGTTAGTCAAAATTCCCATAACATTTCATGCATAGAGAAACATTTCTGCATTCACACTAGGGTTAGTGAAAGCTTAGCGGAGGCTACTGTTCTCTGGTTGGGGTTAGTCAAAATTCCCGGAACATTTCATGCATAATGAACAAATTTAGCATTCACACTAGGGTTAGTGAAAGCTTAGCGGAGGCTACTGTTCTCTGGTTGGGGTTAGTCAAAATTCCCGGAACATTTCATGCATAATGAACAAATTTAGCATTCACACTAGGGTTAGGTATATCCTTACAAAGGTTACAACAGCTACTTAGCTACACACCATAGCACAACCAAGGATATGGTTAGTTAGGGACTGGCCCACTCTAGGCCTCTAGATAGGAATGTAGCTGCAGTACCTGCACAATAGCATTTAATGAAGAAACTTGTCTCCTCCCCCTCACCGAATGAGTGGGAGGAGCCAAGGTCTGGGTGCAAGACGAAGTGTGGTATTGAAGTATTGTATTAATTAGTGGCACTTTCAGTGCTTAATAGCTAGCAAAGCTATGCATTGTTAGCAGTTGTTAGGTGAGGTGATGAAATATTTTACTAATGAGTGTCACTTTGAGTGTTAGCTAGCAGAAAAATGCAGTACAAAGTGTGACTACAGAGCAGACATGTGACTTTGAATGGGTATAAATGCTGTGGCAGTGGCACCACCATCATTTTTGAGGCAAATTGTAGCAAAGACGATCAAGTAAATGGCTGCCTCAGAAATAACAACAGTTGAGCTGGCAGGGAAGACACTGCCTTGCTACCAGGAAGGAGAAGAGACATACATACTGTACGCGAACTTGATGAAAGAGTTCGAACTCGCTGAAAACATCAGCCTATCCACACAGCAGCGCCGGAAGAACAAAATTGCGAGCACAGACCAACACTGCCCTTCTCAGCACCTGAATTGCCTGAAGGATGCTGGGCTGGTGTCACGAGGAGCAAAGAACGTTGCAGTACTGACGACAAACCAGGCTCAGCAACTGCTCCAGCTCTACAAAGTTCCAGTCGAGACAAATGTAGCTGCTGAAAACACTCAGGAAAGTGCAAGGGAAGAGGACACCCCAAGCATTGATCCCACTGTGCCTAATGAACAGCAGGACAATCCACAACCTCAAAGCAGTAGTGCCCTAGAGCTGCCCATTGCAATCGAGTCTGACTCAGACGGGGAACAACCAGGCCCACCCCCCGCAAAGGCTGCAAGGCTCACCAGAAAGATGCAGCTCAACCTGGAGTTGCACAAAGACGTGGACCTACAAATGAAGCAGCTCGCATCCTTCTGGACAAAGGACATCAACCACAAGCGAGGAGGTCAGCCACTATCAGCAACAACAGCTGGCAAGACCAAGGAGAGACTGCTCAGTGAGTTACCTGTTGATGCGCTCTACATGTATTCTAATGGCTATTGTACTTGTAAGATACATATTTACTGGTCCCAAACTCTCACTTGCAGCATTCCTGGGGTTTTTGGAAAAGCATACGCAGTACAATCCGCGACTGGAGTTCCTCAACAACCTACAAATCGTGGACATCTTCCTAAACTTTCTGAAGGTATTTTATCCACCCCATGTACACCAGCAATCATACTTCCATATCACGCATACGTAATCTTAACACTACACACTTGCACTAACCCTCTTTTGTATTTACAGGAGGAGCGCAAAGTACAGCCAGGCACACTCGCAGGTTACTGCCAGGTGATAAACAGGGGACTGAAATTCCTTGCCGTCCAGGAGGGTTTAGAGACTACCGATGCTCAACAATACATCCGATCGTTAACTAGTCGTTTCCAGAAGGAGGCGTCTACTAGTCCCAAGAGTTGGCAACAGCTCAGTTGGGAAAACAAGTGGCTGCATTGGGAGGAGATATTAAAGGTGGTGAAGGACCAGCAGGAATCGTACGAATCACAAGTGAGGCCTTTGGACAGGGCAGTGGAATCACAAAAATATGCTACACTACTGCTGTACACAACAGTTCCACCCGGCCGAGCGAAGGAATACCGGACCCTGAGAATACAACGACACTCCGGCCCATTCAAATCAAATGGCAAAGATCAGTCAAATCTCCTACATTATGGACCGCAGGTGGCCATGCTCCAAGTGGGAGAGTATAAAAATGCAAAACACCTTGGTACACGCCATATCGATCTAGTGCCCGTAGAGGTGCTGACGTCACACCTCCACGATTTCCTGGAGAGGGACCGGCTCCTTCTTCTCAAAGGAAATCCTGATCGTGGCTACCTGTTTGTGGTAAGTAATAGCTGATTTCATTTTTGTAACTCCTATTTGAAATGCTAACCTCACTTGTACACAGGATGAAAATGGCGGGCCTTTTGCGGAGTCCAAGTGGACCAGATACATCCAGGGGATCTTCCAGGAGCACGCAGGGGCGAGTATTGGCCCCAATGCTCTGAGGTCGGCGTTCGTAACCTTTATGATGGATGGTCAAGTGGAGGCTGATGAAGAAACTCAGAGAGCAGTGGCTTATGCGATGAGGCACTCAAGTCGCTATGTAAGCAACAATTTAGATGCTTATATAATTATTATGACTTCAATGTGAATTATCTTAATGGGTAATGGAGGATAGTTAAAGCGCTGTGCTCCTTGGAACCAAACTTTATTCTCTCCCATATGCAGCAAAAGCAAGTTTACGACCGGCGTACAACTCAGGACAAGAGTGCAAAGGCAGTTAAACTTACTTCTTCAGTAGCAGGAACAGCCTTGTGCAGCAACTCCACCACCAAACATGACGGAGATGGGGATGTCATTCCAGAGCAAGGTGACATCGTTGCTCTAGTCAAAGAGCACTCTACTCGTGCAGCGCCACAGATTCTCCTCGGTAAAGTATTGAGAGTCAGTCTCCGTGAACAGGGAGTTGCTGCTGGCACACCTACAGGAAGTGGAAGAGTCAAAGTATCAGCTTACAGTAGGGCAAAATACCTGGACAGAAAGCTTTGACGCAATAGTGTTCCCAGTCGATGTAGTTTATGACAACATAGCTGGTGTGTACACACTGCGATCCTCACATTTGGAGATACATAAGATTGTTAAAAAGGACTAAACTTCTACCTACATGTATGTAACAACCACTCATTATCTTTGTATGAATGACCGCTGTACTGTTGTGAAATTTTCTAGAGTTCATGGCTATAATACACACTCTCGTTCCTTTGTCAATTTGCATGAAAATAATACCTGGGCCACCTTGCTACTGGTAATTAATTGCTAAATGTACTACACTTATGAGTATCCATGATACCCACAAAAAACATTAAAATACTAGCAGCTACACACAGACACACACACACACACACACCACACAAGGCAGATATACTGGCCACGTACGTACTTAAGAGCCCGGGCTTAGGGCAGGCAGAGAGGGTGACTTATGTTTTACGTGCCCGCACTAGATACCTATCTGTCACACAGCCAGTCAGTCAGTCCACGATGATTTCTTTATCAAGCCACACTGCCATACGGATACCAGCCCATAGTAAGAGCCATTGATGGATGCTTGATATGAAATCATCGGGCCAACCAAAGGCTGCATGTTGTGTGACCACCCTAACCCTGACGACTCACCTACACGAGCCTCTCCAGTGCTCGCTCGCTCTTGCTAGGACCTCCTGGAGCGAGTCCTGGAATGAATGAATGCATGGATATAGGCCACTATACAACCATACATACATACATACATACATACATAGCATTGCTCCTTCCGAGTATTTTAATGTTTTTCGTGGCTATCACGGATAGCTCACAGAGTGTGTGTGGGTGTAGTACATTTAGCAGCTACACACAGACACACACACACACACACACCACACAAGGCAGATATACTGGCCACGTACGTACTTAAGAGCCCGGGCTTAGGGCAGGCAGAGAGGGTGACTTATGTTTTACGTGCCCGCACTAGATACCTATCTGTCACACAGCCAGTCAGTCAGTCCACGATGATTTCTTTATCAAGCCACACTGCCATACGGATACCAGCCCATAGTAAGAGCCATTGATGGATGCTTGATATGAAATCATCGGGCCAACCAAAGGCTGCATGTTGTGTGACCACCCTAACCCTGACGACTCACCTACACGAGCCTCTCCAGTGCTCGCTCGCTCTTGCTAGGACCTCCTGGAGCGAGTCCTGGAATGAATGAATGCATGGATATAGGCCACTATACAACCATACATACATACATACATACATACATAGCATTGCTCCTTCCGAGTATTTTAATGTTTTTCGTGGCTATCACGGATAGCTCACAGAGTGTGTGTGGGTGTAGTACATTTAGCAGCTACACACAGACACACACACACACACACACCACACAAGGCAGATATACTGGCCACGTACGTACTTAAGAGCCCGGGCTTAGGGCAGGCAGAGAGGGTGACTTATGTTTTACGTGCCCGCACTAGATACCTATCTGTCACACAGCCAGTCAGTCAGTCCACGATGATTTCTTTATCAAGCCACACTGCCATACGGATACCAGCCCATAGTAAGAGCCATTGATGGATGCTTGATATGAAATCATCGGGCCAACCAAAGGCTGCATGTTGTGTGACCACCCTAACCCTGACGACTCACCTACACGAGCCTCTCCAGTGCTCGCTCGCTCTTGCTAGGACCTCCTGAGCGAGTCCTGGAATGAATGAATGCATGGATATAGGCCACTATACAACCATACATACATACATACATACATACATAGCATTGCTCCTTCCGAGTATTTTAATGTTTTTCGTGGCTATCACGGATAGCTCACAGAGTGTGTGTGGGTGTAGTACATTTAGCAGCTACACACAGACACACACACACACACACACCACACAAGGCAGATATACTGGCCACGTACGTACTTAAGAGCCCGGGCTTAGGGCAGGCAGAGAGGGTGACTTATGTTTTACGTGCCCGCACTAGATACCTATCTGTCACACAGCCAGTCAGTCAGTCCACGATGATTTCTTTATCAAGCCACACTGCCATACGGATACCAGCCCATAGTAAGAGCCATTGATGGATGCTTGATATGAAATCATCGGGCCAACCAAAGGCTGCATGTTGTGTGACCACCCTAACCCTGACGACTCACCTACACGAGCCTCTCCAGTGCTCGCTCGCTCTTGCTAGGACCTCCTGGAGCGAGTCCTGGAATGAATGAATGCATGGATATAGGCCACTATACAACCATACATACATACATACATACATACATAGCATTGCTCCTTCCGAGTATTTTAATGTTTTTCGTGGCTATCACGGATAGCTCACAGAGTGTGTGTGGGTGTAGTACATTTAGCAGCTACACACAGACACACACACACACACACACCACACAAGGCAGATATACTGGCCACGTACGTACTTAAGAGCCCGGGCTTAGGGCAGGCAGAGAGGGTGACTTATGTTTTACGTGCCCGCACTAGATACCTATCTGTCACACAGCCAGTCAGTCAGTCCACGATGATTTCTTTATCAAGCCACACTGCCATACGGATACCAGCCCATAGTAAGAGCCATTGATGGATGCTTGATATGAAATCATCGGGCCAACCAAAGGCTGCATGTTGTGTGACCACCCTAACCCTGACGACTCACCTACACGAGCCTCTCCAGTGCTCGCTCGCTCTTGCTAGGACCTCCTGGAGCGAGTCCTGGAATGAATGAATGCATGGATATAGGCCACTATACAACCATACATACATACATACATACATACATAGCATTGCTCCTTCCGAGTATTTTAATGTTTTTCGTGGCTATCACGGATAAGCTCACAGAGTGTGTGTGGGTGTAGTACATTTAGCAGCTACACACAGACACACACACACACACACACCACACAAGGCAGATATACTGGCCACGTACGTACTTAAGAGCCCGGGCTTAGGGCAGGCAGAGAGGGTGACTTATGTTTTACGTGCCCGCACTAGATACCTATCTGTCACACAGCCAGTCAGTCAGTCCACGATGATTTCTTTATCAAGCCACACTGCCATACGGATACCAGCCCATAGTAAGAGCCATTGATGGATGCTTGATATGAAATCATCGGGCCAACCAAAGGCTGCATGTTGTGTGACCACCCTAACCCTGACGACTCACCTACACGAGCCTCTCCAGTGCTCGCTCGCTCTTGCTAGGACCTCCTGGAGCGAGTCCTGGAATGAATGAATGCATGGATATAGGCCACTATACAACCATACATACATACATACATACATACATAGCATTGCTCCTTCCGAGTATTTTAATGTTTTTCGTGGCTATCACGGATAGCTCACAGAGTGTGTGTGGGTGTAGTACATTTAGCAGCTACACACAGACACACACACACACACACACCACACAAGGCAGATATACTGGCCACGTACGTACTTAAGAGCCCGGGCTTAGGGCAGGCAGAGAGGGTGACTTATGTTTTACGTGCCCGCACTAGATACCTATCTGTCACACAGCCAGTCAGTCAGTCCACGATGATTTCTTTATCAAGCCACACTGCCATACGGATACCAGCCCATAGTAAGAGCCATTGATGGATGCTTGATATGAAATCATCGGGCCAACCAAAGGCTGCATGTTGTGTGACCACCCTAACCCTGACGACTCACCTACACGAGCCTCTCCAGTGCTCGCTCGCTCTTGCTAGGACCTCCTGGAGCGAGTCCTGGAATGAATGAATGCATGGATATAGGCCACTATACAACCATACATACATACATACATACATACATAGCATTGCTCCTTCCGAGTATTTTAATGTTTTTCGTGGCTATCACGGATAGCTCACAGAGTGTGTGTGGGTGTAGTACATTTAGCAGCTACACACAGACACACACACACACACACACCACACAAGGCAGATATACTGGCCACGTACGTACTTAAGAGCCCGGGCTTAGGGCAGGCAGAGAGGGTGACTTATGTTTTACGTGCCCGCACTAGATACCTATCTGTCACACAGCCAGTCAGTCAGTCCACGATGATTTCTTTATCAAGCCACACTGCCATACGGATACCAGCCCATAGTAAGAGCCATTGATGGATGCTTGATATGAAATCATCGGGCCAACCAAAGGCTGCATGTTGTGTGACCACCCTAACCCTGACGACTCACCTACACGAGCCTCTCCAGTGCTCGCTCGCTCTTGCTAGGACCTCCTGGAGCGAGTCCTGGAATGAATGAATGCATGGATATAGGCCACTATACAACCATACATACATACATACATACATACATAGCATTGCTCCTTCCGAGTATTTTAATGTTTTTCGTGGCTATCACGGATAGCTCACAGAGTGTGTGTGGGTGTAGTACATTTAGCAGCTACACACAGACACACACACACACACACACCACACAAGGCAGATATACTGGCCACGTACGTACTTAAGAGCCCGGGCTTAGGGCAGGCAGAGAGGGTGACTTATGTTTTACGTGCCCGCACTAGATACCTATCTGTCACACAGCCAGTCAGTCAGTCCACGATGATTTCTTTATCAAGCCACACTGCCATACGGATACCAGCCCATAGTAAGAGCCATTGATGGATGCTTGATATGAAATCATCGGGCCAACCAAAGGCTGCATGTTGTGTGACCACCCTAACCCTGACGACTCACCTACACGAGCCTCTCCAGTGCTCGCTCGCTCTTGCTAGGACCTCCTGGAGCGAGTCCTGGAATGAATGAATGCATGGATATAGGCCACTATACAACCATACATACATACATACATACATACATAGCATTGCTCCTTCCGAGTATTTTAATGTTTTTCGTGGCTATCATGGATAGCCATCAAAACCCTGGTAGCTCAGCTTCACTGGACAATTCTAGCACATACATCTATGCATACATTGCTGCGCTATAATGCTGTTCAGATAGAGATGGCTAGGGCTAAGGTAACAGAGGCATTGGGGGAGCTGAGAGCCCACCTTTCCCGAACCGAGAAGGGGTGGGGCTCGGGCTTCTCGAGCTGGCTCGATCCGTGTAATGGCTACATGAAGGCCCATATTAGAGTGGGACTTATATTCTATCGGTCTCACCTTGATACGATAGAGCTCTCCTGCAACACGACTGTATAGCACCCTCTTAATAGTCACGTGCATGCAATGAGCCCCGCCCATTCAGTAGGATTGCCAGCCGTTTGCTAGCCATGTAGCTATTGCTGGGCGGTGGAAGCAACTCGTTTCCATCAAGTACAAATAGCTCTTACTCGTGCATGAAAACGGGGCTAGTGGAAACTTCCAGTTGTAATGCAAAGCCTAAAATCTCGTTCTCCAAGATGAAATATTCCACGCCAAAAATTTTAGCAAGTTTGCAAAGAAGGACAAAAAAATTCAGTCTTTATAATCGAAAGCCGATGAAATACAACTCTAGGTTGGATCTATGTGCAAATGTCTGCCCGTTTTTGCTCATTAACTTCCCTATACAACAGTACTTAAGAAGAAGTGCCACGTCAGCATGGTTAGCAGTGCTACCCATGGCTTTCGCCTATACTTTAAGTACACGTTTAACCCCTAAAACAGCAAAATGGCCGATTTTGGCAGAAAATGGGCGTAGGCCTCCCTAGCAACGGCGCATAATGTATGGTGGTGCTGTTCAGTTTTAGCTGTATAACGGCCCTCTGTGCAAACTTGTTGTTGTAATAGCTTTCGAATACATTAATGCACGTCAGCTACACGGTCACTGTACTGCTGTGTCCACCACAGTGACAGAAATGGGATCACAGCAATGGGTAGTAGCGCTAGCCATGGTCATTACGTGATCTATGCCGTCAGTATAGACCCGTGGGATAGCCTGTTTGTAGAGCAGCCTAGATGTCACCTCTGTACCAATATAATTTTAAATAGTCAGAATTTTGCAGTGAAAGAGCTCATACTGCATAATTGCAGTAAATGTTGCACTTGTGCAGTAAGCTAAGGCCTTCACCGGGCCGGGTGAGGTTCGGGCGTGGGCGGAGTCACGCGCACTCCACAGTGCGTCTGTAATGCTCTCATACCCCTAAGTAATTATCTCATGCATACCATTCATGAAAAATTATATATAGGTCGAGTCAAATTAAGCGATGATATTTAAGGAGGACAACCCCATGTCTACAACCCATGAAGGTGGATCATGCAAGCAAGGCAGGTCGGGGAAACACCTCCTGCAATTAAAGAAAGAAAAGCATATCATTAGCTTCATTCCTAGTGACGTTATAACCCCAACCAGAGAACAATAGCTGGCTACTGTTCTCTGGTTGGGGTTAGTCAAAATTCCCATAACATTTTATGCATAGTGAAACATTTCTGCATTCACACTAGGGCTAGTGAAAGTTTAGCGGAGGCTACTGTTCTCTGGTTGGGGTTAGTCAAAATTCCCATAACATTTCATGCATAGAGAAACATTTCTGCATTCACACTAGGGTTAGTGAAAGCTTAGCGGAGGCTACTGTTCTCTGGTTGGGGTTAGTCAAAATTCCCGGAACATTTCATGCATAATGAACAAATTTAGCATTCACACTAGGGTTAGTGAAAGCTTAGCGGAGGCTACTGTTCTCTGGTTGGGGTTAGTCAAAATTCCCGGAACATTTCATGCATAATGAACAAATTTAGCATTCACACTAGGGTTAGGTATATCCTTACAAAGGTTACAACAGCTACTTAGCTACACACCATAGCACAACCAAGGATATGGTTAGTTAGGGACTGGCCCACTCTAGGCCTCTAGATAGGAATGTAGCTGCAGTACCTGCACAATAGCATTTAATGAAGAAACTTGTCTCCTCCCCCTCACCGAATGAGTGGGAGGAGCCAAGGTCTGGGTGCAAGACG